>CAHIKZ030005360.1:1302500-1352500 GCA_903632075.3 Acanthosepion pharaonis | reverse complement strand
TTTTTCTTTCAAATCATAGGTACAGTCATTTTATTTGCATCTTATAAATTAATCAGGAAAATTTTAAAAATACCTGGTAAACCATATATATAATAGTATCTTATTAGTTGTCATAGAGAGCATTTGACTCTTGCTTGACTTATGTTAAAAAAAAAATACAGTACATATTTAGTTACTAAACGATTTTGTCAAAATATTAGACTTGTATTCAAGAATCATCTATTTAAATAAAATCCAAAAAGCAGCCCAACCACATCTTGCAACTCACAGAAGATGCATTAATCAGTCAAAAGCATTGCATGACTATTCTATAGTTTTAAGCAAAAGTTTAGCTTAAAGTAGTTTTCTGAGAATTAAGTTTGATATTAAAATATCCAAAATTCTGCAATTAAGGATTATCATTAACCCATATCTATTAATAACACCTTTTGCTGCTACCTACACCCAGTGGTGTAACCATGTTGAGTGGTCCAATCCTCAGTGTTTTAACCATGGGACTCACTCTGCGCTGATCAATGCTGACATAGGTCCAAGCTGGTTGTTGGTTGCTAGCCGCTTCAATCCACATCAACTTTGCCCATGCTGTGTTCTTGATCTCAGAGCAGTGGAAAATCAAAGGTTGTAGTCTTGCAGTGCTGGTTCAAACCAAGGCAGGTTTAGGAAAACAATTATTAAGGAAAACAATATCTTCACGATGAAAAATAAAACAAGATCTGTGGGGTTAATCTTCATTTGGTTTATATAGCTCTTGGTACGATAAAAATTAACCTTTCCCACATCAGTCTCTATAGTGACAGTGGGCCTTGTCTAAACTTCTGGAGGATCTGGGTGCAAAGTCTTGAAATCAAGAAATCGGGTGACAGCTGACATGGATTTCAGAGGCACTGAGCTCCCCAAAGTCATCTGCTTATATGCACTTCAATCCAAAACTGGTGTGGGGCCAAAGGGTTCTGGAGATTTGGTGATTCTACAATTTTTATTAATTCCAATAATAGTTTTCTTTGTTCCCTATTTCTGTTTTCTTAATCAACTTTCCAAATTTGGAGAATTATCCACCTTCCTTGGGAGTAGTCACAGGGATTGCTCCTCTCTTAAATCCACATCTCACACCACTACTCCACACAGGCAGGGCTAAATTCTGCCTCTTCCTCCTTCCTTCTCAGTATTCTAACTCTGCCCACTTTTCAAGACTGGCATAACTGTCTTTGTGACAAATCTGATTTTTAAAATGTGTAGGAGAAAGGGCATGATTTATTCCCATCATTAATTTCAATTCTCTGACTCTTTTCTGGATTCACTTGTCCAGCAAAAACATAATCAGATCATTTTAACCTTCTGAGTGATAGATAAAATTATTTTCAAATTTATTTTCGCCAATGAAATATATTTGTTTATCTAAATCTTACTTATTATAAAACCCAGGTTGTGTGTGTGTGTGTGTGTGTGTGTGTGTGTCTGTACGTTTATATATTGGATTGGATTTCCTACATTTTTCAACCGATTTCAACAAAACTTCACAGGACTACGTAAAATTACCTTGCGGTGGTTCTAACAATGCCAAAAATTGGAAAAACACAATTGTTTTTGCACGAAATCAATTTGAAATCACGATAAAACACAAGACTTGAACATGTCAAGGTTGTAGTGATCAAGCAATCATGCTCTAAGGAGGCGGTTCCAAAAAGCAACAGCTCATAAGAAGATGCTTGAGTGGAACTTACATGTCACCAATGGAATACAAAGGGAATGAGGGTGGTTCACTACAATATATGCAGTATGGTTGATTTTAGCTATAAAGGTTAGAATTAGTGGGTCTAAGGAATGTAGTTCATCTGAACACTTTCCATGGAAATAGCAATAGAGCAGTAGGAGGCTTGCAATGTTTCACCTGTGGTAAAGGGGGTGGAAGGTGGAAAATAATTTGTATCTTATAAGGAAACAAAACGTTTTTGAATTCTGTCGAGACTGGAAAGTGAAGACTGGGCAGCTCCTGCCTTTATATGGCAGTAGTACTCAATTTAAATCCTGATTTGACTCTTGTAAATGTAGAAAATAGCAGGAGAAGTCAGGTACTTACTTTCTTTTTCCATCCTCTTTAACAATGGATTGTATATATAAGTTCCACTTGAGATCTGGGTTAAGTTTAAATAGGTACTCCAGGCATGGAACCTCTCTGAAAGAACACATGTTCATTTTGATAGATAAAAATTCTGGGTCCATTCGGCGATGATGGAACATTAGTTTTTGAGGCATAGAATGAGATCAACTAGTTCCTTACCACCATCACCACCACCACCACCACTGAGGTCAGAGGAGAGATCAGTTGCCAATCTCTGGTAATCCAGAGTTTTGAAGGTGCACCCATATACCATTGTATCACCAGCATAGGTATTCACAAATGTTCAGAGTATGCTCTAATACAGATCATTTATGTAAAAGATGTTTGGACTGAGAAGCGAGCCTTAGAGGATGCCTGTGTTGATCACTTGGGCCTTGGAGGACTGGTTGTTAGCAACTACCTTCAGTGACCTACCCATTAGTAAGGACTTTATAATTGAGAAGAATCTTCCAATGATTCCATAGCAAGAGAGCTTGTGTAGTAACCCTCTGTGCCACACCTTATCAAAGGCCTTTGAAATATCTAATGCAATTGTCCTTGACATGTATTGTTTGTCTAGTACCTCACTGATTCTGAGAATAATAACAATTAGAATATCAACAGTGGACCAAAAGGCTAGAGAAACTAGTTTACTCTGCTATTTAACTTACAACTGGTGGAAGAAGAGATAGATTCATGCTTTTCCAAGGACATTAATGAGAAAATGAAGGATGGAATTTGAACACTGCTTTCCAATTCCACTCTTCCATGTTGATAACTGTAACTTTACCTGCATATACAATATTAATATTGTTACTCTTACAGATATTTGATGAATAATGTATGAATCAAATAGTTTATGATAGAGTTTGGATAATTAAAATATTATGTTTCAAAACTGAAAATAAAAATTTTAAAATTCATTTTGACTCAGATGGCTTGTATTTTGATATTTTAGAAATATCTATTTGTCTAACTTATTAAATAATGCCTAGAAGGAATTATCTTTTTTCTTCCTATTTTCTCTGCTCTTGAAGTAATATTGATTCCATTTTGTCTTATTTTCCAGGTACTGATAAACAAAAGGAATTTGTAATTGGTGGTGAGGCTTGCATGTGGGGTGAATATGTGGACAACACAAACCTTTTGCCAAGGCTTTGGTAAGTATTATTTTTATTTCTGTAAACAAACAAATTATGAAGTGTAAGTCGATTAATGGATTGCAGCTCAGATTGTGGAAACAGAAAGCCAAGTTTGAGTTCCAGTCTAGGTCATTACATTCACTTACGTTCCAATAACCATGGGAAAGATATGAATCAATTTCTTCTCCCCCCAACTATGGGTAAATAACAGGACAGACTGGGTTCTATAGACTTAGTTGGCAACCAGTCTAGGAGAAGGAAAACTCTGAATCCAAACCAGCCTGGAGAGGATTGGGGTCTGTCAAGCTATCTTGCCCAAGACACACCACTTCTACTAAGTTTGCAGTACGTGTGGTGCCCCTATGACTCTCATTTTACAGAATGTGATCGTGGCTCTATCACTATTTCCATGGAAACTGTTTTAACAAGTTACATTGCTTAGTTTGTCCCAACTCTAACCCTACCAGTTAAGACCTGCCATACCACTTGAGATGAACCACCCTCATACCCTTTGTATTCCATTAATAAGGAGTAAGTTCGACACAGATAGTTTCTTCCAAAGAACTGTTGCTTGTTTAACAGAATTCCAGGGAACACTTTCCTGGCCACTACAATCTTAACTTTTTAAATCTAGAGTTAACCACCATCTTTCCCACATATCTGCATAAACTGTGCCCCTTACTCTTACTGCTCACACAAGAACTACCTTCAGTAACCCTCTACTTTGAGTGGCCCTTGGGCCTTGTATAGATTGAACATTAGTAAAAAAAAAAAATGTTGTTAGTTATACAGGGATAATAGATTTTCCTATGATAGATTTGATGTCAGACTTTCATTTTTGAGATTTCTTGTCATTGTGGCTACATGAATGTCTTTTATCCCTCTCACCATCATTTCATTACATATGTAAATGCAAAGGACTTGGCCTGATGTTATGTGATTCATTTTTAGTTTTATCTACTGTATCCTTTCAGGCCTCGTGCTTCTGTTGTTGCTGAAAGACTATGGAGTGCCAAAGATGTTAAAGATCTTAATAAAGCAAAGATACGATTGGTCCATCACAGATGCCGTATGGTCAGGTATGTTATATAATCTTCTCTTATCAAATTTTTTTATCTTTCTCAAATCATTATAATTTTGGGATCTTTATCCTTTGATTAGATATAGATGAGATGGCTGACTCAATAAGAAAATATATTCTTAAAATAGCAAAAAGTTTGTGTGAAACCAGAGTAACTATTTGGTAATGATCAACATATCACGTAAAAAAATCCATTGTTTGATGAATGAGTTATTCTATTTTTTTCGTTGTCACACAATAAATAACAGAAGGATCTTCAGAATATAACTTATCAATATTTGATTAACAAGACAAACATTTGATTTTTGTTAATCAAATATTGATTACCTACAAATATTTGCTTTGAGCCTTTATATTAGGATATGTGAATTTTGTATGACATCTAAGTGTACAATATGTTCCAATTTCTTTTAAACCATTCATTTACTTTACATTATACGATAAGTGTATAACTATGGCCTTTTTATTATGTCTGTCTTTTCACTAATTTTCTATAGACTGAATTTAATATTTCAATTATTTAACTTCATTGACTAGAGTTATGATTTATTTTAGTAATGTTTTACTGTAAATAATCTTTCTTTTACAGACGTGGAGTTGCAGCTGAACCAATTTCAGGACCAGGATTCTGCCCTAAAGAATATTAATAGCTCATTTCGTTAAAAAAAATCTGTGTGGTGAAGAAGAACAGTATTTCTTTTTGGAACAAAAAGTTATTTTTTTATATTTTAATAAAATCTGTAATTTTAAAATTATTTTTACATTCTTAAAGCAGATTTTTTGTTAGACATTCCATCATAATGATTAATTCTGACTGAAAAATCAAAAAATGTAAACGGAACAGTTATACTGTATTCAAATGAAAATAAAATTTTCTTTACTCACTCAGTGTAACACATGTATGCTTTTTGTCTTACCAAACCCCAATTTGATCACTAGAAGACTTTGACATAGTATTTAAAGAATGACATAAAAAGGTAAATTGGATAATTAATTCTTATTCCTCCAACAATTCCCCAAACCAGTATTTGCTAAAGTTTGACTTTCAATCAGGCTAAAAAAAAAAACAAAATCAAAAGGTTGTTTATCTCTTAACACCACAATTACCAATATATTCACTCAGTAATTTATGTTTTAAAAAGCTTTAGATAAGTTGTGCTTGGTTAAAATAGTGGAGTGGTTTTCAGTTACCCTTCTGCATGGTTTTGAATTCAGTTAATTCCCTTTAGAAACTCAACTCTCAATATTTTTGTTCTCTCTGCTGTGGCCAGATATTGAACTCACAACTCTTTAAGTAAAGTCACTTTTTCGATTACTCAACCAATGCTTTTATCCGCTGGGCCATGTGTCCTTAGGAAATTAACTGAAGCTGATATATCCCAAAAAGATATGGCACGTGGAATGAAAACAATCTAACCTCATGGACTAAAAGTGTTTGGTTCAAAATTGTAACATATATCACCTGAAGAAGGCCTGAGCATACCATGGCCTAAACGTTATGACAATAAAGATGAGAACAACAATCTGAATGATGTAAATAGTTCTGCATTCTTTTCTTTGTTTTCAACAAAATTTTCGTGTTTCTTAATACTTTGCTTAGATTTTGAAATGCATCTTATTATTCCATTGTGTCTTCGGATTTCAGCATCACATTTTCCATCCTCTGTTAAAACACTATATAGATATTTAAATTTAGCTTTTAGTTGTCTACTCTCATCTGGGTTTCTTCTCATAATCATTTAATTTCTCCAACAGCCAACTTCAGAAAGTTTAACCCTATCATTTCTGTCTGAATTTCTGGGTTGAGAAGTTATCATTATTTACACTGCTTGCAGGTAGATTATTGTCCTCATCTTTGTTGTTGCATATTTCAGCTATTGGGGCCTCCAACATTCATCTGGTGTATGTTGATCAGGGTAACCTACAGGAAGGGAATTTCAGACTGAATCCTTTATTTAATCTACGGAGGTAGATTGTTCTCATTTCACTGCTAACAACGATCTCACTCAGTAATCCCCTGCCTTAATTCCCTAAGGACACATGGGCCAATGGATAAAAGTGTTGGTTGAGTAATCCAAAAAGTGACTTTACCAAATAGTTGTGAGTTCAATACCTGGCTACAGCAGAGAGAACAAAAACTTTGAGAATTGAGTTACTAACTGAATTGAAAACCATGGAGAAGGTAACTGAAAACCACTCCACTATCTTGTGGCCATTGGGTCTTGTATTGGGTGAACTAAAATGTGTGTGTGTATATAATCCATTGATGCCTGGAGTCTTGTCTGTCCAAACATTTTTTAACATTTCCCAGATTTCATCTCCTTGGGACCCTCACACCTGTGTCAGTCACTTTGAGGTAAGGAAAATCAACGAAATAGACATTGAACAGAATAGAGCTGAGTCTGGATTCCCCTGTGAAAAATTTCTTGTGTAATGTTATTGTTGAGATTAAATCTCTCATATGTAAAATTATTCTCTATTCGACTCTGGATTTTGTCAACTTATATCGGTGTGTGGCAATGGTGATTTTCTCTGAATATGGATTCTTCTCTCTACCACCATTTCCTCTTGGGTAGGTTCTTATGTATCTTCTTGCCATCAGATATTCCTTGTGTGCATAGCTAGGTCAACTATATTTGCTTGTCTGAGACAGCCACTAACATCCAGTGAATGCATGAATCTGTACCTGGTAGCTAGGTCATCTTCCAGGTCAACTCACTGATGCATCTGGCTTTTCTGATGTTTTAACACTGAGTGCAAAGTGTTTTCGTATCATCTGTACATATTAGTGTCATTACACATCAAATTCTCTTACAACAAAGTTCCCTTATTTACATTAAATTCCATTCCAACCATATCTGGTATTTCTTGGAGTGAATTACATACTACACATTACTAACCACAAAATTCTGATTTGACAGCCTTGTCAACTCTAGCTTCAGTTACTGTCGGCATTGCAAATCTAGATTGAATTAATGACTATAATCATCAGCAAACAAACTAATTCTACTTTTCAGAATTACTTCATTTATTCCTAGCCATAGTCCATGTCAATTCTTGCTTTAGGATTAGCATTAGTTGGTTCTGTTCAAAGACTCCTTCATATCCAACAAAGATGTGCTGAATTTCCACTATCCAACTTAGATAGATGCTAACTTTCTGTACACAAACAACACACAGGATGAAGGCTTCATACCTAGCTTGTCATTATCACCAGGAATGGCTAACATATACATTTGACATCTATGTCTATAGATTTCCCTTGCAATTCATTCCCAAACATTTTCAATGGGGTTCAGGTCAGGTAAACTTGCTGGATGATCCAAAAGAATCATGTTATTCACCATGAAAAAAGTCCTTTGTACTGCTGGCATTATGGATTGCAGAAACCTGCTGAAAGATCCAGTCATTTGCATGCAAGTGAGGTCCTTCAGTCAATAAGGATGCTCTCTCCAACATGCCAATGTAGCCAGTCATGGTTTGACACCCCTGTATAACCTGAAGCTCCATTGTTTCTTGATAGCACCCGAGATCATGATGGAACCTGCTCTAGTGTCATGTAGAAAATATCTCCAGCAGGATATCCTTATCATGCCAGTAATGGATCATCCAGATTAAATTTTTTCACATCACAGAACAAAACCTTCTTCCACTTTTCTATGTGCCATGTTTGGCACTTATCAGCAAAGTTTAACCAAACTATTTTGTGGTGTGGAAGGTGTTTCTCTCTTGGAGGTGACATCTTATTGTTCTTAAGCTGCATTCTGTTTCCATAAAGGCTTTAATCTGGTTTGATGATTGGCTTGTATCTTGTCAAACCATCCTGCTCAACACCGACAAAATTTTCTTGTGTCAAACACTTGAAATTCTCATTCTATATCCCTCAGAGTCTTTTAATAAATTTGCAAAAACAGTTTTATTACATCCAATCTCAATGGCATATTGAGAGAGACCTTGTTTTTGCAACTCAGCAATTTTGCCACATTCAAATGTCAACATTTTAGTCTTTGCCATGTTTTTACCTAATGTAATACAGGAGATACTAGTGGGAAATCTTGACTGCGCTAATGCTTGAACACAATTCACTAAATTTCGTTACGTATTTACCAATTAAAGTTTTGTTTAAATATGGTCTTAAACTTTTGACCACCTTGTATTTAGCTTAATTTCCCAGCATTCAAAAGTTTTTAATTATTATTTTTATTTTCTTATTTTCATTTTTCAAAGCTCTACTCAAATGGTTGAGTCTAACAATGCAAAACATTTTTTCTTTATTTTCAATTGCCTTAAGATTTTGGCCAGAAGTGTATATATGTTGAACCTATTTTTGTGTGACTTTTTGATATGCTTCTGAAATCTTTACTTACTAGCTTCTTTAATTATAAAATTTGAATATTACAACAGTCTTAGAATTATTAATCAACTGAATTTCTTTTTAATCAGAATCACCACAAGCAAGGCAGTAATGCCACTAAAGCACTAGGAGTTACAGGTTGTGAAAATATTAGGAACGGAAACATTAATTATGAGCTGAAAGAGAAGAGAGTAATCAGATAGACAATAGATAGCAATTAACATTGCATTTAAATTTTTGCAGAATAAAGTTAGCTGGAAAGCAAGGAGCCAGAAAGGAGTTCCACAAGCGAGAAGTGTGAAAGAATAAACTGTTAGCATAGAATTTATGGCTATATCTAGCCAGATTCTGGAGAGAAAAAGTGTCTCACTCGACATGATGAACCAACTATATATAATCTTACCACTTCATATCAGCAGAAAATATGAGTCTGAGAAGGTACAACAAGTCACTTGTCTGAAGGATAGCATCAGCCATGCTGATGGAAGGAAGGAAGAGATCTCTCAGATAATTAATGCAGAGAAGCTTAGTTTTGGAGGCATTAAAATTCCCAAGCCATCTTTTGCCCCAGTTAACTAGTGGTCATTTTGGACATTGGCTGCCATTTTTACCTTATCAGACTAATAAGCCTATCGAGGCAGGAGTAAACTGTTGTGTCATCAGCATAGATACCAAGTTGAGAGCTGATGTCATCAGGAAGGTCATTAATGAAAATTAAAAATAGAGTAGGACCAAGAAAAAAAGCCCTGGGTGACATCTGCGTTAGTACAAAAGGATCTAGACGAGTGGTTGTTCAGGATAACTCTCATTTCACAATTTGATAGTAAAGACTGGATCAGTTCAAAAATGTGTCTGGAGATACCATAACTTTTCAGCTTGTGGAGAAGACCTGAATGCCAGACCCTGTCAAAGGCTTTTGAGATGTCCAATGCAACAGCCCAGGCTTCACTGTTTTTATTTAGAGCATGATAAACTCTTTCTACAATTATCAGCAGTTGACCTGGAGAAACAAAAACCATATTGCTTGTCTGAGAAAAGGCCATGAGATAAGAGATGATGAACCAATTCAATGTTGATTAGGGTCTCTAGGAGTTTCCCAAAAAGAGGTAGAAGGCTAATATGCTGATAGTTGGAAGAGTCAGACAGCTCACCAGAGTTCTTAAAAACTGGAGCAACAGATGATGACTTCCAGCAGACAGGAAAACAGGAGGCAGCAAGGCATTTATTATACAGTTTAGAGAGAACAGCAGCTAGTTCAGGAGCCTAATGACTATTACAGGAATACCATCAGGTCCCCATGCTTTGTGAAAATCTAGGTTAGAGATGATAGCAGAAATCATAAGATGGGGTTATATGTATATTACTCAACAGAGACTCAGTTCAAGGAGGGAAGTTAGGCAGAGATATTCCAGATGAGTCAAGAATACATCGTCAAGCTATTACTGATTTTCAGTATTATGAAGAATGTATGAGAATGTAATGCATTACCATATAAAAACTATTATCATTCATTCTCTATACAAGTGTTGTGTTGCATTCAACTAGATGATCATTGTAGTTCTAAATATGACAATACATAAATTAACTCCCTTGTTTTACATCTGGTGTTGCTATTGGAAACCATGATGTCACTACTAACCATAATGCATCATTTTTTTTCTTTAAACTCCATTGTGCTGTAAGTAAAATCTAGGCACTCTTATTGAGGGATTTCTGCAGAGAAGTCTATTGGAAGTAAATTGTTTTGAGTTGTGTGATGTATTATTTCCATTGGAAGATGACCTCTACATCACTTGTTTCATAAAAGAACTTTCCAGTTGAACAGATGTTGACTATGTAAGAACTTTATTCACAACATGCCCTCTAGCTTTATAATTGACTGTTAGCAACATATATTCCTTTCTTTGAATTGTTCCCTATTTCAATATTTGTATTTTTCAACAAGTCCAGAATTTCACAGGTAACCTCTGTTAGAAGTTTTTCAACAGCAATGATGAATTTTGTCTTTTGTGAAGTCACTCTTCTTGCTGTGAAAATAGCCTGCAGTTGAGTGAACCATTTCTGTATATCCAGTAGGTTGAATGGGGGTAACTGTAACAATAGGGCAATTTCAGTTGGTCCTTCCATGTTTACTGCTATTGAGGAAGAATATTCATTTTTTCTTTGTCACCAAAATTGGTGTCTCACTCTAGCAAAAATCCTGTGGCTGTAATAAAATCTTCTTGCATGTGCAGTAGTAGATCATTAGAACTACTGCGGAAGCAAAGAGATTAATGGCTATAACTCACCTGGTGGATAGTAGTCATAGCAGTCTGCAAAATTTCTACACACATGTTGCCCTGAGATGTAAAGGAATTTTAGGAGGGGAAATAGTGTAGTGACCTTTTTCCAAAGTGTCTTTTTTTTTAAATATATATCCAGGAGAACATCACATCAGTCGGTCACCACTTTGTTGTGGATATCATCACTTTTGATGAATTTTTTTTTACTTCTTGTACATTTGGCCTGCAAACAATATTGGTTGACTCATGTGAGTCTGGTCAAAATAAGCCACAAGACATGGAATTTAAACAAATAAATTTTAACAAATATATTTATAAAACATTTTACAAAAAGGAAAAATGAGAAATGTGAAAAGTTCAAAGCAACCTTCAGTGTTTTACATGCTGACTATGAAAGTCATCAAGAAAAGAGAGAGCCACCTGTAATTATCATCAGGGAGCAGTAATTCAAAATCTCGCCACCTGTGATTATTGTCAGGGGGCGGTAATCTAACAAATGTCAATCATTAAATTCTTTCTTAATTCCTGTTCTTTTATTGTTCTCTCTCCTTAATGTTTTCTCATATTCTTTCACACTCAGTAAACCCCTACATCTTAGTGGCTTTATTGCCTTGCTTGGGGTGAAATAATTAAAAAAAATGAAAAAAATAATTATATAATTAATATATTATTATGAGTATATAATCATGCACTCATAGACCATTCTGAAATCTTTGTGCACTTCACTGATCTTGAATTTCACATACAATCAGTGAAATTCATGTGAAAAAGAGTCAAACAGAAACTGAGAGATGCATGTGATATAATACAGGCTTTTTCAAAAGTTACTTGTTCAAGTTTCAATGGCATGAGTATTCATTGTCTGCTGATATACTGTCAAGTCTTATTGTGACAAAATCTGACCAAAATCTAGTTGATATCTGTTTTTTGGATGCATTAGGACTGTTGCTTTTTACAGTTGTATTTTGAATCATAAAAATTAGGATACTGAAATTTCTATATAAACAAGCATTAAAACTAAAACCATATATATATATTGTTACGTTAACCCCATATTTGTACCCTCATCTCAGATTTTATAAGTACATTTTCAATACCTTTTGTATTTGCGACGAAACATATGAATCTTAACTTCTTTATTTCTTAAATATGCAGATTGTGAGATGTATATTGTTTTTATAACCAGATGAGTCAGGGCCAGTTCTCGGAAAAGAACCTTCCCTTCTACCCCCATCTCCTACCTGGTCCGCTGTTTGACAGATAGGTGTGAATGATGTTAACCAGTTCCATAGTCGCTGGTCAAAACAAACGCTGCTTGACAGATAACTGTGGATGATATTAACAGGGTCCGTGAATGACGCATACCTTTTTTGGGGGCCAACACATGACTCAAAATATAGCAGTTTTCGTTTCGCACGTGTTAAGGTAACAACAACCACACACAGTTGCTGGCTATCAGAGGAGTCGGACGTCACCAAAAACCCGTCTTAGCTATTCGCCATTAGAAGAATTAGATGTCACCAAAAACCAAAGGATCGACGCGAGATTGTAGATCAACATTGTCAATCCCATCCGTTACTTTCAAAGAAGTGTATAAATATTCTTTGAACAAATTGTACCCCGATAATTGTCAATCGACGTCGATTCCAAACTTATGTAAGTTTCTGCATGTTTTTCCCTATCTTCTGCTATTTCTGTATTCATATGAATTTCGCCGCATTAGTATCTGTAATTGGTAACTTATCTCCCCATCCCTTGTATTATTTAGCTTTCTTTTTCTTTTTCTTATATTCACACTCCGTGTATTCTAGAAATAAAATCTTTGTATTCTCGTGTTGTCTTCTGTTGTTCTGTGTCTGCGAATTGTTCATTTTCTCTCTGCGTTTACCGACATCCGGAATTGGAGAATTCCCCTCCCTCGGTTCTTTCCTTTATTTTTATTTTAACCTTGGGAATTCCTACTTAATTTTTTTTTTATTTTCTCGTTGCGTCCCGGCTATCGTAGTCCCAACGAGACCCCGGGCGTAACAATATATATATATATATATATATATATATATATATATATTGTTGTAGAATAAGATTCAGTGTACTTACAGTGACAATGGACTCTTACAACTTATAAATATGGTAAGTAGCCATATTAGAAGAGGATTCTGATTAGTATTTTACTTTACTCAATTATTTCCGTTCTATGTATGAATATTTAATAAATTTCTTCTTCTTTGTTTCCTCTACCTTGTCTTCTGTCCTTCAATAATCTCTCTAATTATGGTTTCGCTAATTCTCATCTATTTTGAACAAAGAAAACATTACAACATATATATATATATATATATATATATATATATATATATTCAGTTGTATGGATATGAGTTTGTGACTCTGGTTTTCATGCTTTTGTGATCATCAGGGTCACAAACTCATATCCATACAAACTGAATATGTTAGCTCTATCACTGTTATTGAGCACTTTCAAATAAATACTGCACATATAAAATAATAATAATAATATATATATATATATATATATATATATATATATATATATATATATATATATATATATATATATATATATATATATAGAGAGAGAGAGAGAGAGAGAGTAATCCATTGATATAATCCAGGCAAGTCCTATTAACACAACATAGAATTTGAAATATTTTAAAACTGACTCATAAAAGAGCGTTCAATGTTTATTTTCATTAAACACAGCAAATTTTCTTTACAATTGGAATTAAGATACCTTTAGTAAATGACCACTTTCACCCACAAATTTTAATTTTAAAATTCGCAGGATTTTTCAAGCTGTTTGTGGTATCAGTTTGTAGTGTACTGTTTATTTGGAGAAAGAAAGAGAGTATGTTATAGGTGACTTATTGGGGGGTATGGGGAGAAGAAGGTACCATTACTGGATTTATATTATGGAGGTAGGAGAGCCTGGGTAGGGGGAGCGAGAGGCAGACCGATGAGCTGTCCTACATCCTAATGGTCACATGGTCAAAATTTAATTCGACAGGAATTCATGGAAATTAACGAAAAAATGGAAAAACAATCAAGAGGTAACTTTGGTAAAATGATTGAGAGTTAATTCAGAATTATTGGTATTAAATTCATCCATATATCAGAGCTCAAATTTGCAGGGAGTGTTTTCAAGGATTTGGAGTGAATTTGGATATATATGTATACATTTCCATATGTTTGTCCACATTAATAATATCTACTCACATAGCTGTCTACCCTAACATACATATATTATTATATATATATATATATATATATATATATATATATATATTATTATTATTATTATTATTATTATATATATATATGTATATATATATATATTAATGAGAAGAGAAGAGAGGTGCCGCAAACGTTTTTGGTTGTAATGTGGATTTATTTAGAAAAAATATTATGCTTTGTTTTACATAATTTTACGACACGTGTTTCTAGTCTCACGACCGTCTTCAGGTAAAAGTGGAGATTTCCACATATTAAAAATAATTAATTTTTCCTCATGTTCAATGCTAAATATTCTCGATATGAGACATTTTCTGTTTGTGTGTTGGTAATCCGAATTTCCTTCTTGGATTGGCAATGAAGAGTTCTCTTGTGAAGGGTCATAAAACAATTAAGGTTGGTCCAGCGAAATGATAAATTAGTTATCAGCATTTTATCTTTTTAATGTTTTACTGACCCCCTATGTGCTCTTGGATCTGTTTCCATTTTGGTGCGTTTCTGTCAGCATGCGTGTATATATGCGTGCGTATATTTCCCTCCATATATACTGTCTTACTACGAGGAATTCGTAGTAAACTTATTTGTACCTATACACGCATACACACACACACACACTATCAAACCACAAGTAATCAGTACATACACACACACACACATATACACACATATTTCCCAAGTTACATGGAACCAGCACACACGCACACACACACACACACACGTACTTCTTAAGTTGTCAACATCCGCATATACATACATAAATGTATGTATACATATATATATATATATATATATATCCTCGTGTCTCCCGTATATGAGTGTGCGTCCATGTATGTGAGCGACCTGATCACTCTATTTGGTCACCCTGTGTGCATGTTGTGTGTTTTTGAGAAATCCACATTACAATCAAAAACGTTTGCGGCACTTCTCTTCTCTTCTTTTTAATATACATACTTTTCTCTCATTGGAACCACTACATTATATTTCTTTTATATATATATATATATATATATATATATATATATTATTATATACATACATACATACATATATATGTATATAAAATCTATTAATCATATTGAAAATTAATTATTGCATGAGTAATCTCTTATGTTGATTCCAACTATATCTATCTGAGGCTAAGCTCTCCAATTGAAGTAGAGATGTTGGATCTTTAGTGTTAAATAGAATATTTATATTTGCAAGGCCAGCTTTAATTTCCTTAGCCATGAAATTTCTGGGCAACTCTTTTTCATATTGCATATACTTAAGCATTATTCAAATAGCTTTTCTTCTTTTAATGTCTTTGCTCCAAGGTTTCCATTTTGTCTTATATATTTTCATTCCAGATCTTTCAAGGCTAGCAGACATTGAGGACAGTTCTAACTAATATTCTCTGTAAAGCATCAATATTTTTCTCATCTGTTCTTGGAAATCCTCAGAAATCTTAAGTTATACAGAAACACACTTGATATATAAATAGAGAATGTTTTGATTTTCAGTTGATGACAGATGACACTGGATTTGAAGATTTTTCTTATTCATGAATAATTAGAAGTACAAGCCTCTTTCTGTTTTCAATATCTCTCTTGCAGTTCATGTAGTTACAGGTTAATTAGCAATTTTCCCAATTATAGGTTTCAACATTAGGTGGTGGTGGCTTGTAATTCACAAGCCAGTTAAGTACAGAACATAGCAATTTGTCATTTTTGTGTTGGATGAGCTCTTCAATCATTGGTGGCGATAGTGGGGATGGAGGAGGCTTTGGTATAGTTTGGGCATGGTTTACTTTAAGCTTTGTTTGTTCAAGCAGAGTAGGAATCTGCTTCTCTGTTTATTGAAATGCATCAGCATTGTCAATATATTGGATATATACATAAACCATATTTTTATTTTTATATATATATATATACATATATATATATATATATATATATATATATATGTGTGTGTGTGTGTGTGTGTGTGTGTATAACATAAAATAAATCCCTTCTTATTGTAAATTTTATTAATATTCACTCATATCATTTCTTATTACTAGGTTGTGGCGATAGAGAAATAAATAAATAAAATAAATAACAAGACCAAAATTTCATCATCTCTAAAAATAGATAAATAATAAAAATCACTAAGCAAATAAAGCCATAGTTCAACCAACAAATCACAAAGCTTTTACAACCAGGATGTAAGAAAAGAAATAAACAAATACTAACAAGTAGAGCAAAATTTCAACATTTCTAAAAATAGATAATTCAACCAACCAATCAGAAAGCTTTCACAAGATATAGAGCGCAAACCAATGAGAAGCCAAGCAACCTTTTCAAGGTGGATCTATAGATGTGTATATAAACAGATGGAAAATTAACCAAAACCAGAGTTATTAAATTAATTTTGTCTAATTTTCCAATGCTGCAGTTATTATAATATACCCAGAGATGAAATACAACATTTGCACAACTAGCTGGCAATCTTAGATTACCCATCCTTGCTACACTGAAAATAAATATACTTTCTTCCACCACATTTCCATTTAATTCACCATCTATCTAAAAACAACCAAAACTATGGAATTTATACAAAAATACTAAAGGAGGAGTACTTGGATAGAGAAGCCATTTGAGAAGAGATTTTCAAAAGAATAGTGCAGCATACACTCAAATTTGATAGATCCTACAAACAAATAAAGGAATATCTCTCCCAGATTCAATATGAATTTGGTGAGTTGAACTCTGATTATGGATATCATTTTCTGGTAGTGGGGTCTGGAAGTGGATTCCTGGTGGCTCATATTTTATTTGACAAAATCCCAGATGAAATAAAAGCTGAACTAATTAGGAGATCAAGCACTCCGTATTCAAGCTTGAGTTGTATACTGCAGTAAAGTAACAATGTTATAAAGGTGCTGCTCTAAGTTCAACCAACTCTGACCCTTAGAATGGATTCAATTCTATAGTTTCAACCCAAGACAAATTCTGATTGGACAAAAAATACACCTAAGGTTTCTGCCTTAGAGAGTTTCCATGCAGACCTTGATATTGTAGATAATGTCCATTACTGCAATTTTTGTACTAGGAACAGATATGCTAGCCTTAATTGTAAAACCTATCCCTCTTACAATGATTGCTTGAGATGTTGTAAACAACTTGGGTTATGTGAATTTTGCACAGTCACCAACCATGGAACCTGTCCAGGGGTCAAGGGATTTAGAGACCCATGCAAGTCTTGCAATTCTCGGAGAGATTTCACTTCTGTGTCCTGATTTTAAACTGGATGAATCAGAAATAAATACCAGTATAAACACAAAAATAGAAGACACTCAAAACATACTACCCGTGGTGAATGTCACAATTACAAGGGGAAACTACTCTGTTTCTCTGAATTGCCTTATAGTCAGAGATCATATTTTTCTCAGGAAGTGCTTGAAGTGTGACCTCAAGACAGTGGAGGATGTGGGGATAGAAGTTGTGACCTTTTTGAGAGGAAGCACTGCAGGTTCAGGCAAATAACAATTGTGGAGTTGTTTCCAGGAGTATCCCCTCACCCAATTGCCCATTCTCATTGACAGTGAGTTGAATCTATCACACAAAGAACCAGACTTGCCAGTCATTTAGAATAATCTCAAGGAAAGGAATTATGAATTTATTGCAGAGATAAGGAGTGGCTGTGCCCATTTGTGGGACCTTATAGGTGTAGACTTAACTCAGTACATGTACCCTGTGAAAGTTCTAAGGTGAATGAATGGTACTGCTTGGCAGACACCTGCTGATATTATCCCCATTGGCAATACAAAACATTTTCTGTATGATGACCAAATCAACCCGATTGACACAGTTTTAGAGGCCCTGGACTATGATGAGATTGTCAAGGGTTACTCTTGTGCTGATTCCCTTGTTAATAGCATTGTGAATCCAGATCCTTCCTACACAGACCCGTTTGTAGACATTTTTTTAGGACAATGCAGTTAATAGTGGACTTGAATGGATGTTCAGCTTTGAATCCCTAGGCCTTCCTGATGCTGTGTTAGTTTCAGATTATGACAACCAGAAAAATGGAGGAGTTTATACAGAACATTGTTCATAAGGATGATCATTACCTGGTAAAATTACCATGGTATGTGGACAAATAAAGGCGGGTCCATTCAAATCATCACATAGCCCTTAAGGTCCTGGACAGGGTGGTCCAGAATTTAGAAAAAAAACCTCTACCAGGAGTACATAAATGTGTTTGAAGACCAAGAGAAGGAAGGAATAATCGGACTCTTAGAATGCCAACCTGAAAGAGACAATGACTGTGTGTTGGTTCCTCACTTTTTAAAAATGAAGACCTCAGTACAACCAAAATCTGTCCAGTATTCAACTGTACATTCAAATCTGGTAATTCTGTCTCCCTCAATGAAGCTGCTTACCCTAGGGTCAATTTACTTTTCACTACTGTTCTTCTAGCAGATATTAGGAAGGCATTACTGATGATCCATCTGGCAAGCAGTTCAGACAAAAGTAAATTCTGCTTCTTTTTGAAGAACAACAATTGTTTGAAGTGTTACAGGTATATCACAATCATCTTCAGTTTTAATGCTAGCCTATTCATTCTGAATTGCATATTAAAATACCTTGCTGAACAAATGCATCAAAATGCAGCAATCTAGCTTCTATGTGGATAAAGACCAGCAACTCTTTAAATGAGTTAACTCCCCTGTATTTACAAACAGTGGAGAGACTATGAGAAGGAGGATTCACACTACAATCCTGCAACTCCAACAATACAAAATTGCAGGAATTGATTGAGGGAAGAAGGCACTCTTGTAAGTCACAGATGCCCATGGGAGAAGTTGCTGGGTTATCAATATAGCCCCTCAAACCAATACCATCAACATTGCTCACCACAGCTGCAACCCGAAACTAAAAGACACATACTGTCCAATGCATCCAAAGTATTTGACCCTCTTTCTTTGTGTCTACCAGTGACCATACAGGCTCATTCATCAGCAAGTTGTGGAAGTTGGGTCTAGGCTGGGATGAGGCCATTCCAAAGGAATTTCAGTCCCAATGGGCAGCTCTTGCCAAAGAATTATCAGAACTTAGTTCCATCAGCTTTCAAAGACAAACTCTCAGCAAAGGTAAAGAAACTGATTTATTTCTGTTCTGCGATGCCTATAAAAGGCCATATGGATTCACAGACTATACTACTCAGGAAGGGGTCTTTTCTTTGTTTTTTTCCAAAGCCAAGATAGCACCACTTAAATCAAAAACTTTACCTACACTGGAGTTATTAGCAGCCTTCTTGGACATCAAGGGTCTTCCAACATTATTGAAGGTATATTCTGGAGTATCCTTCAAAAACGTCTGTCCTGGGTATGATGATAAACTACATCCACATCCTGGGTAAGATGATAAGCTACATCCAACAGCAAGGCCTCTGATCAGGAAGTTTTGAGGAGTGTGGAACCAATCCTTAATTGCTGGTGTTCCCAAGTCCACCCTGACCTGGGGTGGTAGCACATGTTAGGGTCCCATCTATGGGCAAATAGTTAACCCCCAAACTGGGATCTCAACACTATGAAAATGTAAAAATAGGTTTTAATACCAGGAATACTTTGTAAAAAAATATTACCAGCTATACATTTTTGAAAAACAAATATTACCAGCCATACATTTTTTGAAAAAAAATATTACCAGTGAAGGAAAATTATTACCAGAAATAGATTTTTTGAAGGAAAAAATATTACCAGAAATAGATTTTTGGAAAAAAATTATTACCAACAATGAAAATTTTGTTGGCATTAAATAACCCATTGAGGTTGATATGCTGTAAAACAAAACAAACCAAACCAAACTAAACCAATAAAAAAATGTATGCATTATGGTAGATGCACAGATTTTGCTGTCATGGTTACTTACAAGGCCAACCAACAACAAGAATGTTTTTGCCTAAAATTAGCTGAAAGACATCGATCAAATGGAAGCCGAATTAACATCAGAATTCAATGTGTCCATTCAGTATAAATATGTGCCTACTGGGCAGAACCCTGCTGATTTTATTATCAGAAGCCTATCCACCACTAAACTGAAGACTAATTTAAAATTTTGGACTTCCAGACTTTCTTAGATTGGAGACCAATCAACTTCTTGGCCTGAGAATGCCCTGAACTGCATGAGCCCTGAAAATAAAAGAATGGAGTCCTTGGTATTTTTCACAATGGGTGGTGGCCAAAATGAGCCAGTTGTCTCCTTTAAAAGATACTCAGAATTGTCAAGACAATTGGTGAACATTACAGCCTGTGTGTTCCGGTTTGTTAATAAACTGAAGAAGAAAGAAATAGATTCCATTACAGCAGCTTGAAGACACCTAATAAGAGTAATGCAAGAACAATCCTTCTTGGAGGAATTAGGGTATTTGAGGAATCCTTCTGGAAAGACAGTAGCACATAGGGTGGGTGGAGTGAATCTGTTCTTGGACAAGGATGGGATAATTTGTTCAGAGGGAAGAATTGGTATACAAGTACAAAGTTATTAATCCCATCCTTATAGCTAAGGACCACCAATTGACCAGCCTCATCATATTGAACTGCCTCAAAAACTGAAAACATTTCAGTGTTCCCACTACCTTGAATTAGAGGAGGTTATCTGCATATTGGATACCCCAAGGCAGACAAGCTGTGAAGAAAGTCTTATCTGGATGCTCCTTGTGCTGGAAATTTAACTCTATTCCTTTCACCTACCCAAAAATGACCGATTTACTCAAGCAAAGGTCAATATTATAAAACCCTTCTTACACATAGGGTGGATTACACAGGTCATCTGTGGGTCCTGAGTGGTGAAGAAAGAGTAAAAATGTATATTCTTGTGTTTGGAGGTGCGAGCAGTACACTTGGGATTGATCAAAGACATGACCGTCCACTCTTTCTTGATGTCATTGATCTGATTCATCAACATTTATGGCATACCCTCTCATGTTTACAGTGACAATGCAAAGTCCTTCATGGCAGATTACCTGGTAAAATTACCATATATGTGGACAAATAAAGGCGGGTCCATATTCAAATGTCACATAGCTCTTAAGGTCCTGACAGGGTGGTCCCAGAATTTAGAAAACCCACCAGGAGTACATAAATGTGTTTGAAGACCAAGAGAAGGGAAGGAATAATCGGACTTTTAGAATGCCAACCTGAAAGAGACAATGACTGTGTGTTGGTTCCTCACTTTTAAAAATGAAGACCCCAGTACAACCAAAATCTGTCCAGTATTCAACTGTACATTAAATCTGTAATTCTGTTCCCTCAATGAAGTTGCTAACCTAGGGTCAATTTACTTTCACTACTGTTCTAGTAGATATTAGGAAGGCATTACTGATGATCCATCTGGCAAGCAGTTCAGACAAAATTCTGCTTCTTTTGAAGAACAACAATTGTTTGAAGTGTTACAGGTATATCACAAATCATCTTCAGTTTTAATGCTAGCCTATTCATTCTGAATTGCATATTAAATACCTTTGTTGAACAAATGCATCAAAATGCAGCAATCTAGCTTCTATGTGGATAAAGACCAGCAACTTTAATGAGTTAACCCCCTGTATTTACAAACAGTGGAGAGACTATGAGAAGGAGGATTAATTACAATCCTGCAACCCAATAATACAAAATTGCAGAATTGATTGAGGAAGAAGGCACCTTGTAAGTCACAGATGCCCATGGGAGAAGTTGCTGGTTATCAATATAGCCTCAAACCATCAATACCATCAACATTAGCTTCACCACAGCTGCAACCCAAACTAAAAGACATACTGTCCAATGCATCCAAAGTATTTGACCCTCTTTTGTTTGTCTACCAGAATTATATACAGGCTTATTCATCAGCAAGTTGTGAAGGGCCTAGGCTGGGATGAGGCCATGACCCCATGAAATTTCAGTCCCAATGGGCAGCTCTTGCCAAAGAATTATCAGAACTTAGTTCCATCAGCTTTCAAAGACAAAACTCAGGTAAAGGTAAAGAAACTGATTTATTTCTGTTCTGGGATGCCTATAAAAGGCCATATGGGATCTCACAGACTATACTACTCAGGAAGGGGTCTTTTTTTTGTTTTTTCCAAAGCCATGATAGCACCACCACTTAAATCAAAACTTTACCTACACTGGAGCATAGCGCTTCTTTGGACATCAAGGGTCTTCCCAACATTATTGAAGGCATATTCTGGAGTATCCTTCAAAAAACGTCTGTCCTGGGTATGATATAAAACTACATCCACATCCTGGGTAAGATGATGTTTACATCCAACAGCAAGGCCTCTGATCAGGAAAGTTTTGAGGAGTGGGAACCAACTTAATTGCTGGTGTTCCCAAGTCCACCCTGACCTGGGTGGTAGCAATATGTTAGGGGTCCCACTATGGCAAATAGTTAACCCCAAACTGGGATCTCAACATTATGAAAATGTAAAATAGGTTTTTAATACCAGGAATACTTTGTAAAAAAATATTAGTTATATATTTTTGAAAAAAAATTACCAGCCATACATTTTTGAAAAAATATTACCAGAAGGAAAATTATTATTACCAGAAATAGATTTTGAAGGAAAAATATTACTAGAAATAGATTTTGGAAAAATTATTACCAACAATAATGAAAATTTGTTATATTAGCCAACCCATTGAGGTTGATATGCCAAACAAAACAAAACCAAACCAAAACTAAACCAATAAAAATGTATGCATTATGGTAGATGCACAGATTTTTGCTGTCCTTAGTTGCTACAAGGCCAACCAACAACAAGAATGTTTTTGCCTAAATTATTTGGGAAAAGACATCGATCAAATGAAGCCGAATTAACAGAATTCAATGTAATATTCAGTATAAATATGTGCCTACTGGAGCAGAACCCTGCTGATTTTATTATCAGTAGCCTATCCACCACTAAACTGAAGACTAATTTAAAATTTTGGACTTCAGACTTTTCTTAGATTGAGACCAATCAACTTCTTGGCCTGAGAATGCCTGAACTGCGCATGAGCCCCTGAAAATAAAAAAGAATGGAGTCCTTGGTATTTTTTCACAATGGGTGGTGGCCAAAATGGTGATTGTCTCCTTTAAAAGATACTCAGAATTGTCAAGACAATTGGTGAAAACATTACAGCCTGTGTGTTCCGGTTTTGTTAATAAACTGAAGAAGAAAGAAATAGATTCCATTACAGCAGCTTGAAGACACCTAATAAGAGTAATGCAAGAACAATCCTTCTTGGAGGAATTAGGGTATTTTGAGGAACCTTCTGGAAGACAGTATACATAGGTGGGTGGAGGAATCTGTTCTGGACAAGGATGGGATAATTTGTTCAGAGGAAGGAATTGGTATACAAGTACAAAGTTATTAATCCCATCCTTATAGCTAAGGACCACCAATTGACCAGCCTCATCATATTGAACTGCCTCAAAAACTGAAAAACATTTCAGTGTTCCCACTACCTTGAATTAGAGGAGGTTATTCTGCATATTGGATACTAGAAGGCAGACAAGCTGTGAAGAAAGTCTTTTCTGGATGCTCCTGTGTTGGAAATTTAACTCTATTCCTTTCACCTACCCAAAATGACCGATTTACTCAAGCAAAGGTCAATATTATAAAACCCTTCTACACATAGGGTGGATTACAGGTCATCTGTGGGTCCTGAGTGGTGGGCGAGAAAGAGTAAAAAATGTATATTCTTGTGTTTGGAGGTGCAAGGCAGTACACTTGGGGATTGATCAAAGACATGACCGTCCACTCTTTCTTGATGTCATTGATCTGATTCATCAACATTTATGGCATACCCTCTCATGTTTACAGTGACAATGCAAAGTCCTTCATGGCAGGATGTGATGTGCTACATGATGCATTCTCGTTCAGTGAGTTTAAGGAAAGTTTGGGTGCTTATGTAATTAAGCACATTAGGATACCTTGACACTTGCCCTGGTATAGTAGCATTTAGGAACAACTAATTAAGACTATAAAATCTTGTCTGTTCAAATTAATCAGTCATGCCAGCCACATCTATTTTGACCTTTTGACTAACCTCTCTGATGTCCAAAATGCCATCAACGACTGACCTGAGAATGCCCTGAAGACAACTTTTAGACTCTTTGATTTCCAGAAATGAATCATTGAAAAGGTTCAGAAAGATCTGGTACCAGGAATATTTATTGAGCCTAAAGGAAAAAAATGCCCAAAACCAACCGAGGTGGACTGCCTATGGAATTTGTATGAATGAAATTGTGATAATCAGGATGCTCAACAAGTTTCAACAGTTTTGGGCCTTGGGTAGAGTTACACATCTTTTCCCAGGAGATGACGGTTTGGTTAAGTATGCTCAAGTGGGGTAATGGATCTTTGCAGGTCCATTCTCTGAAACACCTCCATCCCTTGTAATTGAGGGGCCCTTCAATCATCCTGGTTCACTGCCACAAGATCAGGATAACTGTTGATCCTGATGTCCATCCATCTATCCATCCTGATGTCCCTGATAATCAACTTCCAGCTGAAGATGATCAGTGTATTTGGATTTGCTCTGGCAGTAGTGCCATGATCTGTTGTGACTGGTGTGACATCTGGTATCATTTATCTTGTGTTGAAATGCAGCAGCCACCCTCAATTGAGGAAAGCTGATACTGTCAGAATTGCCTACATCAGGGGGACTAATAAACTAGTCAAAATCTCTAAAGAAAATCTGACCTTAAAAAACTGATTGTTTGTGTTTTTCCTTGTTTTGTGTTGAGATGGGAGTGTCATAAAAGTAATAAACAGTACTTCCAAGTGCTTTCTGGTTTGGATTATTTTTTATTTATGTTATTTTTCCTAAATGGTCATATCAAGCGGCTATGTTAAAAAAGCTGTTTTTTCAAAAATGTATCTTTCATCTACCATGTCACGGTGTTCTCAATTACATAATGACTGATCTACATTTGATATACCTACCATAGATTCACTTCAATCTATCCTTAATTATTTGATTATCAGACCTTAGTACTGATTTCAAACCCATGTCGCAACACTGGCAATCTGTTGCAAAATCGTTGCTAAACGACAGAGTAAAAACTAAAGGGTTTTTTTTTCATCTGTCAGTTGCCGTTGTTTGGTTTGAGAATAACTTTTTATATTCTATTTCCCTTTCACTAAGGTTACCCCTCGTAGCGTTACTTTATGAAGGAATTGGCTACTACAACTATAAACGCTATTTAATTTTCTGCTATATTAAGCATAAAAGTATTACTTTTTAATTAATCATATTATTAATTTACTTTTTAACAAGTAACTAGTAAAAATATTGGATTAAAGAGAACTTAAAATTTGTTTTCATTTTTGGTCGTATGGAGGTTCGACGAGTGACTCTAGAGTGTCAATGTTTTAAAATGTCTAAAAAAATTATTTATATCTGTAAATTTATTTTCGTTTTTTTACAGCAGACTGGTTGTAGACTATTTTTAAATAAAATAAAACGAAAACCGAACACAATTTAAGCACATTATTCCAAATGCGTTTTGGAGTTTATTTTTAGTCTTCTGTGGTAGTAGCACCTGGTTGTGAATTAATGATAGTTAACAATAACATCTTTACTCAACATAAAGATCAATACTCAATAAAGTTGGTACTAAAAGGCAAAAAAAGAGTCGGTACATTACACGATAACCTGCTTTTCGCATGCATTCGAACCTCACACTGGGTGAGCAAAATTTAAAATTTTCCACATATGAAGTTGTAGACCTTCGTTATATTTTAACTTTAAATTGATAAAAAAAAAATCATCTATGAGTTATAATTCTAAAAAGAACAAAAGAGAGTACAATTTACGTAAGGTATAAACAAGGTGTTACACCGTACGTTTATCAATAAAGTCGTATACATTATAAGACTTAGAGCATGCGCAGAATTGTGGTAAACCGGTGTTATTGCAATGCAAAGAAACAGATGCTGAATGAATTAATAAGCACGTCTGACCACCGCCTTCTTAGTTTTATGTCACTGCCCAGTTGACGTCTCTGCTGTCGCATCATCCTGAGGGCAGTTTGAATTTTATTATCATCGTCCCAAATGTGCTAGAAGAATCTCTTACACACTCCTGCAATGAAGACAAAATTATATTGAACACTGTTGATTGTTTAATGTTTTGATTATTGTGTCGAAGATTTTAGTTTTTCATCAAAACAATGAAAAGATCACAAGATCTCTCCCGAAGCAAATTGTCCATATTCTTGTGAATTAGCAACAACAAAATGAATTTATCTTCGTAGGCATATAATTTATGGTAATCTCACTAGCTAGCGGTAGCCGTTATTTTTACTAAAACTTCATTGAAGTTCAGGTGGCCCCAAAATGCCACAAAAATATATTTTTATGCAGAAACTGAAAGTGAAGTAAATAGTAAATTTGTAAAATAGGCATAAGTAATTTACATTTTCTTTTAGCAATCCATATTTATCGCGTCCTTTCGTTAATTTTCTCATCAATCGTTTTCAATTTTCAGTCATTTTTTAATTTTGTTGATTTTTTTTTTTTCAATATTAGTAAAGATCTTATTCTTCTTTATCGATATTTTTTAAAATTCTCCAGTAATTATTTTCTATTTTAAAAATATACTACCTGCAGCAATAAATGTTCGGAATTCTTTTCTCATTGTTAAGTTCACTTTGTTGTTAAACCCGAAGGAACAATGATTGATTGATTTTTTTTATCGCAATGAAAAGAAATAAACTACGTAATTTAATGATGCAATTTCATCACGATGTTCCCTGCCTCATTGAACAACATTGTTACTACTTTAACTTTACTGTTGGTAATTAATTGTAATTAGGTTGATAACTTGATATTGACTATTTATTGAAGACGCATAAAGCATTAATAGAAAGTTCTTATTTTAGTTATTAGGTTTTTTCTTTTTGTTTAAATTCATTTTCTTACTGCCGTATTTATCCGCACTCTATGTGTTTTGAATCAATTTCATTTTTTAGTCGATCGACTGTTTTAGTTTTATTCAAATCGTTGTCTTCCTCCGGAAATGCTACTAAGTTAATGAACCAGAAGTACTGTCCTGAAGGTCCGACCTTACTCACTATTTGTAAACTGAAAGTGAAGTAATTATAGTAATCGATTTATGTTGAAGTACATATTGTTGCTCCCACGCCCTCAATTCATTTTTTAATGCTGCTGAATGTTGAAATATAAATGAATGAAAAATTGGCATTGTTAGTTATATTCTCTCTCGTATCAGTTGATTTTGAAAATTTTGGTAATGATCCGGTAAACTAAAAAGAAAATTTAGTAAAAAAATGACAATGTTGTAACATTGTAAAATATTAAACATTGAAAAAATGGTTTCTTGAAAATATTCATTTTTTAAATTTTATTTTTAACTAAAAATAAATTAGTCTTGATGGGAAGGAATTTTTTTTTTTTTAAATAAATGCTTTAAAACTTAAGTTAAATTAATTTTGCCTTTTGCACGTAATAATGTAGAATCCCCCAATTTTAAGCTTTATGCAACAAATTAAAATTGTAATTTAAACTAAAGTAAAAACCGAAAAAGGAAGAAATTTTTAAATTGCAATTTCTTTTTAGCAAATTACGATTGAGGAAGATTCAGTTTTTTATGCTAAAAAAAGAAATAGTATTTTTCTTTAGAGTTAGTTAGAGGAGGGAGGCAAGCCTAATTTAGTAGTGACCAGGTTTTGAATTTTGTCCTTCACTTTAAGTTTTGTTAAAGCTGGTTGCTGCCCAAATTAAAGCGCCCTGTGGATGAGGGAGGAGATGGATACCTTCCCAAGGTTATTTGCGCTCCAGTCAACAAGAACTCCAGCTCAATGAATTTTTTCGTTTCGTGCCGCAAAAAAATCCCCACAAATTTATTTTTCATGTAGTTTATTACTACTCTGACATTATTTTTTGTGATTCTGCTTTAGCTTGAAAAAACCTTTGGTTTGGAATTTGAAACTTACCAGCTGAGTTGAAAGTTCAATAATACAACATTATTACAATGTACAATATCAACTGTACCCTAATTTTGCCGCTTGATGTCTAACAATGTTAGTCAATACAAAAAAAATAGTAATTCACTTCGCAAAATTAGAGAGTATGTTATTCGAAGTCGGGTGAGGCACTGAAAGCAAAGAGCTATCGTGTCAGATGGAACATTTTGAGAAGTATTGAAAGACTAAGGAGTTATAACAACAGCAACATGTTGCTATGTATTTCAATATACAATGACGCGAAGAAAGGGAACTAACAAATTTAAAATATAAAGTTTGTTTTGCGGCTTTGTCCCAACCGGAATTTTTTGTTTTTTTTTTTTTTTTTAACTGTTTTAAAAATCCTTTCCCAAGTAATATAGGTTATTTAATTCAATTAAAGCCAGAATACATTCATTAAAAAAAAAAAAAAAAGAAGATTTCTGTCATTACAGATATCCCAACGCGGACATGAGATCAAGCAAGATCCAGTAGTTTTACTTTTGTAAGTAAGTTGTAAACAAACTGGGTTCCAATTTTGCCTTAATAAATTTCAACGAGCTAATATACACATTTTAAATAATTCTCATCCCTGAAATCATGAAAAATGAATTAAATAATGGAACAGCAGCAGTGAAATAATCAAGAAATTGGAGTTAGTTTAAAATAATTTCTTTTAACCTTATATAACTCATAGCTTCAAATAAAAAGCATTTCACTTCTGTAAGTAAAAAATTAAAATTAATTTTCTTTTGGGCTGTTTGCAGTATATATATATATATATACCTATATATATATATATATATATATGAAAAAAAATATGGAAAAACAAACAAAATCTAATATGCAATTATATATATTTTAATGTTAATATGTCAACATTTCGGTCTAATACTAGACCATCTTCAGGTTCAGGAAATGTGGACACGTTGACATTATATTAACATTAAAACAGCATAATTATTAAACACATTTCGACTCCGTATATTCTTCATACTGTCGGATCTGAAATTGAATTTCGATTTCTTAAAATCGGCCATTTTCTTAAATTTATAAACAAAACAAATTTGTCGATTTAAATTCTTTATAATGTTGACACGTTGAGTAAAAATTTTAAAAATTTAAATTATTAATCTGATTTGAAAAGAAATATTATATAGCATAAAAAGTAATATACAAACATTCTTAATGATTGATACTATTTTTTACTGAGCCAATAATTGATGTACGATTGAACGAGGAAGCGATGACAGCCTAATTTAATCCGATTTGGACATAAATTTCCGAAAACTTTCAAATATGAATGAAGTCTAAAATAATTTAAATTTATTAAACATTAGTTTTAAAATTGTTTTTATCAGCAACTGTCATTAAAAGGAATCAACTGAAAAATTAAAAGAAACTACGAATAAAAACATTTTTTCCCAAAAGTGAGAAAAAATACTCAATTGAAGTATGACCCAATTAATTGTAAATACACAAAATAAAAAAAATTTAGGAAAAAGAATTTAAAAAAATAAAACTTATTTTAAACTTTTTTAAAAATGAAGGGGAAAACCCCAAAAAAAAAGAGTAACGAGCTTGTTAGGACCCCTTTTTAAAAGTCAACTTTAGTAAAAGCCGAAAGAAGGCTAAAAAATAAAAGAAAAAAAAATTAAAAAAATTTTTTTAAAAATAGAATAGTGCAACTATTTTATTTAAATTGTTTCCACTTAATTATATCCATCCAGTACAAATTTTAAGTTTTTTTAAAAATTAAAAATTAATTAAAAATTTTGTAAAAAATTTATTATTCTCAAAAATTTTTTTTCTTCAGAAATAAATTTAACTTATTTACAAAAACAATTAAAATTTTTTAAAAAAAGGGTTTTTTTTTTTTTTTTTTTATTAAAGGGGGGGAAGATTTAATTCTCCAAAAAAGGGCCCTTTTTAAATTTTAACGAATAAAAAATTAGAAAGGTATTTGTGGGTTAAATATGTAAAAAAAAAATTTCAAAATAATTTAATTTATTTTTTTAAAATCCGAAAAAATTTATTAAAAACGGGGAATTATTTTATTTTTAAAAAATTTTAAATCAAATTTTTTTCAAAGAAAAAAACGCCAAAAAAAAAAAAAATGTTGTTAGTTAAAGTCAAAAATGCAAAAAAAGATTTTTTAAAAATGTGTTAGAAAGTTAAAATTTCAAAAAATAAAAAAACTTTTGGGCTTTCATAAAAAATATTTTTAAAAATTTTTTTTATTTTAAAGTTTTGCCCTTTTTATTATGCTTTTTGAAAAAATGGAGTTTTTCCTATTTTTAGATTTTTAATTTATTACCTTTATTTTTTTTTATTAATTCAATTTAATTACACCCCGTTGAGTCTTTTAAAATTTTTCTCAATTTAAAAAAATAAATTCTACCAAAATTTGAAAATTTATATTAATTTTTTTTCTTTTATATTTTAAAAAAATTAGACCATTTATTTTCAAACATCATGAAAACTTTGCAAATGTAAAAGGGTTTAAAAAAAAAAAAAAATTTTAAAACTTTTTCTAAAAAGAAAATTAAAAATCATGAAAAAAATACCCCGGAAATCATGACAACTGAATAAAGATGATCCTAAATTTTTAATTGTCAATTTTCCCTTCCAAATCCAAGCAAAAAAAAAAAAAAAAAAATTTTTTACTATTTTTTTTTAGTTCTATTAATTTTTTTATATGGCAAGAAAATTTTTTGATTGAAAATTTTTTTTTTCATTTTTTTTTTTTATCACCCCCCCAAATGTTAAGAGATTTGACTGATCAAAAAAAATATTTCCAAAAGTGGTATTTTCAGCAAAAATAGCCCAAAAAGTTTAAATTTAAAACTAATGTTCCCGCATTAAATTAAATATCGAAATCAATATAAAAGTTTTTATTTAAAAAAATAAGTCTGTTCTGTCATACTGATGGCAAAAAAATTTGACAATGACACTGGGGTAAGGTTTTTTTTTTGTTTTTTTTTTTTTTTTTTTTTTTTTTGTCATTTTACCCGCAAACAAAATGGTACACAGGGTTACAGGGGGTGAAGATGGGGAAAAAAAATGGGGAAGGGGTTTCCCAAAGGGAAAGGATAAAAGCTGAAAAGGGGTTTTAAAAAAATAGAGGATGGCAATGATGTTGCAAAATTTTAAAATTTGTATTTGGGGGCAAGGAAAATGGAGTTTTCTGGTGTTAAGGTGAGATTGGTTTGTTTTTTTTTTATGGCAAATCGACCTCAATGGGTTTTTAATGCCAAAAAATTTTTATTTTGGGAATTTTTTAAAAAAAGTATAGCTGTTTGTAGTGGGGTTTTTTTTTTAAAAAGTTTTTTGGGAAATTTAAAAATATTTTTTCCTTTTATAGTATTTTGAACAAGTTTGGGGGAATATTTCCCAATGGGACCCTAAAGGGGCTACCCCCAGATCAGGGGGGACTTGGGAACACCAGCATTAAAAGGGGGTTCCATTCTTAAAAACCCCCTGATCAGAGGCCCTTTTTGTTGGGTTTTTCTTTTGGGGGGGAAAAAATCTCCAGGGTGAAAGGTAAAAAAAAATTGTTGGTATTTATCTTCGTAGGCATATAATTTATGGTAATCACTAGCTAGCGGTAGCCGTTATTTTTGCTAAAACTTCATTGAAGTTTCAGGTGGCCCAAAATGCCACAAAATATATTTTTTTATGCGAAACTGAAAGTGAAGTAATTAGTAAATTGTAAAAATAGGCATAAGTAATTTACATTTTCTTTTTAGCAATCCATGTTTATCGCGTCCTTTTCGTTAATTTTCTCATCAATCGTTTTTCAATTTTCAGTCATTTTTAATTTTGTTGATTTTTTTTCTAATATTGGTATGATCTTATTCTTCTTTATCGATATTTTAAAATTCTCCAGTAATTTATTTTCTATTTTAAAAATATACTACCTGCAGCAATAAAATGTTCTCGGAATTTTCTCATTGTTAAGTTCACTTTGTTGTTAAACCCGAAGGAACAATGATTGATTGATTTTTTTATTCTATCAAGAAATGAAAAGAAATAAACTGCGTAATTTAATGATGCAATTTCATCACGATGTACCTCAAGCCTCATTGAACAACATTGTTACTACTTTAACTTTACTGTTAATAATTCAATTGTAATTAGGTTGATAACTTGATATTGACCATTTATTGAAGACGCATAAAGCATTAATACAGAAGTTCTTATTTTTAGTTATTAGGTTTTTTCTTTTAGTTTTAAATTCATTTTCTTTACTGCCGTATTTATCCGCACTCTAAGTGTATTTGAATCAATTTCATTTTTAGTCGATCGACTGTTTTAGTTTTATTCAAATCGTTGTCTTCCTCCAGGAAATGGCTACTAAGTTAATGAACCAGAAGTACTGTCCTGAAGGTCCGACCTTACTCACTATTTGTAAACTGAAAGTGAAGTAATTATGAAGTAATCATTTATGTTGAAGTACATATTGTTGTATAATCCCACGTCCTCAATTCATTTTTAATGCTGCTGTGAATGTTGAAATATAAATGAATGAAAAATTGGTATTGTTAGTTATATTCTCTCTCGTATCAGTTGATTTTTTGAAAATTTTGGTAATGATCCGGTTAAACTAAGAAAAGAAATTTAGTAAATAAAAATGACAATGTTGTAACATTGTAAAATATTAAACATTGAAAAAAATGGTTTCTTAGAAAAATATTCATTTTTTTTTAAATTTATTTTTTTAACTAAAAATAAAATTAGTCTTGAAGTGGAAGCGAATGAGTTTTTTTTTTTTTTTAAATAAATGCTTTAAAACTTAAAGTTAAATTAATTTTGCCTTTTGCACGTAATAATGTAGAATCCCCACCTTTTCTAAGCTTATGCAACAAATTAAAATTGTAAATTTAAACTAAAGTACGAAACCGAAAAGGAAGAAATTTTTAAATTGCAATTTCTTTAGCAAATTACGATTGAGGAAGATTCAGTTTTTTTATGCTAAAAAAGAAATAGTATTTTTTCTTTACAAGAGTTAGTTAGAGGAGGAGGCAAGCCTAATTTAGTAGTGACCAGGTTTTGAATTTTGTCCTTCACTTAAAAGTTTTAAGTTAAAGCTGGTTGCCAGCCCAAATTAAAGCGCCCTGTGTGTCTTTTACTATAGCTGGGGATGAGGAGATGGATACCTTTCCCAAGGTTATTTGCGCTCGAGTCAACAAGAACTCAGCTCAATGAATTTTCGTTTCGTGCCGCAAAAAAAATCCCCACAAATTTATTTTTTCATGTAGTTTATTACTACTCTGACATTATTTTGGTGGGATTCTGCTTTAGCTTGAAAAAACCTTTGGTTTGGAATTTGAACTTACTCGGCTGAAGTTGAAAGTTCAATAATACAACATTGTACAATGTACAATATCAAACTGTACCCTAATTTTGCACCGCTTGATGTCTAACAATGTTAGTCAATACAAAAAAAATAGTAATTCACTTCGCAGTTAGGAGAGAGTATGTTATTCGAAGTCGGAGTGAGGCACTGAAAGCAAAGAGCTATCGTGTCAGATGGAACATTTTGAGAAGTATTGAAAGACTAAGGAGTTATAGCAACAGCAACATGTTGCTATACAATTACAATACATACAATGACGCGAAGAAAGGGAACTAACCGAATTTAAAATATAAAAGTTTGTTTTGCGGCTTTGTCCCAACCGAATTTTGTTTGTTTTTTTGTTTTTTTTAACTGTTTTAAAAATCCTTTCCCAAGTAATATAGGTTATTTAATTCAATTAAAGCCAGAATACATTCATTAAAAAAAAAAAAAAAGAGAAGATTTCTGTCATTACAGATATCCCAACGCGGACATGAGATCAAGCAAGATCCAGTAGTTTTACTTTTGTAAGTAAGTTGTCTGGCACAAATCCGGTTCCAATTTTTACCACCACAAATTTCGCGCGAGCGCACATACACATTTTAAATAATTCTCATCCCTGAAATCATGAAAAATGAATTAAATACGGAACAGCAGCAGTGAAATAATCAAGAAATTGGAGTTAGTTTAAAAAATAATTTCTTTAACCTTATATAATCATAGTTTCAACAAAAAAGCATCATTTCACTTCTACAACAGAAGTAAAAAAAAAATTAAAATTAATTTCTTTTTTTAGACTTAATGCAGTATATATATATATATATATATATATATATATATATATATATATATATAAATATACGGAAAAACAAACAAAAATCTAATATGCAATTATGCTGTTTTAATGTTAATAATGTCAACGTTTCGGTCTAATAGACCATCTTCAGGACCGAAATGTCGGACGTTGACATTATATTAACATTAAAACAGCATAATTGCATATTAGAATTTTTGTTTGTTTTTCCGTATATTTTTCTTCATACTGTCGGATCTATGAAATTGAATTTCGATTTCTTAAAATCGGCCATTTTCTTAAATTTATAAACAAAACAAATTTGTCGATTTTAAAATTCTTCCTATTTGACACGTTGAGTAAAATTTTAAAAAATTTAAATTATTAATCTGATTTGAAAGAAATATTACATAGCATAAAAAAGTAATATACAAACATTTCTTAATGATTGATACTATTTTACTGAGCCAATAATTGATGTACGATTGAACGAGGAAGCGATGACAGCTAGTTAATGACCCGATTTGACATAAATTTCCGAAAACTTTCAAATATGAATGAAGTCTAAAAATAATTTAAATTTATTAAACATTAGTTTTAAAATTGTTTTTATCAAAGTAACTGTCATTAAAAGGAATCAACTGAAAAAAATTAAAAAGAAACTACGAACAAAAAACATTTTTTTCTCCTTAAAAAAGTGAGAAAAAAATACTCAATTGAAGTATGACCCACACTAATTGTAAATACATAAAATAAAAAATATTTAGTGAAATAGTAATTGAAAAAGTAAAACTTATTTTAAACTTTTAAAACTGAAGGGAAAACCTGTTGAAACAAAGAGTAACGAGCGAATTAGATTACGTGACCCTTTTCATAATGTCAACTTGAGCATACCATAGCCGAAAAGAAGGAACGTAAGTAAAACGTATTAAAAGTAAAAAAAAAATTAAAAAATTATTTTAAAAATAGAATAGTGCAACTATGTTTATTAAATTTCGTTTCCACTTAATTACTATATCACATCCAGAATACAGAATTTTACACGGTTTTTAAACTATTAATTAAATTAATTAAAATTCTTGTAAAAATTGATTATTCATCGGAAAAATTTTATTTCTTCAGACAATAATAGTGTCCTTAACTTATTTACAAAAGCAATTAAAAACTTTTCTAAATAAATAAATAATGTCATAGTTTTATTGCATTTATTATTTTTCAATTCAGAGATTTTCAGTTCAATAGCATAAATTTGTGGGGTGGGGATTAGGCGATTTACATTCTCCAAAGAGTCCTACTTTTTTAAGTTTTAACGAATAAAAAAAATTCAGGAATAGGTATATTGTGCGGTGTAACATATGTAAAAAAAAAAAAATTTCAAAAATAATTTAATTCATTTGTGACTAAGTCCTGAAAATTTCATTAAAATCGGGCAATTATTTGATTTTTACAAGAATTTCCAAATCAATGTGTTTTCAACAGAAAAAAAGCGCCAAAAAAAAAAAACCCGCCAATGTTGTTAGTTATATAGTCACCACAATGACGTAAACAAAAGATTTTTTTAACCAATGTGTTAGAAAGGATTAAAAACTTTCAAAAAATAATTAAAAAATACTTTGGTCTTTCATAACAAACATTTTGGCAATAAAACTTTCTTTATTTTTATTAAGTTTGTGGCCTTTTTCATTATGCTGTTTTCCGAAAAAGTGGAGTTTTACCTACTTTTGAGATTTTTAATTCATTACCTTTATTTTTTTCTTATTAATGTCATATTTAATTACACCCAGTTGAGTCTTTTTAAATTATTCTCAATTTAAGAAAATAACAGTTGCTACTTACCAAAAAATTAGGAGAAATTGATAGTTAATTTTATTTCTTTCATATTTGTCATAAAAAAATTATAGACCATTTATTTTCAAACATCATGAAAACTTTGCAAATGCTACCATGAGATTTAAAAAAAAAAAAAAAATTTAAAACTACTGTTTACTAAATAAGCAGGAAAATTAAAACTCATGAAAAAATATACCCACTGGAAATCATGACAACTGAATAAGAACGATAGATCCTAAATTTGTTAGATTGTCATTATTACTCTTCCAAGCTCCAACTGTCTAAAAAAAAAAAAAAAAAAGTATTTTTTACTATTTTTTTTGAGTTCTATTGAATTATTTTTATATGGTTTCAAGACAAATTTTCTGATTGAAAATTTTTTTGTTTCATTTTTTTTTTTCATCACCCCCCCCCCAAGTGTTCATGAGGAGTGGGGCTGACTGATCAAAAAAAATATTTCCATGAAAAGTGGTATTTTCAGCACAAAATAGCCTAAAAAGTTTAAATGTAAATCTAATGTTCCTGCATTAAATTAAATATCTGAAATCAATATAAATGATTTTTATGTTAAAAGATAAGTCTGTTCTGTCATACATACTGATGGCAAAAAACATTTGACAAATGACACTGGTGTAAGGATTTGTTTTTTTTTTTTTTTTTTTTAGTTTTTTTTTTTTTTTTTTCATTTCACCCCAAGCAAAACAGGAATGCCACTGGTACACAGGGGTTACAGAGAGTGAAGATGAGAGAAAAAAAACTGGGTAGAGGGTTACCAAGGAAAGGATAAAAGCTGAAAGGGTTTCAAGAAGATAGAGGATGGCAACTGATGTTGCATTTAAATTTTTGAAGATTGTAGTTATCAGGGAAGCAAGGAAACTGGAGTTTCACTGGTGTTGAAGTGTGAGATTGGTTTGTTTTGTTTTATGGCAAATCGACCTCAATGGGTTATTTAATGCCAACAAAATTTTTACTGCTGGTAATTTTTCAAAAATGTATAGCTGTTTGTATTGCTGGTAGTTTTTTTTTTACAAAGTATTTCTGGAATTAAAACCTATTTTTACACTTTCATAGTATTTTGACACAAGTTTGGGTGTTAACTATTTGCCCATAGCTGGGACCCTAACAGGTGCTACCACCCGAGATCAGGGTGGACTTGGGAACACCAGCAATTAAGAGGTGGTTCCACACTTCTTAAAACCTCCTGATCAGAGGCCTTGTTGTTGGACGTAGTTTGTCTTACCCAGGACGTGGATGTAATTTATCATCATACTCAGGATGATGAAGCGTGAGAAAAGAAATTGTTGGAGTAGAAGTGGTGGTTACATTTAACTAATTCAACAGTAAAAGGGTGGGACCTAGATGCCAATCTAGTAGTACGCTTAAACTCATGTAGTCCAGGAACTAGGAGGAAAAAAAATTGTCAATATTTGCCATGAAAATATTTGTAGAAAAGACAGAGGGAAGCCACATCATGTCAATGAGGAAGTGACTGAAGTCAAGATGCCAAGTCAGGATTGATTACACTGCAGATCCTTCTTTGAATTTTGTCAAGAACCTCAATGTGTAGCAGGAGCACCAGAACAAATATGGCAACAGTATTCAATGCATGGATGAATGGTAGATTTGTAAATGTGCAAGATGCCCTGTGACGAGAAAATGACCCAACTTTCCTTACAGTAGATGCAGCTATTGATTTTGATGATGTCGTTCCACTCAGTCATTTGAAAACATAAGGCCAAGAGGGCGCAGTGTGTTGTTCTCCATGAGTATAGCATCAGCCATGCTGATAGCAGACAGGAAAATTTCTCTATGATGGTTAAAGGAGAGTAGTTTCGTTTTGGAGACATTAAAATTTATGCAACATTTTCCACCCCAGTTAACCACTTATTGAAGGCCCTTTTCAAGAACAGTGGCCAGGTTAACTTTGTCAGCTCTGACAGATTTGCTATTGAGACAGAAATGAATGGTAGTGCCATCAGTATAAATGGCTACTTGGGAACTGATGACATCAGGAATATCATTGATGAAGATCAGAAACAGTGTAGGACCCAGGATAGATCCTTAGGGGATGCCCATGTTTGTGTGAAAGGATCTGGAAGTGATTCCATTCAAAACAACCTTCATTTCATGATTTGATAGTTATGTTTGGACTAAATCAATCATCCAGTAATACCATAGCCTTGGAGCTTATGTAGAATACCAGTGTGCCAAACCTGTTCAAATGACTTTGAGATATCTATAGGTACACCTCTAGCTTCGCCATTATTATCAACAGCTTGATATACTTAGTCAGTGATGGCCATTAACTCATCAGTGGTAGACCTGGATAAACAGAAGAGAGTATGTCATGAGAGGTAAGTGGTAAGAGACTAAAAGGAGGGTAATAGTTAGAGGGGTCAGAAGATTCTCCAGATTTATTAAAAACAGGAACTACAGAAAAGGACTTCCAAGAAGCTGGAAGCAGTGAGGCAATAGCTGTGGATTTTGGAGATGACAGGAGTCAGCTCAAAAGCACATTTCTTTACGATTATGGCTGCTCTGCTTGCCTTATGGGAGTCTAATTTAAAAATAATGTATGAGACCAGTAACAGGGTTATGCACTTATCATTCAGTAAAACCTTTGTCCTATTGGGGGAAACCAGGTGTGGGTACTCCAAATAAATCGAGTGTTGAGTTAGAAGAAAATTTCCAAGCAAAGCATTCAACCTTGTCTGCTGTAGATGTCAAGACCTCAATTTGATTAAATAGAGGAGGGATTGAGGATTTGCTGTTGCTAAACACCCTCTTGCAGAGCTGCCAATAATCTCTAGAACCAAAATTGCAAGATACTGTATGTAAGTAAATTCTATCAGCAACCAGCAACTTCACTTCTTTAAGACCACATTTGCACTCATTACGAGCAGAGACATGTTGCAATCAGACATGTTGCTCTGGTACAGCGGCCGAGCATGTAGGTGAGAACCAAGGAGATGAACATGATTTAATTTATTTCCTTGCTGGAACAAAAGCATTGATGCTGGCTTTCACCCAGGAGGAGACCTAAGAAGTGCATTTTTGAACAGGAAGGGGACATCATGAAGGAAATCATGGAACAAGTCCCAATCCACTTGCCGATTAAGTTATTCTGTTAGCAAGAAGTTTTTGGTGGGGGAGCAGAAAGAGATGTTTACAGACATGATTGCCAGAGTTGCCAAGAGGGCAGAGCTGCATGTTACAACATGAGTCAGGGATAGAGGTAAAAAAGAGATCTAGAAGAGAAGCATGTCCATCAGGGTTACTGAGGAAGTCCACCACTTGCGTGAGTGATTGAGTTGTTCAGGGTTTGTATGCCAGTGATGGAGTGTTTAAAACACCTGGCACTGAACACAAATATATATTTGCAAATGGGTATAGAGAAATGGCTTTGTCTATATTATCAGAAATACTATCTAGTATGCAACAATCATGAGAGAAAGGAGGAATTCCAGAGAAAAAGCGATAGCTGACTAAGTTTAGTAGAGAGAGCTGGAAACACATGTAAGAATGATCTGGAGACTCTGGAGGAATCTCCATAACCAGCACGAGATATTCACGGACATAAACTCCCAGGCCATGCATGTGGATATTAGTCCTTCCTAAAGAGAGGAAAATAGCCAGAAATTGAGAAATCAGAGGAGGGGATTGAAGAGTTAAGATTAGTTTCACAATGAGCTAGGATGTTCAAAGACTTTTCAAAGAGAAAAGATTCCACACTGCAGAAGTTGGTGCAAATACCACAAATTTTGGAGAAAGAAAGGTTTGAGGGGTTTAGGCATTTTTTGTTGAGCTGGTTTAGTTTTATATCTTTGGTTGCTTATAGTCATGGTGTGTTCATTTGATAAGGAAAGGCCTTGGGTAGCAGTTGATCGTTTAATGTAATGTGTGAGAAGGGAACTGACACAGGTTGCAACATAGTGTGTCCTTGGGGTTGTCCACCAGAGGTGCTTGTAGAGCATGTTGCTATATATTGCTTTTCTTTTTTTCTTTTCTTTTTTTTTTTTCTGAATATTTTTCAGCGTTCAATTGTATAATTATTTTAATATCAGTTTTTAAATCAACTTTAATTATTTTTACCAATTGTGTAGTCTCGAACAAAAGTAGAGGCAAAAGCAGGCTTTTTTGGGAAGAGAAAGTGAATTTATAGGAGGAAGAAAATCAATGTTTTGTGGTGTTGTGCCCTGTTGAGAGAGGAATGTGGTGTTCAGTTGAGTGGTAAAACTCCTGACACTTCGAAGGACTTGGCAATTATCAATCTTTTATAGTTTCTAGGGAGGGTAGGGTTCAAAAGTTCTTTCTTCAAAACTTCATAGATAATCATTTTTATTGCTTGAATAATGATTTTATTACTCTAATAGTGTCTCCAAATATATATGGAAATGTTTTAAACTTGCCAAAAAAAGTGTCATATTAATTTTAACATCACATTAATCTTATAGTTATTTAGTGCAACAAACAAATAATTAAACTGAAAAGGGAGGTCTTAAAAATGTTAACTTGCATTATTAAACCATTACATGTTTTAATGTTGAACTCAAATACAAACTAAAATGTCTGCTTCCAAAAGTAAATATTTTAGAAGTAAATAAATTTAAATAAATTGACCTTCTTTTTTTTTTTTTTTTTCATCATACACAATTAACCAAAAGACAAAAAAAAAAATTATCTTTAAAGCTTGTTCTAACTTTAATAATAGCCTGAATGATTAAACTTGTTGAAGGCATTAAATTAATGTGAAACTGTTTTTAAAAAAAAAAAAAAAAAAAAAGCTGAATTAAGATTCAGGTGTTTCTGTCATTTTAATTATGAAAACAAAATCAAACTTTTATTATTTGTAAAATGAAATGATACTCATATATATCATTAACTGACACATGGACAGATAGAAACTCAGCTGACAAAGCTTAAACTTTAGAGTGTAGTAAAAAATATCTTTTAGCTTTGAATTGGATCAAAAGAAAAAAAATACAATCTTAAACTATTTAACCCACTTAAAAATAAAAAAAATATATCCTCCCCCAACCTGGACAGCAGCACTTCAAGTTTTACAATTTCAATTTTTATTTTATTTTAGGGGCAGCAAATGGAGCAGATTATCACTCATTTGCTCCTATAAAATGGAGTGGTTTTTCACTCTTTAAAACTGTGTGCGCAAAAGTTTTGTCACTTAGCTGATTAATGTTATCTTTAGCCTCCCAGCTCCCAGAGCTTCATAGACTGACCTTCCAGTAATTACTGCATCTACTCATCAGGGGTTATCAGCAATTGACTGCTTATATTTTTAAATGTTTCTTTTTTATATGCACTTTTCATTGGTGCAAGTTTTTAATTTCTTTTTTCCATAGTGTATTTGTGCATGCATTCACCTGTCTGCACATACGTGTAGAATGTTGTGGTCATTTGTCCTTTTCGTCATTTGTTTTTCACTTTACATTCACTCCTTATTGTTTTTTTATTTTGTTTCTTTTTACTTTTTGTGAGCGAGATTTGTTATAAATTTCCATACATGTAATTGTTTTAAAGAGAAAATATCTGTATCTAATACCTTTCTAAATATGAAAATATTCTCCATTGTATCTCTAAAGCATGCAGCATGGCAAAATATCTAAAGACTTTAAAAATTTTTTTCTCATTGTTATTTATGTTTGTTTTTTTTCTTCTTCTTTCATTATAGAACACACAGTGATCCTCCAATATGTCATCTGAAACTTATGCTGGAGTAATACAATCAAATGAAAACCAATTATTAGCACCAGAACTTGAAGAAGTAAGCTTGTAGCTTTTTCATAGCAATTCTAAAATATTGTATTTTTTGTTTGTTTGCTTCAAGATATATTAAGATTAACTTGTTGCCAAAAATCAAATTTTGTAAATTGTTTTTATTTTATCTTTTATATTGTAGCAGGAACAATATTTTTCTTGTTTTAACAAGTTTAGAATTTTAATTTAAAAAAAATGATGTTTTGGTTTCACAGTTTTGGGCATCTCTCATAGAACATGATTAAAAAGGTATTCTTGCTTACCTATTTACTTGTGTAGCAAGTTCGATCCTCATCAAGTGACTCATTCTTGTGGCACTATGTTAGATTAATCTAAGCTTAGTATGAGGGTGGCAGTGATGATGAAAGTTTCTTGGTTTGACCAAGAAAGGATTTTTTTTAAAAATGTTCTGATTTTTGCTTATTTGATCATATTTTGAGAAGTAGGCAACACCAATCTCTTTTGTTTCAAAAGTTTAATATGCTAATTCTATAATTACTTTTAGCATTTATCCTCCTTGCATTTTTTTCCTTTTCAATTGGAGCCTATATAATTAGCTTAACACTTATTTTCTGATTAAAATTCATTAAGAGAAAAATGTATGTGGAGGGAAAATGCTTTTATTTGATTTTTGCCTTTTTATTTACAGCAATGTCTCCATTTTTTATCCAAGAATATGTGGGGTATGTTGTGCGAATTGTTGAAAGAGAATGAGTCCAACCAGGAGGCCATAGTCAAATTTATGGATAGTTTGTTAGATGGTGAATATGAAGCCAATGTTCTCAGGTAAGCAGTTACGGTCTATGAAAAATATTAAACTATAGATCTGAAAAAGTTCTCATTTTTTTCAAAACAAGCCTTTTCCTTCTATTAAAAAAAAAAGTCTTACAGCCACATCACGTCAAAACACCAGTTTCTGTATGATCACTGAAGTTATGCAATGTTGAGCTTGGTTAATAGCTTGGAAATACCTGGTGCTGTAAACATGGATGTGCAGGTGGTGTAATGGGCACAGAATTGTTAATCGGTGAGCCAAGTTCCAGTTCCCATTGTTTCTTATATTCACTTACACACCCTTGGGGGGGGGATGAATCCACCTGTTCTTCCCCACCCCAAGCTATGAATTAATTAGTAAGACTTGTATCACTAAATCATTATTATTTTTAAAAAAAATGTAGGAAAAAATTTTCTGGCTCTAACCTGCAAAGGGTTGATAAGCCATAGAAAATGAATGGATCAAACAATCATGTTTTTAAAAAAAATGTATATGGGAAATTTCTGGCAAATATCATATTTGATGATATACAGTGTGCAGCAGAAATATGTCCCACATTTTAAAGGTTGACAAAAAGACAAAGGTGATATTAAAAAACTTATTTCACTGTTGATTAAACAAAGGGTTATGTTTTTTATTTATTTGGTTTCAAAAATGATTTCCTCCAAATGGTGGCCTCTATTCACCATATTCTGTTGTAGATGATTTCTAAAGCCCTGGACATTTTCTGGAGTTCAAGGTCTTCCAGGTGGGTTTCTTTTATGCACTGAACCTGTGAAATTTTCAACTCCTAGCAGTATCAATTCTCTATCTGGAGTAGCACCATACCAACATAATATGAAATAAGCATGAAAAGCTCTGTGTTACAATTACAGACTCACCAGTTTAAAAAAAAAAAAAAACATTTCAATAGCAAACACACAGTGTGCACCAGTCCAAGCCATGATGGTAACTGATGGTATCTGAAAAAAAAAATAAAACATTAGCTAGATGAAGACCCATTGCCACTTGCCTCAGTTTGCTAGCATCATACAGGTGACAGTTTAAAATGTGGATGGTATTTCTGCTGCACCCTATATAAGAATCCTTCCACACGTTTAAAAAAATGTATCTTCTGAGTCTTATTTGTTACATTGAGTATCTGATAAGCTAAGTTTTACCCAGATGTTTTTGTTTACCTTATTGTCTACTTAATTCCAAAACATAATATGGGGTGGGGATGCTGAAAAGTTTTTGGCCCTATCAGAAAAGGATGTTTAAAAAAAAAATCCTTTTGGTCAGATTTTTCAAAGTGGATCAGTCTAAGAACTTTTCAGCAGCCTGCTTTATAATCACTATGCAGTACACATGCCTGTGATAAATGTCTTGTGAGAATTTTTTTTTTTTTTTCATTGAAAGCAAAAGATTTGCATTTCCTAATTTAGTTGGACTTTGTATTAAATTTCAACTTGTTTATTTCAGACGGCATCCTAATTTACATTTCAAAGACACTAGGAGCATAATAAAAAAATGGCTGTGGAAAATATTAAAAATGTATAAATTCCCAAAAGGTTTGTTTTTATTTATCTCATTTTAAATAAGTTTTCCTTTTAAATAAGACCTTTAAACTGAAACTCAATTTATGCTATCCTCTCAAGTGATTTACAAAATATATTTACATGCTATTATTGAATCCTTATTAGCTGTACCACTGCTCTGTGTGTGTGTGCGTATATATAATGAATACAGACGATCCTTAAAAATCCATCCGGTTATAATTTATTTCATGAATATACAAATATTCATCTCTACAGACCAAAGTTTTTTTTAAATAAATGGAGTCAATTTATCCAGATGAAAGGAAAAGGGAGAAAAAAAAACGAAAAAGAAAAAATTTTAATACCAAAAGAGGAAGAAAAAAACAAATTTCAGTATAAGGTTTTAAAAAAAGTTTGGTAGGGAAAAAAAAAGGAAAAAAGGAAGAATTAAACACAAGCTGATAGGGTGACCTAGAAATGACGTCTTTTTTTTAAAGACTGAACAAGTTAAAATACAGATTTAAAATAGATACATTTAATTGTCTGATATTCATGTCATTTCCGACAGCATTATAATCATCATCATTTCAAATTGATGATAATAATAATTATAATTGGCATCAATAAGATAAAGTTAAATAAAATAAAATTAAAAAATATAAAATACATAAAAAAATATTAAAATAAATTAATTAAATAAAATTAAGAGATAAATAAAGAACAATTTTAAGGAACTTATATATATATATATATATATATATATATATATATATATATATATAGAGAGAGAGAGAGAGAGAAAAAGAAAGAAAAGTGATAAGGATGATAATAATAATAATAATATAATAAAGATAATATAAAATAATTAATACTTTAAGATTATAACTGATGTAGGCAAGAAAATCACACAAATGATCATATACATGTTAGTACACATATAAAATAGAATCAACACTTCAAATGTAAATTCTCCAAAATGAATGTTATTAGCAAATTTTAAATCTTGTGTCTACACTTGAAGATAAGTTCATTCCTTTGGTTCATCAGCATTTTTATAGAGGTACTAACATGTATATGTTTAAATAAAAATGCTTTTTGAAGAGTTTAATAAATAATGATATTCTAATTGAATTTGTTTGCAGTATCAAATGAAAAAATGGTGAATCGTGTTATTTAGGAAAGGAAGTATAGAATAACTTTATAAAATAACTTGAATAATATAGATATAGCATTTGGATCATAATTTTGCAAAATAAGCATAATGAAACTTTTTTCTTAAGTAACTTCTGTCATCATAAAGCAGCAAGTATATAGGTATAGCTTTTTCAATATGGTACTTGAGCCATTTATTTTTATTTATTTTTTTTTTTGATGAGTATTAAATGGAAGTTATATTTTAAATTATTATTCAAATTCAAGAGAAATAAGAAAGCAACACTATTAAAAAAAAAAAATAATAATAATTCTTGATAAATTATGGATTTCCTAAGAAATGTTTTCCAGTTCAGGAGTTAAGTTCAATTATCGTATTCTAATTTATTTCTAATTTTAATCTGGATTTTTACTCCACTTCATATAACACATGGCTAAATGGAATGAGGAAAAACTATGGCAATCTTTCAAGTCACCTACCCACCCAGAAAGTCCTGGCCTGTTTATCTAGGCTTGAACACCAAACTCTGGCACCAGTAGAAATATGTGACTATATAAGTCATGAGGAAAGCAACAACTTTACCTTAAGTGTCTTAGATAAATACCATATTTCTCAATATTGAGGATACTTCACTCTCAGGGATACACACCAATTTTCACTTGCAAAATTTTGATAAACAAAAGTTTTTAATTTTCAATTTAATTTTTTTTTTTTTTTTTAATTAATGATAATAATAATAACGAATGAAAAAAAATTTAGAAAAGACTGTTTTAGGTGAGTAAGGGCAATAAATAATAAATTTGAAGCTATTAACACCTTAGCCATACCTGTTGTTACCATGTGATAAACTGGAATCTAGAAGATATAAAGAAAAGATTGGAAGATTGACAAACATATAAAACAATCACTACCCCAAAGGAGATTGACAACCTCAGATTAGGTAAAAAATGGTGTATTATTGCAGTCATGTCTGGGCTGGAGCTGCTCAATCCTCATTTTCCAGTTTTGATAGAGTTCAAAATCATTTCTGCAGTCATGTGGAGGAAAACCTATTTTCCACTCTGCAACCTTTCACAGACACAATATTGCAAATCTGTTGCTACTCTATCACTATTCTTATGGTAAATGTTTAGATGAGTTCCAGTTCAAATCTTCATACCTAGGACACACCATGCCACTTCCACAGACGCAAATTACTCTCATTTCCTGTGTCCCAAATGTAAAATCAGTCAGACAGCTTTTCCCCCAAGAACTGCCACTTTGTGAAAACATACTTTTGCATGTGGATGCTTCCTTGAATGCTATAATCTGTATCCCTCTTCAAATCAAGGGTCAATTGTTGTCTATCTTCTTTATCCTTAAAATCTTCACTTTCCCACCCACCTTCCCTTCCATTCATAACACACACCACCTCATTATTTTGATTGTAACCCTTGAGCCTTCTGTTGGGTAAAAACCCATCTGTCTCGGCTAGATGAAAGTAGATTCAGCTAGAAATCATATACAAGATAACAACTGTAGGTGTTGACCAATGATTTAATGCTAAATCTTGTTTATCATCATGAATCCAATAAAAAAGCAAACCTTCAATTGTCAAAGAAAGTGAAACGTTCAAACAGTATCTACAAACAAGATGAAATTGAAAGTGAAATACTAAAAGTAAAATCCAGAAACATCAAAGAAAAATGTAAAATTTAATTTTCAGGTTAAGCCCTTATTTATCTTTATGTGACCAATATGCATTGCGAGCACAAGACCCTAATTTTGACACAAATTTGATCATCTCAGTTGAAACCAGAAATGGAAAGCCATCCCAACTGTTCAAGATCAAAACTTGCCAACAAGATCCTTTGAGGTACATAAATGAATGGAACAGATCCAAAATTTCACTTGAGGAAACTATTGACCTTTTAATATCTGTGTGCTCTACTCTAGCCCCAAATGAATTTGAATATAAACATTATAGAGTAGAGAAATACCTGCATTGGAAGATAGGTGAACATTATAAGCTTCACCATACAGAAAAGTGGTATAAATACAGTTCACCACCATTGCTAGGAAGTGAAAATGTTACAATGCTCTGGGACTTTATTATATATATTGACTGCACTATACAAGTCAATAGACCAGATATAGTAGTAGTAACTGATGGCTTATCCTGAAGATTAAGTTACAGCAACTTTCCTCAGTACTTCAGATATTTTTCCTGATTTCCAGTTCCTCCAGCATAGGCAGAATGTACAGATACTCTGACCCAAGGCTGATCCATACATAAATACCTATGTTTACTAAAATATCATCAACAACAACAATGATCTTCACCATAGACATGATAGGGTAGGGAAATGCTTGCATTGGAAGATATGTAAACATTATAATCATCCCCATACTGAAAAATGCTGTGAACACAATCCACTCCCTCAATGCTCTGGGACTTCATCATACAAGTCAATAGACTAGATATAATAATAAAAATAGGACTTCAAAAAAACAAGTACTATCTCATAGACATGGCCATCTTGTGTGATTAAAAAAAAAAATACAAGGATCTGGAAATAGAAATTTCAAAAATGTGGTATGACCACCATTCCAATAATAGGAATTATTAAAAGAAAATTGATACCCACATATGTGATACAAAAATGTGTGCCCATGAGGACTGTTCATATATTCAGATAAACTCTTGATCTAATGTGCTTAATGACTTTGTAAGAAAAACCTTCCTTCACTACTGGTTTCAGGTAAAAGACTTGTTAAAGGATTGTATCAAACAGCAAATCAAGAAAACTAGAAATAATAAGTAAATTAAAAGCTTTAGTCTATTGGTCAATGGGTAAATTTAGGTTTTATTTCAGAAAAAAATTAACATTTTCAATAGTTAGGTACTTTTTCAAGCCTATTGAAAAGTTTATAGTTTTTTTTGTTTTTTTTTTTATTTCAGGAATTTGTCCAAATTTGTTGTCCTCCCACAGAATGGGTTTTATCTCACATACATTCCATCAGTACCAAAGACAGGTAAAATGTACTAAATATCTTTTAATTTCTCCCATAATTCATGAAGGGTATAATGTTTTGCCAATATATATGTATCTCTTTTTCTGAAACATCAAGCAACTACATTGATTTCACTGTTTGCTTCTATTTTCTCTGTAAGAAATAGAATTGATAATATACTATTGTTCTCATCTTTGTTGTTATCACAACATTTTGGCTGTTGTGGTAACCTACAGGTCATCCAGTAATACTGACATTCCTTTTGGAAATTACACTTGATTTATCTTAAACAAAATATAGTTATAAACTAATAGTTAATGAACAATCAAAGGTAATTTGGTAGGAGTATAACGGCATCTGAGACACTACCATAGGTTTTCTTTTATTGTTTTTAAATGTGTATTGTTTATGTCAATGATGCAAAAAAGAGCCATCCTAGATATGACAATAAACTACATCTGACAGCAAGACCTCTGATCAGAAGATTTTGAGGAGTGTGTAACCACCTCTTAATTGCTGGTGTTCCCAGGTCCACCCTGACCTGGAATGGTAGCACGTGTCAGGATCCCAGCTATTGACATAGTGTTTTGACCTCCAAAGAGGTCAAAACACTATGAAAGTATAAAAATAGGTTTTAATACCAGCAATACATTTTTGGAAAACAAAATATATTTCCAGCAATAAAAATCTTGTTAGCATTAAATAACCAATTGAGGTTGATATGCCATAAAACAAAAGAGTAAAAAGAGTTAAAGGCAGCAGCAATAATATGAATGCAACAAAGGGTTTGTTTGGGTCATTAACAGCTAGAAATAGTTCAGAGTTGTACTAAAAATAAGAACTAGATGATGTATATCCCTAGATATGGGCAGTGGAATGTGATAACAACAAGGATGAGGACAATAGTCCACATGTAAATAGTGTAACTAATGATAACTCCTCATCACAGAAGTTAAGGCAAAAATTATCAATATAGCTTTCTGCATTTTTCTGTTGATTTTTAAACCTTGAAATGTATTCTATGATTTTGGACATTTCAATTTTAGCAAGAAAACAAATTTTGGAAAGATCTCTTGATCTTTCCTAATTTAAAAAAAAAACAAACGAAAAAAAAACTTACTGCTTAGCCATTAAATTTTATTAGTCTTTATCATTGTTTTAATAGTATAGCTTTCATTTTAATTTTGATTACTAATTGCTGTTATTTCCAGGTTGTCAAAAAATCAACAATGCTTTCTCTTAGAAAATTGAATGTTGTGTCTAATATTATTGGTGCATGTAAACAAAGCTGGTGATATCAGTTATACAGGGGAAATGTGTAATAGAGGTATATGGTTACATTTTCATGCCTGCTACCAGTTAGTGGCCTAATCAGTAATCACTTTGTAGCTTAATCAGTAAAGTAACTGCCACAAAAAAGTAAAGAGAATGCAAGCTAGTCTTACTAGAGGTTTATTCTTTAGTTCCAATTTGCACTGCTTACTAGTGATTGTGGAATGACAAACTGGGAATTTTAATAAAAAACAATTGAAATTAAGATGAAAAAATTAACAAGTATCTTTTTATCCTTTTGTATTTTCAATTAAACACAATTTTGCTTTATCAAGAATAGCTACTTAGTGTTAAAACTTGATTCATGTGTCAAAATCATTCACTTTACATATTCAGTT
>CAHIKZ030005360.1:897500-1300000 GCA_903632075.3 Acanthosepion pharaonis | reverse complement strand
TGGAAACCGATCTGCTTGACCCTCATACGTCGAACCTGACGGGAGAATCGAGATATATATATATATATATATATTTATTTCGGTATATTAAAAGATGTTAAAAATTGCTATATAATAGCAATTATGTTTCAACACTATAAATGTGTTTCCTTGGGCGATGTTAAAGTACTGGCAAGTGAAAGATTAATGAAATTTCAAAAGCAGAATATTTTAAAAAGACAGGGTTGTGGCCTTTGCCATGATTAACCAATTAAATATGGCCTATGCTGAATTCAAATTCACTGGAGAAAAATTTTTAATATAGGTCATGACACAAAGTTCTCTGGATATAAATCCTAGACAATTTCCTCATAGGCAGATACAGGTGGTTATTATTTCATATATATTCCATTTTGTAAAATACATCTATTGGATGCTTTGGTACACATCATCAGTAATGTTTCTAGCCGAGTTATATACATATATACATATTTATATATAATATCAACGTTGATAACACTACTTGGAGTTTCATGCAGTTAATGCAATCTTCAGAGCGTTATCTGTTGTTTCTCATGGTGGTGATTCAAAATTGGATATGCAGACTTGTCTATTTAAAGTATATATTTAACTCTTGATAATTTATATAGTTCAAATTTATAAGTTCATAAGTTGGAGAATTCAAAAAATAAAAAATTATTTTGAAATTGGATTCAAAATTAAACAATATATGAAGTGGGGTGATGTTTGTTTGTGGTGTTTTTTTTTTGTTTTTTTGTTTGTTTTTTTGTTTGTTTTTTTTTTTTGTTTTCTTAGCATAAAAAATAAGTTATGTCTATTAGTGTAAACTATAACAGATTCTAAATATAAAGGCACAAAAATACATAATAGGTCAGGACTATATATTTCTAATGTACTTATAACAGTGAAATTATATCTACAAAACGTCATAAATTACAATGCAATATTACTGTACTCATTTATAACGTTACAGTTACAGATAATGAATTCTGAGAATATTAGAAGTTGTTGCGTATTATATTAATATTCATAAAATCCATTTTGCAATCACTTCTAATCAAATCGATATTTTTGTGCAGGTACTTGGATTTGTGCATACATGTAGACATTAATTCAGAGCAAGTTAAGATTATTTAAGTACTTTAATAACCTTCTCAAATGTACATAAGTTACATCTGTCTCCCTTTCCATTGTATGGCCTAGCTTTTGCAATTATCTCTCGGTTAATGAGCTCTTATGATTGCTTTTTAATTCCCAAAGTGATAGTAGAAATGTGATTTCCTGCTATTCTCAGTAGATCCAAAGTAATATTTCACATCATCGTCTGATTTGATGCTAGCTCTGTATATAATGCCTTCTGTCATGCACTGACCATTTGAGAGGCACATTACATTTTTACGGCAGTTGAACTGACTTATAGTAGGATTATTTTTTTAGTGTTTTTTGTTTGGGACTTTGCTTAATATATATATATATATATATATATATATATATATATGTATATAAATAAAAAGAAAGAACAGTAAGATATAAAATCCGGTGTTCTTATAGATATTTTATTTTTACAAAATAGTGCTCAATGTAAATTTACAGAGCATTAATATTATAAATTAATTGATTTAAAATATGGTTATTTTCGCTACACAGTTCCAACCATGTTTCAAAAATAGAAGCTAAAAACCCCTAATTTTATTTTTGCAAATAAATTAAAAGCATTAGTTCTATTTCATCTTCAAGCGAATTTTGGAGTAACTTTTAAAATTTACCGGGTTTTAAATACACAGCTAAAATCACGTTTCCATGGTTACAGAATATTCTACTCAAATTGAACACGGGGTGTCTAGATTTTCCTTATGACAGTATCATTGTATCAGTTATTAGCTACATTTTGGTAAGGGGTGAGGATGTATTTTACACTGAAACCTGACGTCGGTTGAATGGATGTCGTCTGAATTTTAAAAAAAAAAAAAAATTGTTAACGGTAAAAAATTTTCAACGTCATCTTTTAAAATTAAAGATTTTTTTTTTACAATACTTTTTTTTATTTAACTACGATTTGAAATATTTTCCTTTTTAATTTTATTTTACTATATTCTTTTTTAAGAACAGTTAAATGTATTAGAATCCATTATATTATGTAGGATTATTTTAACATTAAGTTTAAGTATGTATATGAGGTTACATTTTTTTTTTTTTTTTGTATATGACTATGACAGCAGAAATGGTTACTTAATTTCACTGATTCAGTAAACTTTTCTTTTATATATAAACCTATTATTATAATATTTCACATGTAAGTACTGAGGACATGGGTCATTCAAAAGCTTACATGTTATGGTATTTCATATTAATTTTATTTTACTATAGGTGTTATTTTTGGATTCTTTTTAATGCGTGTAGTATTATTTAAAAGAAATTTAGGTTAGAATTCATTCAATTTAACTACAATTTTAATTACAAATTCAAAATTACAACTTTAAAATTTTAAAATATTTTCATTGTTTAGTTTTAATAGACTATATTACTTTATAACAGAAGGAAAATTACTCATATTAAGTAAGATTATTTTTCCATATCAAAGTATATGTAAATTTTTTTTTTTTTTTTTTTTTTTTTTTTCCTTTTCTTCTCTTTAAATTTAAATATTATTTAAGTAATATTAATGGCACTTACTACAAAACTAGCTAAGTCATTTCTCAGATTTAGTAAACTTTATTTATTTATTAATTAATTAATTTATTTATTTCAAATATATGTAACCTAATTAATAAAGTTTCATATGTATGTATAAATAACATGTTAGAATTCATTTTATTTTACTACAATTTTAATTTCAATTTTAAAATTTTAAAATTATAACTTTAAAATTTTAAAATATTTTCATTGTTAGTTTTAATTTAGACTATATTACTTTATAACAGAAGGATAATTACTCATAGTAAGTAAAAAATTTTTTTTCCTATCAAAGTATATGTAAATTACAATTTTAAACTTTTAATTTAGATATTATTTAAGTAATATTAATGGCCCAGACTACAAAACTATCTAAGTCATTTCTCAGAATTAGTAAACTTTATGTATTAATTCAAGTTTAAGTATGTATATGAGGTTACATTTTTTTTTTTTTTTTTTTTTTTTTTTTATATATATATATATAAACCTAGTGATATAATGCTTCTCATGTAAGTACAAAGGACATGGGTCATTCAAAAAAGCTTACATCTTATGGCATTTCATATTAATTTTATTTTACTATATTTGCTTTTTTGGGATTCTTTTTTTTGCGTGTAGTATTATTTAAAAGAAACTTAGGTTAGAATTCATTCAATTTAACTTTAATTTTAGTTTCAATTTTAAAATTACAAACTTTAAACTTTTGAAATATTTTCATTGTTAGTTATATTAGACTATATTACTTTATAACAGAAGGAATATTACTCATAGTAAGTAAAATTATTTTCAATATCCAAGTATATATAAATTACAATTTTTAAAACCTTTATATTTTAAAATATTATTTTAGTAATATTAATGGAACTTACTACAAAATTAGCCAAGTCATTTCTCAGGATTTAGTAAACTTTATTTATTACTTAATTTATTTATTTATTTTAAATATATGTAACCTAAGTAGTAAAGTTTCATATGTATGTACCAAGAACAGGTTAGAATTCATTTTATTTAACTACAATTTTAATTACAATTTTAAAATTACCACATTAAAATTTTAAAATATTTTCATGGTTAGTTTTAATTGACTATATTACTTTATAACAGAAGGATAATTACTCATAGTAAGTATAATTATTTTCCATAACAAAGTATATGTAAATTACAATTTTTAAACTATTATATTTAAATATTTAAGTAATATAAATGGCACAGACTACAAAACTATCTAAGTCATTTCTCAGATTTAGTAAACTTTATGTATTAATTAATTAAATTATTTATTTTAAATATATGTAACCTGAGTAATAAAGTTTCATATGTATGTACAAAGAACAATGGGTCATACATTACCTTACATCATCTAGCTTTAGTTATAATTTCATTTTTTCAGGAGGTGTTTTATCGGATTCATTCAAGTGTTTGTAGTACATTTATTATAGAGGTGTTTCCGGTAGGATACATTTTATTTAACTACAATTTTTTAAACGGTGTTTATGTTTTAATACGTTTTAACCACAATTTTAAATAACAGTTTAAAAACATTTTTCCTGCCATTCCAATAGACTTTTTTTTTTTTTTTTTTTTTTTTTATATATTATTTAAGGAAAATTTTTTTGACAATGACGGCATATAATAGCTATTTCATTTCTCTGATTCAGTAAATTTTTATTTTTTATAAACTTAGTAATATATAGTTTCTCTTGTATACATAGAGGACACGGTTGGTTTAATGATCTACAAATTCTAGCTCTTCTTATTAACTTCCATTTTACTGTAGGTGTTTTATTTGATTCTTTTAGATGCCAGAAATATTTTGAGAGAGATGTTTGATTTTTATATTTATTTATTCTAAATGAAGTTTGATGTTGGTTGAATCTTTTTTGAATTCATGGCTAGTGCAACCTATATATATTTTTATGTTATCAGGATTTTCAATCGAAGAGATATTGCATTGGTATACTAATGATTCAGTGCAACATTTATTTTGTAGTGGGCAATTTTGAGGGTTTCGACAATTACATAGTTTTTTGTTTATTTACATCAGTTTTTATCTTAATTTTTCTATTGTCTAAATTTTTTTGGTTTTGGTATAAGTGTTTATTTAAGATATTAGCATTATGGTTCTTAATGATTTTTCTAAGTTCTTTTGTACAGCTATAACTTAATTTTAGTGTGTTTTTATTGAAAATAGTACTTAGTTTATTTTCACAAGGGAAATGCTTGACTATTAATGTGAGGAATTTATGTCCTAATCTGTTCTTTACCATTTGGTTATATGGGGGAGTATACCAAATAATTTTTCTACATCTGTTTTTTCTATGTTTTCCATTTTCATTTTTTATATACGCTAGTTTTGGGGTTTTGTAGCCACTATCTTTTAGAGCCTTATTATAGCCATTGATATGCTCATCAAAAATCTTGTTATTAGCTGAATTTGTACTAATTCGTTTACTTATAGATAACGGTATATGTTTAATTATAGATGGGGGGTGATTTGATTTAGGATGTAACACCTATAGTAAAATAAAATTAATATGAAATACCATAACATGTAAGCTTTTGAATGACCCATGTCCTCAGTACTTACATGTGAAATATTATAATAATAGGTTTATATATAAAAGAAAAGTTTACTGAATCAGTGAAATTAAGTAACCATTTCTGCTGTCATAGTCATATACAAAAAAAAAAAAAAAAATGTAACCTCATATACATACTTAAACTTAATGTTAAAATAATCCTACATAATATAATGGATTCTAATACATTTAACTGTTCTTAAAAAGAATATAGTAAAATAAAAATTAAAAAAGGAAAATATTTCAAATCGTAGTTAAATAAAAGTATTGTAAAAAAATCTTTAATTTTAAAAGATGACGTTGAAAATTTTTTACCGTTAACAATTTTTTTTTTTTTTTTTTTTTTTTAAAAATTCAGACGACATCCATTCAACCGACGTCAGGTTTCAGTGTAAAATACATCCTCACCCCTTACCAAAATGTAGCTAATAACTGATACAATGATACTGTCATAAGGAAAATCTAGACACCCCGTGTTCAATTTGAGTAGAATATTCTGTAACCATGGAAACGTGATTTTAGCTGTGTATTTAAAACCCGGTAAATTTTAAAAGTTACTCCAAAATTAAGCTTGAAGATGAAATAGAACTAATGCTTTTAATTTATTTGCAAAAATAAAATTAGGGGTTTTTAGCTTCTATTTTTGAAACATGGTTGGAACTGTGTAGCGAAAATAACCATATTTTAAATCAATTAATTTATAATATATATATATATATATATACATATATACATATACATATATATATATATATATAAAATTTACTAATTTAAAAATATGGTCCCATTGGTACACAGAAATTATCATGTTTCAAAAACAGAAAGAACAACTTTAAATTTAATTATAGAATTAAATTAAAATCCCTAGTACTGTTTCATTTTCAAGTGATTTTTGTAATAACTTATTTTGAAATTTACTGAGTTTATAAAGACATACATTCTTGATATTAGTTGCTAAGATTACAGGAAATGCAATCATTTTGATAAGGGGTGGTAGGGTATTCATTTTCATAGATAACCTGTGTATCAAAATATGATTTACTTTCAAAATCAGGTTAGGGTAAGTTTAGGTAGGGCAGGGGTGACTGTTCAACAAATGATATCCATTTTTTGCATGTTGTCTTTTTTTTTTCTTTTTTTTTTTTTTTTACTAAAAAGTTTTGGGGCATTTTTATTTTCCTGTTAAATTTATAATTGTATACACAAAGATTTTTTTCAAAAGGGTCATTTGAATATGAGTACGTCATATTTTTAATATTCAAAATCTATTCCTACAATTTTAAATTATTATTCCTAATTCTAATTACAAATAGACTATACATTTTTTAAAACAAATATATTAGAATTACTTTAAAAATTATTATTCAAAGATTAAGTATAAATATGTATGCTTCAGTTTTCATCTATTTTTTTTTTCCCCACCCCATTTAATCATTTTATAAATTTAGTTTCAGTTTTGAAACATGGAAATTTCCTGTGTTGTGATGGAATCCTATTTTTAAAAATAAAATAATTATAATATATATGTATTATTTGTGTCTGTTTAATGACCAGGACAGGTGTGAATCATCATTAGATATGCTCAAAACAAGCCTAAAAATGTAAACCCGATTTTGATTGAATTATTACTTTTCAACTAAAGTTATATTTTTGTGATATGAGCAAACAGAAGTAATGATCTTTTTTCTTTTTTTTTTCTAAATTTAAACATTTATACAAAAGGAATTATAAATAATGAAATGTTTGTAAATGTGTAATTAAGAATTTTAATAAAATGTTACATCCAGTTTTCTTTTATCAGAAATGCTTGCATTATTTCTGATCCATTAAATATCTCTTTCTTCTTTCAACTTCTCTTTGTTAATTATTTTTTGTGTAATGTATCAACAGAAGGGAAACCTACTCACCTTTTGCTTTCTAACTGCTATTTGTTGTCTAGTTGTGCTCCACCAACTTTTGTATTATCTCACCTAATTTTCCTAGCAGAACCATCTCTTGGTGAATTCTATAAAATTTTTGCACTTTTCTACCTTTTTACATAAGGAAAACGATCCCTTTCCTATTCTAAAATGAATCCCTTATTTTTTTATTAATTCTAATTTTATGACTCGAACTTATTCCTTCAAAATTATTATTGTTCAGGCTAAAAATTACCTGTATTCCTCACCCCTCCCAAGGCAATTTTAATACAAACCGATAATGTTTGGTGAGCTGTGTTGTTCCATATAGTTGTTACTATGCCAAAAGAATTAGTTTATTCTAACTTTGTTCATTGCAGCATACTGCTGGAAACTGCAAACGGACTCAGAGGCGAGTTGTAAATATGCTGCTTGGTTTAGGAATGATTCAAGAAGCTGCTCGGTTTGCCAATGACTTCCAGTTTGATGATGATGAATTTACAAGTGAACTGCAGAAGGAAAGACAAAACTACAGGTTTGGTTATCTTTCTATTCTACATCTTTTCTGTAGTGCTACAGTGCAATATTAGTCTACCTCATCTATCAGTTCTGGGTTAAATACCAGGGTACCTGGAATAGGACTACTCTGAAATCAAAACTAGAGAAAGCAACTGCAAGCCACTCCACTATTTTTCCCATGAATAGTCATCAGAATTCTCATCTGTCTATATTTCTGAGATGAGGTATTGTAACTATTTATGCTATTTATATCATTCAGACTTTTGTCCTCATCTTTATTGCCATATTCACAATGTTTTAAACATTGTATGCTCTAGACTTCTTCAGGTGATATATACATTGGAATTTCAAACCAAACCCCTTATTTAGCTCACTGGGTAGATTGTTCTCATTCCACATGCCATGCCTTTCTTGGATATCTCACTTTCAGTTAATTCCCCAAGTTTACATGACCTAGTGAATAAAATAGGAGTTGACATGCCGTTAAATCCAACATCCATCCATCCTAGTGAATAAGTGTTGGTTGAGTAATCTAAAAAGTGGCTTGACCCAAAAAGTTATACCTGACCACAACAGAGGGGACAAACTTGGAGAGTTACTAAAGGCAATTAACTGAAACGGAGATATCCAAAAAAGGCATGAAATTAGAACAATCTGTCCCAATGGACTAAATAAAGTGTTCAGTTTGAAATTCCAACATATATTACCTGATGAAGGCTGGAGCATACAACATCTGAAACATGAATATAACAATAAAAATGAGGACAACAGTCCAAACAATCAGTTAACGTGAAAATTGTTGCCTCGTGATTCGCATGCAAATCGTGGTCGGTCCGGGCAAAAATGTATAAAAGCAGGCTCGTTTCTGCTGTTTCAAATGAAAGGCTTTCGCTCGTGAGAAGGTTGGACGGCGACCGGTTTTCTTTGTGCCTACCTGCTATCACCAGTTGAATTGTTGAGTTACACACTTCAAGCTATTTCGGCAATGGACAAGTTCGATCTAAAGTTGATCCCAGAATTGACGGCTCCCCCACGGGCCCGACTATCGTTGAATGGTTTGAAAAGGCGAACGTGTTTGCAGGGTGTCCAAAATAAAGGAACCTGCACTAGTCATCCTACTGAGACTCACGGGAGGAGCCTACGCGAGTATATCAACAACTTCGGGGACGATGCTGACCTAGAAGAGATCAAGGACGCCCTGTATACGGCCTTTGGAATAGATCCATTCATCGCTTGGAAACAGTTAAATCGGACGACGGCTCGAGCCGGTGAGACCGTGGATGTTTACCTGGCTGATTTGGCGAAGCTGGCAGTACCGTTTACGGAGCAACGGACCGCATACTGGGTGCGCCTTCCTGGCAGGGCTTCCAGACGACACCAGTCGGTTCCTGCGGCGCCTTCAAGATTGGACACACTGGGAATTGACGAATTGCTAGCCAGGGCCCGGACATCTTGAAGGACACGGAACAGATCGCGGCAGCCGGAGAACGCCTGAGACACCGAGGGAGGGCCCAAAGTGCTACAAGTGCGGTGGACCCAACCATTTCTCTAGGGACTGCCGGCAGTGGCGACGGGAGGGAGCGGCAGGCGGAACTGTGCGACTACGCTGCTATCGCTGCAAAGAGTTAGGCCATGTAGCACAGGATTGCTCGAAAGCGAGTCCGGGGACAAGGTGCTGTCGCAACCCTTGCCCCCTCTCGGTCAGTAAATCACGGCATTGCCTGTTATCAACGTATGCGTTGAGGGTAAACGATGTTCGGCGCTTCGTTGACACTGGATGTTCCCGATCGATCGTTAGCGGCGGATCGTCGTGACATGGAACAGTCAACAAATCGAGATTCGGACGATTGACGGGGTGTCCGGGCCTGTTGTGGTGTCGGGACTGTGTCAGTCCTAACAGACGGAGGGAGTCATGCCAAAAGTCGACGTCTTGGTGGCACGTCAAAGGCCCCTCGGTACGACCTGCTACTTGGGATTGATGCGATCCGGCGTTAGGAGGCATGATGATCACGCCAGCGGAAATGTGGAACTGGGTGAAAGAAGAAAGGTGTGTGCAGCCCTTTGCGTTAGTGAGCGGATTTGATGTCTCCTTCAATTCCGGCGAGAGAGTGGACGCCAGGTGGAAATGGGCCCAAAAGACCCGCCAGTTCAGCTTTCGCAACAAGGTCGCTGAGTACAAAGTTCCAGATAGCATCAGAGGAAAATACGAAAAGAGCTTCAGCAGTGGATTGTGAACGGCTGGCTGATTCCATACCCCCAGGAAAGACTGGGACCCCCAAAGGGTCTGATTCCCTTGATGGCAGTCGTGCAGGAGCAGAAACAGAAGGTGCGTCCGGTACTCGATTACCCGCGAATTGAACGACTTTGTGGATGCTTTCACTGCCGATGCAGAAGTGTGCGCACATAAGTTGAGAACGTGGCGGCGGCAGGGGGTCAATGTGTCGCTTCTGGATCTGCGGAACGATATCTTCAGATTCACATCGACGGCGCGCTGGCCATTTCAAACGGTTATTTTCAAAGGCCAACGCTTCTGTCTTCTGGCGGCTAGGATTTGGGCTAAATGTAGCGCCACTCATCATGAAATCCGTTATAGACGCCATCGCATCGCAAGACCGCACAATTGAAAGTGCCACATCAGCATACGTTGATGATATCTTCATTAATGAAAGTTTGGCCTCTGCATCGCGTGTAAGACAACACTTTTCGGATTACGGTTTGGTGTGCAAGGATCCGGTGCGACTGAGAGATGGAGCAAGAGTTCTTGGCTTGCAGGTCTGGGAAGAAATGGCACCCTCCGATGGAAACGAGGAAGTCAAATTCCGGAAGCCCCTGATGTGTTGACCCGGTAGCGCGTATTTTCGTTGTGTGGGAAACTTGTTGGACACTTCCCAGTGTGTGGATGGCTCAGGGTGGCAGTTGCATTAAATCAGCGCCTGGCAACCGCAGCAACCAATGGATGGGATGATAACATCAAAGATCCCTCTCTCTGTCGCATACTAGCAGAGATGTTAAGTAGAGTCACGGAACTGGATCCCGTCGGGAGGAGACTGGTGCATGAGTGGTGACGAGATCACAGTCTGGGTGGATCTTGAGTTCCGTGGCGACAGGAGTGGCATTGAAGTAAACGAAAATGTCATCGAAGATGCGTGCTGGCTGCGTCCGACTAATGATGCCAGGCACATTAATTTGGCTGAACTCGATCGGCGGCTTTAAAGGAGTGAATCTGGCTCTCCAGTGGAGGCGACAACGTTGCACTTGGTCACTGATTCGGCGTGTGTGCACCGGTGGATTTCAGACACCTTGACCGGGAAGGCACGGGTGAACACAAGGGCGGCTGGTGAGATGCTGGTCAGGCGACGGCTGGGCATTTTTGCGATCGTTGGTGGACGAATATGGATTGACCGTGAGACGTGACACTTGTGCAGTCCTGTCAGAACCGTGCAGATCGCCTCACCAGAGTACCGCACAGGTGGCTAGAACTGCTCAAGAGAGGAGAACCGCACTCGAGAGCTGTGCAGTGGCAGGGAGACGACTGGATGAGGACCGGGTTGCCAATACGCGCCGTCAATGCGGACATCCGGCGTGAAACGAACCCTGTGCCGCCAGGTTAGTCGACCGCAGGTGTCCAGAGAAAGCGTTAAATCCGTTGTGAAGGCCTGCACAACCTGTCAGTCGATCGATCCGGCACCCGCTCACTGGGAAAGAGGAGAACTGGCGTGAAGAGCAACTGGAGCAGACTGGCAATGGACATAACTCACTACAATGGTGAGAATTTTTAACACTCATTGATTGCGGTCCCTCCAGGTTCGCAGGTATGGCGGCCCTCGCAGACAAGACGCGAGCACCGTCATTCGACTGTTGGAGAATGTTTTCCTGAGCGAGGCCCACCCATGGAAATACTGACGGATAACGATACTGCGTTCACCAGTAAAGATTTTAAAGAATTTGCGGACACTTGGGGCGTGCATCTGCGGTTTCGATGTGCCTACTCGCCAAGTGGAAACGGCATCGTGGAGCGGAACCACAGAACCATCAAGACCATCGCGGCCAGGAAGGGCTGCACAGTTTCGAAGCGGTTTACTGGTATAATGTCGCCCGAAGGATAACATTTCACCATCCACGGGCGCCGGCTGATGCACTGCACAAATATCATGTCCGGCGTGAGGGCATCGAAGCCAACCCGCTGCCTGAACTAGAAGTGACTGGAGGGAGATTGAAAAAGGAGACATCGTTTGGGTCAAAAACCCACGCGGCAAGTGTACGACAAAATACGGCACTGGGCGTGTTACGGAGGTTATCAGCCCGCAATCTGTGAGAGTTGATGGGGTGCCTCGTCACATTAAAGACTTGCGACCGGTGACGCAATCACTACCGCTACCGGCGATGAAAGCGATTCGAGTCTGGGAGTAGTGAGCGTTCAATCTGCCTTGAGTTAGACCTGCAGGGCAGCGATTCTGATAACAGCAGCCTCCCGGGCGGACACAGTGTTTACCGACACTCAAACCACAGACGAGAACACGCACGAGGATGAAGCTTGTGTTATCCCCCTTCGGAGAGGGACTCGACGGCGACGATCGCCACCTCCCTGCCCTGTTTGTGATCATGAGATCAGGGGAGTGGGGAAAAATTGTGAAAATGGCCTACCTCGGAAACGCGTTCGAATCTGCGCGCAGTATAAAACACTGGTCCTTCCAACTGTAAAAAAGAAAACCAAAATGGCGGCGCCCGCGTTTTATGCCGAGTAGTCTCGGTCAGTTAACGTGAAATCTCGTTGCCTCGTGATTCGCATGCAAATCGTGGTCGGTCCGCAGCTGTATAAAGCAGGCTCGTTTCTGCTGTTTCAAATGAAAGGCTTTCGGCTCGTGAGAAGGTTGGACGTGCGACCCGGTTTTCTTTGTGCCTACCTGCTATCACCAGTTGAATTGTTGAGTTACACACTTCAATAGTATAAATAGTACTTTACATAATAAAGAAAAGAGATCTGCGGAAAGCCATGATAGCCTCTGTCCTAAAAGAACATGGCATTTAAAAAGAAAAGAAAATGGACATTGATAACTTTTTCTAAGATTTTGATGTTTTTGTCTTTAATCTTGCTTTTTATAAATTTACTTGAACATTTACAAACATGTTAACTCTTTGCCTTTTCAAAAGTTGTATTGGTATCTAAAAATCATTAAAATCATCTCTAATAATGAACAATGTCACTTTTTCTGTATGTTTCTTTGTCTGACTTGTATTATAATAAAGCTTTATACTCAACTCAAAAAGTGAATCTGATCCTATGCAGAATCACTAATCCATGTATAAATAATCCATCATTTTTGACAGACACTATGGTAACAATGAGTTAAATATTGGCTTACTGTGTCCAAATACATTTCATGGCATATACTGACAATTCATTTTAGTATTATGTTAGACGTCAATATAATTTTTGCTTCATGTTAAAAAAACAAAACACATAACTTAGTTAAAATTTTAGTAGTTGGATATTTTGATAAGAGGAAAGAATCTTGCTACAAGCTATTTTGGAAAATTTAGAAAATTGACAATGTATCCTTCACATGTTGTAGTATTTGCTTTTTATTTAAGACCTGAAGATTCACCGTTTTACAAAGTCCCCTATTTAGATACTAGTTTGGTCTCAAGCTTGCAGGATGAGTTCAACCATAGCTTCTATTTTAATTTTAACTAAAGCAGTTTTGTTAGATTTTATTTTTATTTTTTATTTACTCCCTTCAGTGGAACTGTTCTATAATTGTCATGCAAATACCCACTTTTAAGTTTGTCCTTGATATCTTCTGCAAACTTGAGGACTTCTTCTTGCTGCTTTTGTTGTTACCACATTTCAGTCGATACATTCTGCAGCCTTCTTTAGGTGTACAAATATTTCTGCAATTTTGTGAGGATTTATTATCTTTCAAATATTTTGGCCACTACTAAATTACTAATATTTTTTAGTGCTTTGTTACTTTTTGTATAATCCATTCTACAACTTTCTTCAGGTAGGTAAACCAGAGACCCTCTTTTCCATATTCACTTGAAGAAGTTTATAGTGGTTGAAATATTGTGGTGATAATAATAGCAAGACAAAGAATGAGACCAAATATTTCAAATAGTTCTTGGAATGTTTGTCATGCTGTACAACCAGATACACGGTTTGGAACTAATTAACAATGCTGCTTTATTTCTATTTTCAGTGAGAAACCCAAGGAGGATTTTGTGGAGGAGGTGCTTTGGAGTTTAGCTGATGAACTGGACAAAGGTGAACCTGAAAATATTGCTAATCCGTTCCACACATTCCCATACCCTAGGCCAGCTATAAAGTTACTTAACAACAAACAAGAGTTTTTGAACTGTGTTAGTCATTTATCACAAGTAAGTAGAATCTATATTAAATCATTATTCATGATATCCTGAGTAGGATTTATTGAATAAATAAATACATTAAAACATTCATTCATTTTAATGATCTCATGGTGATGTAGATAATTCTTATTTTTCTTTTGAAAATGCCATGTTCCTTTAAGATGTAAACAATTAGTTATTCAGATTTCTTTTTCTTTATCTGAATTGCCATGATTTCTGGGGAGACATAGTGGAGTGATTTCTAGTTGCCTTCCCTATGGTTTTGAATTCAGTTATCCTTCTAGACTGGCTACCAATCATGGCTAGAGAACATAGTCTACACTGCTATTTAAATCATACCCAGAGAGAAAAGAAATAGATTCATGCCTTTCCTAAGAGAATTAGTACAGATCAAATACTAAGATTCATTTCTGCATTCTTACATTTATTGTAAAAGTTGTCAGAAATATCAAATACATATTTTACTGTTATGTGCATGGAATTAGTAATTCTTTGTAAAGCTTCAATGATGACTCTAGCAAAAACGTGGAAGAAATCTTTCTTTTTTTTTTTTTTTTTTTTTTTTTTTTCGTATTCCCAATGAATTTCTCTAAATACGAGATTTGATAACAAGATCCAACCAAACTCCCAACAAAATAAGTGGGCTCAAAAAATTTGCTGGTTCTTGCATACAAAGTTAATGTATCTGGTAGTTCTATATTTGCCTGTGTGTTGTATACTACCTGGATTCACCTAATTGCAAACAGTAATATATATATATATATATATATATATATATATATATATATATATATATATATATATATAAGTGGGAAGTGAAGAGGTCCAATATGCTGTCAGATATGGTACCATTTATTTTGGGTTGTGTTATAAAGTTGTTACATTCTGGCAGCCAATCAGTTGCAATCTTTCTTGAAAGACAGTCTTTTGTACTTGTTATCTAAAGCTGAGCAAATTTGCAACTTTTGAGCCCTTGAGGACCACTCAAAAGTTTATTTATCAACTAACACCAATTAGTATTTATATATAAGTTTGAAATTACATAATTTCTATTTGAATTCATTTTTTTTTGTTTGTTATTAAACAGAAAAGAATAAATTCAAATAAGAATTATGTAATCATTTTTATTTTGAATCTTTAAGTTAAAGGTACTTCCATTATTTAATGAAATAATTTACAATTTTAACAGATTTTGTCTGAACTCATGGATTGTTAAAATTTCTTATATGGGTTTTAAAGTTAATTTGTCAAAAAACTGGTAATATAAAGTTTCAGAGAAATTAATGCTTAAAAATTTACTTTGTATAAGTTAAAGAATTACACAAGCATTAATTTATAAGGCTAAAAAACCACAGGTTGCCACCTATTATATTCCATATCACAATGTAGAATGAATTAATAGTTTAAAATTAACTTTACATGTGGCAAAAAATTAGCACTAATTTTTTTTTCTTTTTTTAATTGTAATCATTTTTCAATTCAGTATAAAATGCATACCTTTCTGTATCATTTAATAAACCATTAAATAACTATTCTTTTTTTTTTTTTTTTTTAAAATATATATAGCCAGGGTTAGTGGTTGGTGTTGACACTGAATGGCAAACTTTGTTTGATTGTACAATGGATAAAGATTGGCAAGTATTTTTTTTTTTTTTCTTTTTTTTTTTTGAAAAAGAACTGTAATATATTCACTTTTATATAAAAACATTTAAGTACCGTTCCTGAAGATTATTTTAAAACCTTTTGAGCGTTAAAACATTTATTTGTTTACAGTAAATAAACTCTACGAAACGAAAGTTTTTCATGTTGAAAATCATTAGCAAAATTAATTTTACTATATAATAAGCCAAATGTTTTGGGGTTTTTTTTTTTTTCGTCTGCAATGCCTTATGTGCAAGTAATCTCCCTTGTATTGCCGAGGCAAAGTAGCAATGTTTTTATGCTAATGCAGATATCTTTATGAAGCCACCAGGTGAAAAACTTTCTTCATGAAAAAGCAGAGTATAACGAAAATAATTGGAAAAAGCATATTTAAAATGTCATAAATTTTGCCAGGTTGGTTAAACTTGTTACCAAATAATGAATAAAGCCTAACTTGGTTTATGTTTTGATTCATTTATAATGTAAGATGATCTGAAAGCAAGAAAATCCCACAATTCATCTTTTTAACATCTAGGAATAGAACAGTTATTTTTTCTATTACTTTTATCCTATAATAGTTACATTTGCTTGCATATTTTATTCACTAAATATAACATCTATTCAGAGGCTGTTTTCAAAAGACTGTCAGAATTTTGTTTATTGAAATCGTTCAAACTAATTTACTTATTTTTATTTTAATTATTGCAGTATTTCTTTGTGTATGTTGGAATTTTCTTCAGAAAAGCTGTCTTTTCTCTCCATATAAATCCAGTGCTTTCTGCGAATTATTGGAATCTCACATATCCCATGTTTCCCTATAATGTCTGTGTCTAATCTAGCTTCACAAAAGAATTGTTTCAACACCATCCTTTTTTTTCTTTTTTCTTTTTTACGAGAACTGATAATAGTTTTTGAAATATCAAATTTATCATCAGTTCTTTTCGCTTTTTCAATTAGTGACACTTGTATGTTGTTAATATAATTGCTTAACTTATTGATAAGATGATTTGAGCATTAACACAAGTTGAACACATTGATCAGAAGCTCTTGTAGAGGAAAGTGTTTGAAAAGTAAAGAAAAGAAATGATCTCCAAACATAACTCTACAAATTTAAATAATTTTATTAAGTATAAAAAATCTTTTCCTCTCAAGTTGAAAGAAACAAGTTACAAAGTTTCTATTTGATTGAAATCTTTAAGTAAGCCGACTTTGGAAAATGCAACACAAAATGATGCTTGGCCAAATACTGATTGTAGCAAGTATATTCCAATTTTATAATTGAATGGCATAAGATTGAAATACTTGTAAAGAATAGACATGTGGAGACTAAAGTGACTTGTGATAGTAAAATCATTGCATTTCTATGGAAAGTACAAAAACAGTGAAACCAATTAGCATGCCATAGGTATATTTTTGGCATTAATGGAATTGTGCATAATAAAGTAAATTGTTTCAGTTGAGTATTTGGAGAAGTGTAAGAAGTTTTGTAATGTTTGTACATTTTAAGAAGGTAAATAGGTGTAAATAAGTCTTGATAGATGAGTGCTGTATGGAAAGTATTCATCCATATATATTGATGAAAAAGGACTTTATCTTGAGCAGTAGTGACTTATTTCTCTTGGGATCTCTCAAATTTATCCCTGTGTCTTTTCCACATTCTAAAACAGCCTGCAAAGTCCTTTTGAAGAAATAGCATTGACTTCATCAGTGTGTTCTCTTTAATCTTAACCAGTTTGAAATTTTCTCTTAGCTTTAGGAAAAACCAGAAATCTGAATCAATTCTGGATTGTAGGTGGGTAGGCAGACAGACTTACAGAGGGATGCAATGTTTTTTGAATAAATAAACTGCAAATGGGAATCGGTCATTGTGAATAAACAGCCACATGATATACAAGCTCACACAATGCTGTAATCACCAACTAATTGACCACATTGGGGAATAGCTGCTTATTCATGTGCAATAAACTCACCTCTGATTGGTTGTTAAGTTACATCAAGGCTGCACAACCAGTCCTTGGGATATTTGACATCTGCTTTCCTCATAAATTCTTTTTTACTTGTATACAGTTTTTTTTTTTTTTTTTTTTTTTCTCTTTTAGTATTGCCCTGATCCAGTTGGCCACTTTAGACACTGTGTACATTCTTGATGTAATTAGTTTAATTACCCTCCTTTCATCTGATGATTGGATTCACTTTTTTCATCAAGTCTTTTGTAATGACAATGTCATCAAATTAGGTAAGTTGACTCCATTTTATTTTCATAGTTCAATTTTTAACACTAATCTCACCTAATATTACTTTCAGAATGAAACTTCCAGTGATGCCCACAATGTCATTTCCTTTATTTGCTTCTTAAACAAGTTACCACCTTGAAAATCTTTTGACTTCAAAATTAGCTGCTATTATTAATGCATTGTAGTGAAAGGAAGGATGTTCTCATTTATCCTGCTGCTGTTGATAGAAGATTTAGCCTCATAGATATCCAATAATGGTAAATATATAAGACAATTTGGAAAACTTCTATTTTGTCATGTTTTGGCAATAGATCAGCTTCATCATAAAAAAGGAATTTAACAAAATCTACATTAGCAAACAAATGTGATTATTGTTAAGCTTATGAATATTTGACTTTTTCTTTTTTACTTTAACTGTATCAGTTTAAAAATTAGAGTGAATCAATTTCAACTTGGTTTTTATTTTTTTATTTCTTATATAAATTTCTTAAGGCTTTTATATCTCACATTGCTTTAGATCTAATATCACCTGTTCCAAATTAGTACTGAAAATCTTACAATAAATTAATATTTATTGAAATTAGTTAAAATCTAATTTCTATAAATGATCCAATCAAAGTAAAAATAAATGTTCATATGCTTAATGTGACTCACATTTTGTCTTGCTAAGGTAAATTTTGTTGCAATAAAATCGTTTTTATTTTATTTTTTTATTCTGATGTTGATCTGTCAGTGAACCATGTCAAAAAAATTTTCCAAATTGTTTTATATATTTATACTGTCAAACACAGGCTTTACAATCTTTGAACATTATATTATATCATTTACCACAATGTGCAAATGAGTATTTATTTAATGTAGCTAATCATTCAACAGTATATAGCATCACACCAACAGAGATTATAGACAGCAATAATCTCTAACACTTGGTACATTTGTAGTCCACTCCACTACCAACTCTACAGTTCAGCATTTATATTTTTCCTTAATGTAAACTGAGCCCTGTTATTTACAGTAAAGCTTATTCTAAATCATTAAATGATTAAAGGAAAAAAAAAGTTGTTTATCATTGGTTGGTTCATGAAGCAAAAGAAACTGAAGATAAAACTCTATGAACCTTGCTAGCTTAAACGATATTTGAAAGACCCAGTATTATTAAATTTTGAAATGACTTCTTATTCACTAATAGTCTGTTATCTTAACTTATTTTAAAAGTAGCTCAAAAAGTCACAAGTAGTGAAATTCAAAACTCCATAATGCTGGGTTTTTCAAAAGTGATTCAGTATGACCATCCAGGCCACTTTATTCTTTTTGCATTTATGATTCTTTCAATCCTTTGCCAATTAATTTCTTTCACCCCTTTGCCAAGTAATTTCTTTAATCGCTTTGCTAAGTATTTTCTTTAATCGCTTTGCTAAGTAATTTCTTTAATCGCTTTGCTAAGTATTTTCTTTCAATATATTTTATATTTTTTTTTTACATATTTTCATAAACAGCTAACGTGCAATTCCTGTCTTCTTACAGGTTATGGTTTGTCACAAGACTTTAAAATTTTAAAGCATACATTTCCTTACATCAACACTGAGGAGTTTGTACAAATTATTGACCTACAGAACACAATGGATAAGGTGTGGTTTGTTTTATAGCATCATCTAACAATATAACCTGTTATTACTGAGAAATAGTAATTTACTTGTCTATCTTAAATAGTATGCTTTTAGTCAATATTTTTTTTTTTATTGAAATATACACTTATCTTTGGTTTATTGAATAAGATTATATAGATTTATATTATTTTCAAAGAAAATGTGCATGTGTGGAAATTGCTGAAAGAAAGAAAGGATTAAACTGAATTCTGTTATTTGGTCTAATTTTGAGGAATGCATCAGGCCAAGAACTTTTCAACAGCTCTCATCTGATACTAAAAATATAAATATGACCAATGTGATTTATGTAAAAAGAAACAACTTTTCTTTCTCTTTTTTTCCTTACATTACTTTGACTTATTGACATCATGCTTATTATTTTTAACACAATTTTAAACAAATTTTTAAGACACGATGTATACCTGAGGGGGGAAAAATAATGTGCCAGCAGAAATGTGTAAATAACAATGCATATAAATTTAGTTTCTGCAGTAGTTAAATAAGCTTTAAACAATTAAAGACATAACTGAGAAATTGTTACTACTATTTGATATGTAGATTATTATTTAAAAAAAAAAAAGAAAAAAAGGTTCAATAATTTAAATGCTTTTAGGTAGGGTTATGTGTATTATTGGGTGAGAGCAAAAAAGTGTCAATTTTGTTGAACAAAATTGAGAAGGTACTTTTGTTTAGATTTTTTTTGTTTTTTTTTTATATGTACAAGTGTCATCTTTTCTGGCCTTAATTGAATTTAAATGTCCAAACATTTGTTGGCTTCAGGTACTTTTGGCTAATCTGTTAGTCGTTTTCAAGGATTTTTTTTATATACTGCTATATACCACTGCAACAGCACTTACGCACCATTTATTATAGTAGTGTAAAAAAAATTTTTTAAAATGAAAAATGTAATCCAAGCAAAAAATACAATTTTATGACAATCTTTTCAGCTTTTCATACATTTTTACAATAGATTTGCTAAAAAAAAAATTGGTAGGGTTTGAGCCTATGGACATAAGATCTGAAATTTGAACTACAATCTTACATTCTGATCATGGTTCCGTTGATGTTTACTTTTTGGGCATCTGTTTTTCTTATTAAATAACAATTGATTGTGCATTCAGAGAAAACAATAGTTGCTATGAAATAAGGGTTTATCACCTCCAATTTAAACTTTCAAATTGAAAATTTTAAACTTTTTAAATTATTTTATATTCTACTTTTGATAAGATTTTCCCCTCTTTTAGACTTTTATTTGTTTGGTCCATGTTGAGTTCTAATTTTATTATTAGATTAATTATTAAATAAGTATTATTTAAATGAGCTTTAGCAATTTTTCATCTTACTCCTTGATTATATTATGATTTTTTTTTTTTTTTTTTTTTTTTCAAAGATTACTTTAAAATTTTGGCAAAATTGGGTCTTCACTAAATCAGAAATTGAATTCTAATTTTTAATAGTTTACTTATATTTTTAATTTCTTGTTTTGACTATCAACTGAAATTAAATTTTTAACTTTTGAATTAATTTCAGATGTGAGGATTTTTGCATATCCTAATATTGTATAATTGAATTTTAAAGAATAAGCTAGTATTATTAAAAAATAACTATTTCAAAAATTTTTTCACAATTGACATAAGTTACTAACTAAAGTGCTAAAGGTTATGATACAGAACTATTTGTATTGATATATACACAAACATTTATTTTGCTTAATGGAAGTCAGGAGGAAACTCTGAAATATTTTATGTAAAATGAAAAACAGTTCAAAGAAGAGTAAATAAAGCAGAAATATTTAATGCTTTACAATGGATGACAAATGAATACATTTGCTATTGTGGTGGGATGCCACCCAAAATTTTATTTACAGATTTTAAAAGAAACTTTTCATTTTTCTTTCTAGTCAGTATCTTATTTTTGAATTGGATATTCTAACAGACTATTTTGTTCCATATTGACTTAAAGGAGCTGAGTACATCTCCTGGTTAGCCTTCAACCTTTAGTCAGGTATGTTAAAGGTAGATTCTCAAACAATCTTTCCCTTTCCATCTTAGTTCTTTCTTGTATTTTTTATTTTTTAACTTTTGGTGCTGTATAGAGTATAGATGTTGTTCTTGGTATGTTTTTCATTCATTCCTTTCATAGTCACAGATGTAGTTCAATAATAAATAGTAGCCTAGCAGACCATGCTTCATACCAAGTTCTTAGATATAAAAATACTGGCTTGTTTACTCTTTCAGTCTAATACCTGTACAGTCAATCTTAGATTTTTATTGGAGCAGTTAGAAAGGATCTTACATGATAACTAATTCAGGATTTCATTTGTGACCAAGGATCCGCAATTACAATGTTTAATTCAATGGGGCCTATTTTCCAGTTTATACTTCCATAATATTAAAAAATATAGGATAAGTTTTATTCTTTATTCCTGTGGCATACCAAAAGCAAGACCAAAGGAACTATACAATTTTTGCCCCTTCTCTATGGTTAATGGGGACCCACATTTTTAAAAACAAAAAAAAATACAGGTCTTTGCTACATTTCACTTAAGTGGGCATATAAATACTTACATGCTAAACCTTTAGCACTCTGAATTATCCAAGCATATTGGGCACACTATATGTCAGCCTCTCAACTGTAGTAGCCCTATTATTGATTTCAGTCAATGTCATTTGTAGAATTGAATCAACTGCAGAGTGCTCAAGGTTAACACTTTATGTTAAAGTAGACCTTTCTATTGAAACTTATATATTTTTAGAAATTAACAGTATCAGAGATATTTTAATCATTTCACCCCAAGCATGGTGATAAAGCAACTAAGATGCAAAGGGTTTTAATGAGAAACTGAGGAAACAATAGAACAACAATAAAAGGACAGGTTTCAAGTTTACAGAAGATGACAATTGATGGTGCATTTAAATTTTTGAAGATCATAATTGACAGGAAAGCAAAAAGCTGGAAGAGTTCCACGGGTTAGAGAAGAAAGTATTCGAATAGAACTTATTACATCTAGCAATTTAACAGTAAAATTCTGAAACCTAGCTGACAATATAGTACTATACTTAAATTCATGAGGTACCAAAGAGGAAAGCTCATCACAACAATTTAAATGAAAATATTTATAGAAAAGTCAGAGAGGAGCCAATTGTGTTGATTTTTCTGTAAATTGTCATACCTGTCAAACAGGTACATCTTTGATACAAGCCGCCCCCATAGCCTTATAAATTACATGAAAATAATAGATATTATATTTGTTCATGTCTAATGTGATCATTATTTTTGTACGTAAAAAGCATGAATGTATTTTCTCGTGTATAATGCATGTAAGGTGTGAAACTATTGATTATCTTTTTTGGTTTGCACGTCACAATGCATCATCTTATTGTTACGATTACTTTAGAAGAAAGTGTAAATCTCAAACTTTGATATCTTTGGACACTGGAGGTTGGCAAAGATGATGGGTTTTTACTACTGAAATGTATCTATTGACCATTCATGAGGAGTAAAAAAAAAAAAAATTTAAATCCAAAGTCATTTTAACCAAAGAAAATCAGTTGTGTATGAAAGTTGGCCATTAAAAAAAGTAGCCTTGTCACATCACATTAGGGTCATAGGAATACCACATGCAGCCATAGTTTTAGAATAGGCTCACTGCATAGAAGCTATTTTATTGATAGGAGTAATCAAAATTACCAAAATATTACTTGTGTATAATGTGACTTTTTATACTTTTGTATAATGTGTTTTGTCTTTTAGTTCTGATACAAATTTCTTGCCTTGTACATTAATAAATGTAGTAGTTGCAGATTGTATGATTAGCTGAATTTTGCCTATTATTCAATTTTGCATCATTTTTTTTTTTTTTTTTTTTTTTTTTTGTAATTATTCTCAGGATTTCAATATTGCTAAGTTCATATTATTCTTTAAAATGATAAGCATTTTATCAATGTTTTTAAATTTTGCTATATATTATTTGGAGATGAGGGTAGCTAGCATAACACAGCATAGAGAATGGAATATGTAAATGGTTCAAACTCCAGCTGGGGCAGTTTGTATTTGTTTAGGAATAATACTCTTGAGAAAAGTATGAATTCACTTTTTCCAGCTATGAGTAAATAGTAGGAGCTCTGTATCCCCATAAGGAAATATATCACAAACATTGGGCTGGCAACTCAGCCCAGTTAAAAATAATTTAAAAATAAAAGAAAAATTCTCTTGATTTTTGTCCTGTGCCCCACAAGGCAGCTGCAGATATATCCTTTCTTTTTTCTTACCAAACTGGACTTGTATTTTTGCTGCTGCAAAAGAAAAAGAGATATTGGTTAACTATTACTGACAACATTTTTAATTGTATTAAAGTCTCAAACCAGCCAGTTTGTAATAGGTCTTTTAGTTTTTAAAATATATAATATTCCAAGGATAATTTGTGTATCCATTCTTGTAAAGACATTTTTCTTAATCATAGTGCATAAAAATAACTGGCAGCAGTCTAAGCATGAAATAAGTCCTTTTCATTTTTAATTTACATTCCTTGTACATTTCTAATATATGATAAAACCTTTCTGGTTGGAGGTCATTGATAATAATTTAGAGTATTTGTTCAAAATATCATTTGCATATGATAGATTCAGATTTTTGTATAATGTTAGTTATTTCAAAAGTTGTTTGGACCTTTGAACTTGGTCTTAGTATTGCTTTTCTGTTACCATATTTTGGTTGATCCATAACTAGTTAGCCATTTCTGTAGAAAAGAAACCTCTCTCTCACTTAAAGAGAGTATGTTTGAAAATAGTTGTAGAATGGATTGACTTAAACATTTTGGTAACAACAAAAGTAGTATGAAGTCTAATAATTCAAATACTTTGAAAGATTCAGATTTGTGAGAATTAAATAAAATTTTGTTTACTAATTTGTATCTGTTGCATGTTATCTCAGAAATTCTTTGATTAGAATATGTAATTCTTGTGACAGCTGAAAATCTTTATCTAAAGTCTATTTTGGGTCTCTGAGTTTTATGGTTTATGTTGGCATGCTATTCAATCTGTATTCATTGTCTAATTGTAATAGTGTCTTATATTAATGTTCTCTTTGGTGCATACAGTTAATAGATTGTTCACAAACATTTGATCGTATTATCAGACTTTTCATGCACTTTTAAAACAGATTATGAAATTGTTCTAATCAAAATTGGATTCAGTGTCAAAAATGAAGTTTAAAAACGGTTTTATATTTTCAAAAGTATTTGTATACATTATGCCTGTAACAAAAACAGTAAGTTTATAGAATTTGATAATAGCCTGATTATTTTTTAAATTAAAATTTTCAATGTCATTCATAATCATTCACAAAAAATATAGCTATAGCCTATTGACTGTATGCAAGCTTTTACTTCTATATTGTCAATGTTATCAGTATAATTAGACTTTATTATGCATATTTTATTAATTTTGACGAGTTTCTTCATATTTTTCTATTATGATGGACTTTATTCTAGTAAACTATCTTTTCTTAAAGAAATATCAGTACTTCATAAAAAGAAATTTACTAATTATTTAGTATTTCTGGCCTTAGAATATATTTATATCCTGATAGCCTTATTTAATGTATTAACTATTGAGTGATTATTTGGTATTTTAATAAACAATATATTCTTTTGTATGGTATAGAATCAATGTATTCTGTAAATATTAGTAAAATATTATGGTATATATTAATATAATAGCATAATACCACTCCTGATTTTACATTGGTTTAATATAATTGAATATTCAGATATGATAAACAAAATATAATTAAAAAGTAGTTTTTGGTGGTTTTTTTAAGAATTAATTTACCAGTTTTAGATCTTATTTATTTATATATATATATATATATATATATATATATATATAATAATATATATATATATATATATAATATATATATATATATTCTACATGTCCTAATTTTGTTTAAATTTGAACCAGAAATTAACCATCCAGACCTGTGATGAATCTCAAACTGATATTGGCCAGATACATTGTTTCAAGAATTTACTTGAATCTGTATTCCAAACATTTTCTTTTAATCTCAACATGAACCAAGCAAATTTTTTAAAATAAAAGGTTTTTAAAAAAAAAAGTCATATTTTTATTTCCAGAACAAAAAATAAGGCTATTATTTTATTTGAAAAAATTAACAAAGTTAATTATATCCTATATAACCAATATATGTCTGAAGATACTGTGGAAAAAATACAAACTTAATTAGTATCTTTGAAGTATTACCTGAAGTAATATTAGAATAATGTGGTAAGATTTGTTATTTTTATAACTTGCAAGCCTTAAAAATAATTTATATTTGCCAAATTTTGTTCACAGATTAATATATTTTAGTTTGTTTTTTGGATAAATTTATTAAAAAAAAATCAAAATCAGTTAAATAGTGTTTCAATTCCTTCCCCTTCCCAAATTCTGTGAGTAGCTTTGAGGTTCAATTTAAAATAATAATGACTCAGAATTGCCAGAATCTCAATACTTGTATCTACCATTGAAATCTCTGAAACAAAAAATACAACAGGGCAGTATTGATAATATTAATATAGTTGTGTGCTAATCTTTAAATATGTACATGAAAGAAAAAAATTTACAAGTAAATATCTTTTTGATACTCACTAATATTTGTTTTTTAACTGAAATTGATATACTTACTTAACAAGAACATAACTTTAACTGACACTGTAGATTTATAGAAATAACACTTAAAATTATTTTGAAAAGTGAATAATATAAGAGTTAATAATAGTTTCTCCTTTGTTCTGCTTAGCCACTATTCACATCAAGAGTAATTTGTTTTTAAGTGCCTCTCTCTCCCCAAAAGCATACTACCAGCTTCAATGTCTGTTTTAAACCTTTTGTTTTTGGAAATTTTTATTAATAAAATTCTGCATCATTAATACCATTTGAGTTTAATTTCTCCAAACAGAAAGTGTGTGGCCAAAACAAAAATGATGCTAAAGACATAATAAGGAAAAGAAAGCATAAAGGCCTCAGTGGACTAACTGAAGACTATTTGTTTAAACCCTTGGATAAAACTTACCAAGTATCCTGTTGGTCAAAACGTCCATTATGTAAATCACAGGTTCTTTATGCAGGTATTTTTAAACTTTTATATCTATGTCTATATTTCTAAGATGAGGTATTGTAACTATTTACACTATTTACATTTTTCAGACTGTTGTCCTCATCTTTGTTGTTATATTCACAATGTTTCATCCATTGTATGCTCTGGCCTTCTTCAGATGATTGGAATTTCAAACTGAACCCTTTATTTAATCTACCAGGGTAGATTGTTCTAGTTCCATGTGTCTTCTGGATATCTGTTTAAGTTTCGGTTATTTCCCTTTTAGCAATTCAACTCTCCAAGTTTTTTTTGTTCACCTCTGCTGTGGTCACATATTGAACTCACAACTCTTTGGGTCAAGTCACTGGATTACTTCAACCAATACTTTTATCCACTGGGTCATATGTCCTTATTCCAATCATCTGAAGAAGACCAGAATGTACATCTAGTGAATATGACAACAAAGATGAGGACAACAGTCCAAACAATGTAAATAGTGTAAATATTTTATCTGAATTCTCAAACTTTTTTTTTAACATTTGCAGTGGACTTGATTGGCAGTTTAAACAATAAATTATTACTGTTATAAATAAATGTTGAGATATTAAAATCATTTGTTATTCAAATATTGATTTCCTACAAGCAATTTTTTTTTTTTTTTTAACTTTCAGCCTTCATAACTGACAGTTTAAATTGGCACATTGATAGTCTTACTAAATGTACATGTAAAATGTTACAAAAAAATAACTTTGTTGTATCATTGCTTTTCATGTTATAACTAAATACATGTAAAAGCTGCTTTTTTATATACTAAATTCTAATATATATTTTTGTGTTGAATAATAAAAGATCTTTGTATTGAGTCTATATAAGTCTGAAACTGTTTGGAATATGTTTTAAAAATTCTTCTCTTTTCTTTCCAGCCTTAGATGCCTTTGTATTGCTGCAATTGTATGAAATAGCCTTGGAAAAAAAAATTGATTTAAGTACAGAAAATACAAGTCAATCTTCATCTACAACATTAGAGCAAATGTTTCCAAATGATGTGGATTGTGACAAGAAAATGGTGAGTATGATTTATTTCATGCAGAAAATGCCATCTGGCAAAAATTTCTGTTCATAAACATTAATTCTTTTTGTATCAGCTTTTCATGTAGAAAATGTTTATGGAGATTACTAACTTGAAAATACTTGACATTTACAAAGTTTACCTGATGGTGGGAGGACCAAAGAAGAGATAAGAAGATTGCATAACACCAATTTTTCATATAGAGTGAAGACTACTGGCTAGTGTAACTGTAACACTTCAGGCTTGATCTTGTTTCATGGCAACAAATGTAACCTTTCAGGGTCAATCCTGGTTCATGACAACAAATGTAACCCCTTCGTCATGGTCAGCCTGGGGTGATCTCTTCAATGCTGCCTTATCCCACGTTGTGATTGATTGATTATAAGGAGACCAAGATCAGTTCGTCACAGGTGCCTTCATGTTGGACTGGTCCAGGTTGAGCGAAGTCGTACAATAAAATTGGAGAAAAAATAGTACTTGAAATATATGTAAAAAAATAATTACTATTTTTATATCGAATACCGCATACAATGGTTCATTAGTAGTTCTTTTTTGGTCCTGAGAAATTAAATTACTTCATAATTTTAGGGAATTCTCCTTCTCTCATGGGAGATGGGTGCAGGCATTACTCCACCTGGTTACTTCTACTTTCTCTTATTACCATCTCCCATCAGTGTTTTCCAGTCGACATGGCCAGCTCCTTCAACTTCCTTAATGTCTTGTCTGTGCCTGCTACCCTTCAGTGTTTGCAGGCAGACCCTTCTCCTTCTTTGAGTGCTCTTCTGTGCCTGTCACCTCCAGCATTCGATCAAAGACTAATTAAAAAAAATTATGGTTCCAAATGCTATCATCTCATAAGTGAATTGACATAACAATTAGCTTTCTTGCCTTTGACCCAACAGACACTTTTCCAGAGAAAATTTTGCAACTCACATTATAGTAATAATTTGTTCAGCTGAAGGTCATTATTTTGCAGGTGTTCAATTTATTGTTTTCCATCCTGACATCTCTGTAAAATGACTGCATTTGGTTTAACCTAATTCTCCTCATGTTGATCTCTCAGGCATTGTTTGCCAAAGATTGTCAATACTTGGCCAGTTTGCACAAATCAAGCATTGCTTTCAGCCGGTCACCTGGTCTATTGTATAAATCTCTATTCTCTGGGAACTAGTTGTCAATCTATCATTCTTAATATTTTTTAACCCTTTTCATGGTAGATTATTCATCAATATCCTGTTTTCATTGATATTCCAATTCGTCATTATTAAAGACCAGCAACCCAAATAGTGTTGCATAGCATCTGAAATATAAACTTCTTGAATGTGCTTGAACACCAAGATAGCTGTTTCAACCAATGAGGCAAACAATCTTCTTTCTTTTTTTACTCATTACCAATTTTAGTTTAATTTGGTTCAGATAAATTGGGAAGAAACACAGAATAGAAATATTGTGCCAATCTTCAAAGTGGGTAAAACATGCCTATCTAGAAAATTATTCAAATTTCTGTCATTTAACCTAGGCTCAGACATCTTGCATCAACAAGAAATGGAATTGATTCATCTAATGTGTCATTGTAACAATAAAGAATAGGGTTTTTAATATTTTTAAAGTTATTACTGTGAGTTTATACTAAAGATGGCTTGCATAACATTTATGAATATAGATAATCTTTACTTTTATTATTTCTTTAAATCATTTGATACATTTCTTTTTATCTATCCATTCATAACTTGTTTCATTTTCTATTGCTCAAAACCTTAACTTGCTTCTGTCACTGACAAAATCTCTTCTCTATCTTACTATAAATGGAACTATTTTATACAAAACTGAACATTTATTTATTTCTTATATTGTAGGACATGGAGTCCACAACATGTGATAAGGAAGAAACCAGTTGTGATTTTGACTACAACAATAGTAGCAGTAGTCAATGTTCACTTTCATCCGGCCAGCACAATGTTCCTGCCATTTCTCCTCACAGTTTACGTGTCATTGTTGATACCATGTTACAAGGGTTGGGATGGAGTCTCCGCAGTGTTGGAGTTGACACTCTCATCTTGAAAAATGGTCAAAGCCATAAAGATGCCATTGCTGTGAGTATCTGACTTAAACCTCTTCCTATGGCTTTATTCCTGAATTGTTGTACAAGGTGGAACTATTAAATAATGAGAATGGGCTTTTATTTAACTTAAACCACACATGCATGCATGAACCACATATGGTGTATACATTGACTAATAGGCAACTATAAACAATCCTTGAGATAAGTTTCAATCTGATTTTAAAGTAATTATAAAAAGCACATTCACACGTTTTCAAAAATCATCGTCACAACAATCAGTTTGTATTTGCAATTCGCCTCTGCAGATGATCTCAGAGGAGATCGAAATTACTTGGGTTAACAAAACCTACAGCGCCTTCCTTGAATTTCAACTTAACACCAAGAAGCTAATTAGAGCACTAAAAAGGATTTATAAAAATAAATAAACATAATGTCTAAATTATTCAATGAAACATGCTTGAAAATATATATATATATATATATATATATACACACACACACACACATTCAGTGTGTGATAAGTAAATTGTTGCCATTTTATACTAATTTCGCACATGTGTGTTTATTTTTTATTTTGTCAACTGCACAGTATAGTAGGGTCAGTTTGGCACCATCTGTGAGAAAAAGAACACCTTGACACAATTCATTCTGCCAGAAATTTGGAAATGGCATGCTGTACTACTTGGCATTCATGCAAGCTGCTGCTGGAAGATCCTATGTCTGGCAGCAGGACTCACAAGCAGGAGAACCCAGTCATGGCTGACAATTCTGCAACCACATAACTCCTTAGATCTGGTTACCTAACTTCCCAGACTGCAACCCCCTTCATTATTATGTGTGATGTGCGATCAAGCAGGAAACCAACAAAATTCCTTGTCACACCAAAGATGAACTGAAGGCAAGGATTATGACAGCATTCACCAACTTAAACAGTGGAATTTCAGGAGATTTCAAAGTCATCCGGAGGTGGTGGTGGAAGTCAATAGCAATTTTATTGAATAACTTTACACAAAAATATTTTGAAATACTAAAGATTAATTTTGATAAATATATCTGCTAAAATGTCAGTTATTTTCATTTTTGTGCAATTTAGACTAGAATTTATCCATCGCACCCTATGTATATATTATGGCATATTGACACGCCTATAAAAAAAGTGTTTTTTTTTTATATGACCATCACCTTTGTATAACCCTGTATTTGATGTCTTTATTAATGTCTAGTTTGTATTATTAACATCGTATATTGAATAGTTTGTATTATTAACATCTTATATGGATGGTCTTTACTTAATGGTTGCATATTAATTTACCAGTTTTGAATTTGATTTGTTTTTTGGGGTATTTTTACTGGTATCTTGAAGCCTTTTAATTATCAACTACAAAAATTCTATGTAGGAAGATGACTGAGCATATAGCTAGTTAACATTATGCTAAATTATTCCCCTACCCCTTCCCCCTTAACTTCCTATGAAAGTTGAACTTATACTTTTCTATATTTTACAAAATGATGTAATCATTTGTCTAAGTTGTAAACAAAATTGTCTATGATTCTATGTAGACAACTTCATGTCATGACCTATATGAATTTTCTCAGTTGGTTTAGATTTTAGCATAGGCCTCATATTTGATTGGTTAACCACAATAAACCCAAAAGCCTCATTTTGTTTTTGTTTTTCTGTCTTTTTTTTCTCTTTCAAAAAAAAAAAAAGAAGTATTCTGCTTTCAAAATTAATTGTTTACTCACCAGTAATTTACCATCACCTGAGGAAACATGATTGCTATTGTGTAGCGATTTTTAACCTGTTTTTTTTAATCTCTGATCATAGATAATATTTAGCTTTACTCTGTATTGAGCGCTCTTTTAAATTAAATATTACATACAGTGGAATTTTACTCCATTTGTTCTTATCTTACCCGGAGATATATATATATATATATATATATATATATATATAAGAAACTGTTACAAAATAATTATTCTATTATATCACTTTATTCAAAGTCTAAATTTTTATTTTTCAGTTGGCAATCCGGGAGAATCGTGTTGTTCTGACTTCAGGCAAAGTATATCAAATGGTAAGTTTTACATATAGAACTTAATAGTACCTAAATTCTAATGTCACCAAGAAAATTTATGTAAAACTTCACTCACTGTTTTCAATATAATGACAAATAACTTGTTGGCTTTAGGATTTATTCTCCAAATTTATACTTCTTAAAATGGAGTTAGATGTCTGCATGTTCAGTGCCATTTTGAAATGATCCAATATATTTTTAAAAAATGCACACATATCACATTTGAGGTTAATAATATTTTTCTTGAATACCAATGACTCTTCCAATATTTTCCATCAGTCACCCATGAGGAATTATGTTGGACTGCATATCTTTGTCTTGTTTATTGGTTTCTAGGATATAACGGGATAACTTTCTAATCTAAAATACTACAGGTTGGCATTGTCTTTTGCATTTCAAAACTTTGGATATACAGATGCTGAAACTTAAATGATTAAAAACTGAAAATCTATTAAATAGGATTATTTACTCTTTTTTATAGAGGTGGCAATATGCCATAAAATTACAAGTATAATATTTTTATATTTTCAATTCTTATTGGTAAGCAGATATGCAAATTTATACAACCATATAATGATCACCTGTTTATGTAAATAAGGTTTGATTGTATTTTATTTTTGAACATAATGGAATTCCTAGTTTACATCCAAACCTATCTTTTGCAAATCCCATACAAAAATGTGCATCTGAGGTTTCCTCCTGGGTAAAAACCAGCATTGAGGCCTTCATTCCAGCAAGAAAATACAAAGTTAAATTGCGCTCACTCTTTGGTTCTCACCTGCTTGCACTGCTGCTATAGACAATAGGAATCACTTCCATCTCTACCGGAGCAACATGTCTGATTACAACAGACATCTCTTTATCTCTGCTTGTAATGAATGCAAGCGTATCCTCAATGAAGCAAAGTTACTATTTGCTGATAGGATGAAACAACGTATTGCATTTCGCAAGTTTGGTTCTAAAGATTATTGGTAGCTCTGCAAGAGCGTGCTGAACTACAACAAATCCTCAATCCCTTCTCTATTCAATCAATTCAAAGTCCTAACATCCTCAGCTGATAAGGCTGAATGCTTTGCTCGGAAATTCTAACCCAACTCAGCACGCAACTCATCTGGAGTGCCCACACCTGATTTTCCCCTTAGAACTGAGTCTATACAGAGTGAGATATGCATAACCCTGTCGATGGTATTAGATACCTTTAAATTAGACTCTCATAAAGCAATGTTGGAGACTGGATACCAGCTGTAGTCATAAAGAAATGTGCCCTGAGCTGGCTCCAGTTCTTTCCAAACTCTACAACTATTGCCTCACTGATTCTTGCTTTCCAGCCTGTTGGAAGTCCCCTTCTGTCATCCTGGTCTTTAAGAACTCTGGAAACCCTTCTGACCCATTTGACTACCATTCCATCAGTCTCCTACCACTCTTCAGCAAAGTCTTTAAGGCTTTAATCAATGCCAAAGTAATTAAGCATCTCACCTCCCAATAGTCTGCTCTCTGACAAACAACATGGTTTCCACTTTACCCAGTCTACCACTGATGTACTTACAGCCATAACTGAATATGTATACCAAGCTCTTGATAATAATGTCGATGCTTGAACTGTTATTTTAGATATATCAAAGGCATTTGGCATGCTGGCCTTCTACGTAAGCTTCGGGGTTACCATATTACAGAATGATTATTTGATTTAATCCAATCATTCCTGTCTAACAGTGAAATGAAGGTTGTCCTGAATGGGTTCTCCTCCAGTTCATTCCATACAAACACTGGTGTTCCTCAAGGTTCTATACTTGGTCCTACACTTTTTTTGATCTGCATCAATGATCTTCTGACCTCATCAGTTCTCAGGTCGGCATCTATGCAGAATGACACTACCATTTGCTCCTGTCTCAATAGTTAATCTGGTTGTTGGTCTTTAAAACGACTTCTAATCTGTGGTTGATTGGGGCAGAAAATGGCTTGTGAATTTTAATGTATCCAAAACGAAACTGCTCTCATTTACTCACCATAGAGAAATGTCTTGCCTCTCCTCAGTATGGTTGATGCTCAACTCTACGAGAGCGCCTTCTTGGTCTCACATTCTCCACTGACCTGAGATGGAACAACTGCATTGAATCAATTGCTGCATCTACCGGAAGGAAAATTGGTTCTCTGTGTCATGCCAGAAGGTTTTTCTTGTCTATCCTCCACATCTACCATTTGTCCATGCATGGAATACTGTTGCCATATATGGTCTGGTGCCCCCGCTGTTCATTTTGAGGTTCTCAACAAAATCCAAAAACAGATATGCAATGTGATCAGTCCTGACTTGATGTCTTGACTCCAGTCACTTTCTCACTGACGTAATGTGGCTTCCCTCTGTCTTTTCTATAAATATTTTCATGGCAACTGCTCTGATGAGCTATTTTCACTGATGCCCCAACTGCATGAATTTAAACGAGCTACTAGGTTGGCATCACAGTCTCACCCTTTACTGTTGAAACAGTTAAATGCAATTGCCTCTTCTACTCCAACAGCTTCTCTCGCACTTCCCAACTGTGGAACTCCTTTCCTCTTACTTGGTTCCCTGACAACTATAATCTTCAAGAATTTCAATGTAATGTCAATCGACATCTTCTGTTGCCTTGATTGCCATTCTTCTTTTTATTCCCCCTCTATTCTTATTATCCTTCCCCCCATACCCAGTCTTTCCCTTAATTACATTCTCTGTAGCCCCTTGCATACTAGTGGCACTCTTTCCTTGCTTAGGATGAATTGCTTAAAAAAAAAAATGTGAGGGCTGACAAAAAAAATTTATTTTTATTTCAACTGTGTTTTATAATAGCTCTTTCATGAAACACAGAAGCTGATAAATTTGGATATCTTTGACTGTTTAAAAGTAACTATGGTAGCTTTTGCCAAGAAAAAAAAACTTATCCACTGCACTGACATTGTACTCAAAATAAGTAAATTAATACTGCAAATCAGTCAAGCAAGTAAAAGTGGTTGTATACATGAATTGGCTAATTTTAAGTGAGGCAGCCTAAAAGTCTGCAGTTGTTGTTACCTTAAACAAAATTTCCCAAAATATTGCATGCTTATAGTTATGGAAGCCTCTGATTCTGATATAATTATAGGTTTCTACTTAAGAGCACTAAAAATTTGCAGCCTCCAATAACTACCCAAAGAAGAAGCACATATAGAAAACACATTTAAAAACCTCAAATATGCCTATCACTTCATCCACAATGCAAAGAGAAATGCACAAAAAATGTACAACTGCAATAAAAATAATATTATCCACCATAATAAATTAAACAAAAACAGATACATAATACTACATACCAATTCTATAGCATCCACTATCCAAAATACCTTATCCCATCTAAACAACATCCAAATAGTTACAACCGCTTCAAAAATTACTATGGATATAATCAGATCTAAAAACACCCATATCAATAATAGTTTAAAAGCAGGCATATATAAAATAAATTGCCTAGATGGTTCTTCACAATACATTGGGGAAACAAGCAGAAATTTAAAAAAAAAACATGTCTATGAACACATAAGAGGCCTTATAAATAATAATTTAACAAATGCATTAGTCATATACAGAAATAAATTCAACCACAATTTTGATTTAAAGAATGCTATACTCATCAAAAGAGAAAATAATTTACCCAGAAAGAAAATCCTTGAGAGTACTACCATCAAATATTATCAAAATATTAATCTGTAACAATATTTAACATGGCATACGGACAAAAAGGTTTAAAGAAAACGATTTTTTTAAATTTTTTTTCTCAGAAAGGGATTCATTTTCCCTGGATATTGAGAACAGGTTAGAAAAAAAATACAAAATACTATTATTGCTGTCTGGCAAGAGACAGCAGACAGGTGCAGGAGTCAGGGGCCAGAGGTCAAAGTCGTCTGTTGAAAGGTGCCGATGTCCATGTACTGGGAAAATTGTTAGCCAAAATTTCCCCGAGAAAAAATTATAATTGTGAAAACAGACTGAGCAATTGTGAAGGCAGAAGATGACGTCAGGAAGGCTGACGTCATATAATGGCTCCTCCCAAAAGAGGAGGGAATCTTCCAAAATTGGAAGTGTGAAACAAAAAAACGAAAAGAGACTGGTTGAATTTTTGGATATTTGCATAAAACCCCCTTATGCACCCTCACCATAACAGTAGAGACACCCATAAATACAAGTGCCCACGGGAGGCTAAAGTAGTTGGAGTTAGTTGAAGTTGTGGCCCGGAGTTGCAGAAGCCATGTTGGGGAGTTAAGAGATTTTTTTGCCATAACGCTGTTTTGCCAACCTAATAATAATAATAATAATTATCTGCTTAAGAAGAAAAACTCCGACGATAACCTTGTGCCATTCTTGAAAGTACAAACAACAGTACTTGAAGTTAAATCCAGTTGTCAAGTCTGGCCACCCTTAGAGAAGTTAGCCGAAATTTTTGTTCCATCGTCAAATATTAGAAACTGGTTGGGAAAAGAAGAAAAAGAAAAAAAACTGTAAAATTTTTTTTTTTTTATTATTATTATAAACATCATCTAGCGACTTATTCAGGCGTCATCTATTTTATTTTCAATTTTGTGTGCACGTATTCAACTCCTTGGTTTAGCGTGGTTGAGATACCCCAGTGATAATTCAGCTTGACTCTCTTAAGATCAAAAATCACAACGTGAGTAAGAGTGGTCATAGTTGAAGAGGGCAACTTAAAGACCAGCTGCTTTGTCAAACACAACCAACAAGTGTAGGCTGACGGTTTGTTCTCTGATACGAAGATTGATCATGACCACCAAAGACATCAGTCTGCAGCCTTGGCTACGCCGCCATAAATCTTTGCCCGTTTTTTTTTCTCCCCACAATCTCACCTATCCTGAAGGAATTACTATTTTCCTAAGCCAACATACACAAGTGTGTTGTAAAATCAAATGAAAATGGTGGAATCCATCATTTCAACTTTTGGATGTGACACTGGTCAGTTCAGGGTTTGATGTGACACTGAGTCATCAGCCCGTGGTCAACTCAAAGTTGTGGCAGGAAACTGTGATATTTCTCCTACCAGCATTTTGGGGTGAACTCTTAGCTGCTGCCACCAACCTGTGTCCCGGTCGATCAGTGGTCGTTGCTGCCCAGCGGGATCCTTTGGTCAGGGTACCAAGTGGGATGGTTGGTCGATTTCAAACAGCTTCACACCTGATGCAACTGGTTCAACACCAGCTCCATCGTCCTCAGCTCACTTCCAATGTCTGGTTACCGAAGCAACTACTTCGATCTCGAGTCTAACCTACCCACGTTATGATTTTGATCTTAGATGAGATCAATCAGACATCAGGCCATAGTGTAATATGAGTTTAAAATGGAGGTGATATCACACAAGCATAAAGAAAAGAAGCAGTTAAAAACCCAAGAGGTTCAAGTATATTGAAAGAAACAAATTAACTTTTATCTGTCTGTTATATACAGGAGTGTGCGTTTCCCTCCCAACCTGTTTTCTTTGGAGAGTGACACTTTTACACTTCTTAGGCAAGTTCTGGTCTTCTAAGTCAACTGGTTTAGTTTTTAAGTGCTGGCTTAGCTTCGTTTGTATATCTTGCTACTGGTAGGAAAGCAAAGTCAAAGATAGGAAGTTGTGGAATCTCTCAGTCAGCTTCTGTGAGGCAACGCTCTGGTTCTTGCTACTCAAACTGCTGGACTGAACTCAGCTAACTCTACTGGCAAACTGCCCAAGGGCACTCGCTTATATGGACACTGACCAAAAAACGGTGTGGGGTTAGACACAGCCTGAGGTTTTCAGTAATTCCCGATTTCTGACAAGAAACCTCTTTGTTGTCTGGCCAGGAAAATTGATTACTTCCCATTTTGGAAAATTAATCACTTTCGATTTTTGGGGGGATCCCTTCGTCCATGAGGAGAGGTTGCAGAATAGCTATCCTCCTAAACTCCCTCCTTCTCATATTGGTACCTCATACCAATTCCTTTCAGTGGGCGTTAACAACTTCCCCATCTTTCTCATCTAATTGCCTCTACCTATCACCATTGCTACCATTTGACCAATGGCGTCCTAGCCGTGCTGATGTGGCTAAGCTGGCCTCATTAAAATTATAAACTAAAATTTTTTTGTTTAGAAAATTCTCATTCTCACCGGCCAAAATTCTTACTAAAAACACATGTCTCTGTCTCTTAAAATCTCTGTTTATTTCTGAGTTTAGAATTTATCAACTTGTTTTTAAAATTCCCTTTTTCGACTTTACAAATAACATATGGCCTGTCGTAGCTTGGCCGACTTCTAGGACTTTGCAATTTCAAATGATATCTCAGATGCTCTTTGGCTATTTCATGTTTTCTTTGCAATTATCATAAATCATTTGTCATGGTCTGTTGGAACCCTTGGCTTCTCGGAAAAGAAAAATAAATCTCTTTATCTTCAAATTAGCAATTATTTTGAGATATTTTCTCATGCCAAAATTTTTATAATTAACATATGGCCTTGCCTTGCCAGCACTTAAAAAGATATCTTGGAAAAATAAACAGGGGTAATTCTCTCTACCCCATACTGACAAATACTTTGGAATATTTTCTCATGCCAAAATTTTTATAATTAACATATGGCCTTGCCTTGCTGGTACTTAAGATGATATCTTGTTTCGATTTTTCTTTAACCAGTACTTTTAAAAACATCATTAATCAATTGTCAAAAGCTCACATATGGCATTTTTGTGAGTCCACTGTTTGCCAATTCTCGGCTTTTGAGAAAAGTAACTTTTTTTTTTTTTTTTTTTTTTTAAGTAAAAATAAAATCCAAGGGTATCTTCCTTTCCATTCTCAGTATTTTCTTATTTAATTTTTTTATGATTAATTAGTTAATCAATTACTGTAGCTAAATAGTTTAACATGGAGATGTATAATACAAATGTCCATCTCATATTTCAATCCCAGAAACTTCTTTTGTTTGTCTTTTTCGAGTATACAAAATGATGTAATCTAAGGTCTAAATGCCTAGATATTTCTGTTAACAATGTTAAAAATTTCCTTTCGAAGATGCCATTCGATGTAATCTAGGGTCTAATGCCTAAATCTTTACAGTCAACTTGTTGAATATTTATGAGCGTTCTTAAGTTTGGAAATTTTGAGTAACTGTCAAATGTATACTTGTTGCAAAATAAAGCCATCACATTTGGCTTGATAAAGTCTGTTGAATAACGAAACACATTGGCTAAACTGAGCATAGTTTCCTCAACTTTTCATTCATATATATATATATATATATATATATATATATATATATATTATATAAAAGAAAGACTAACTTTAAGCCTGCTGGATGTAGGGTAAATTTTCAAGTCTTATTTTGTGAAAAACAAAATGCTGGATGATACAGTAAGTAAAAAAAAAACAAAAAAAAACACACACAATCTTGCAATAATGCTGGTTCTTTTTGTTTAGTTCTGTGCCAGACTTGGAGAAGACAACTGTTACTGTGTAGCAAACAACAAAGCCAAGAAACAATTACAAGATGTTTTGGAACATTTCAATGTAAGAGTCCAGAAACAAGATATCTTGAGCAGGTGCCAGGTGAGTCAAAATCCTCAGTTCCTAATTTAGCAATTTCTTCTATTTTGGTTAACAAGGTTCTGCCTCATTGGTACCATTTGAGGAAAAATAATTGTTATTCTATTTTGAGAAGTCTAAAACTTATCTGATTATTTTCAGAAAATTTTATGGTATAGAGAAGTGCTGTCCAAGCATTTGTAACATGTGAACCACAATTTCTAAATTTATATTTTAGGTGTTTTTAATTTTATATCTGTTATAGGATCTTACCCATAATAATAATAATAATAATAATAATGGACTATTCCATACTTAATAAATACTGCGCCTCAGGAGTAGGCAAGGAGTCAGTAGTTCAAGTCCTGACCGGCTGTTTGGTTGAACTCTCTGCCTTTGGGTGGGGAGGAACCCGAATGAGACTCCGCCCTTCGGTGTAGCCTCATTCGGGGAGGTAAACCAACCCTGAACCCATGTATACAGGTTCAATGGGTATATTTTTGGGCCGAGCCCACGGGCTCGGATATCCCACACTAAATAACCAGTGGGGGGTTTGACTGAATATCATCAGTAGTTCAAGTCGAGTCAGAGGCAGTCCGAAACGGAGTCACGTTCAGACAATTACTGCAAGACATTGGAATAGTGATACTGGTCGAGACTACATTGTTCTCTCTACTAAACCTGATTGTTCATACTAACACTTCTACTTCTCTGTATATATTCCTGTTTGTAATATATCTGTGTTATTCCATACCTGTGTTCGAGTTCTTTATTGGTTCTACCTTGGACTATCACCATGGTACAAGGAACCGGACCATAACAATATCTTTCTATACAAATATAAAAGACTTACATCATCGTTATTGTTGTAGAAGAAAAATGAGGAAGCAGCAATACAATGTGAAATTTTTTATGAATTTTACAACAAACAAGGTTCTTAATCTTGTGTGGTTGCTGCTCTCACAAAGTCTTGTTTATCCATCAAATATGTTCAGTCTTTTCCACTTTGTCAAGCTGATCTTGGTTCTTGGTCTGCCTTAGGCATACAGGCCATGTGTTGCATGTGATGAAGAGGTTTAAATGATGATTGACTCTGTAAGCAAGTATTTAAACTGGCCTCAAACTACCTTTTCACTTTAAATGCTGACTAGTTAACAAAGCTAAAATCATACAAAAAGAATTAAACTAACATGAATACAATTTTCCTTTTCTCTATCCAGGACATGTTTGTTGAATAAATTTTCTTAATATAAATTACTTATTGCTAGTTTATTGATATTTTTAGTTATTGATATTTTGCTTGATCTTTTGTAAATCTGTTCAAAAAGTTTGGGGGATTTTTATGTTACATGCAATATAAAATGTATTAATGAATGAATTCTTTTTTTTTTTTTTTTTTTTTTCTTCCTGTAAATTTCTCTTTTTTTTTTTTTTTTTTTTTTTTTTTTTTCCAGCTCTGCAATTCAAAGACATTCATCTTAGTTGAATCAGAAAAAATGCGAATTCTAAAAGAAGTTAAATCTCAACAACAAAAATGTTCACCAGACAAGGCGTGGTCTTCCAATCCAAATGGTTTTGGGAGCCCAGAGTTCATTCCTGATCCTGATGTATCTGCTTGCAAATTAATGCCCATATTGAAAGATGTCAGTGTCAGAAGTGGTCCAATTGTGGAGGATGAGCATTTCATTGACATGAACACCGCCATCTTTCGCAACAGTGGTGTACCCATCCAGTTGGAATATATACCAGATTGTTTATTTGATGAGAACAAACTGTTTTACTGCTGTGTCAGTTGTGGCAAGGTATACTGGGATGGCTGCCATTATGAGCGTGTGATTAATCAGCTCAATGGATTGATCCCTTTACACAATGACAACAAACAAGACCCAAGTATTTATGACATCCTCCTCCAAACCAACACCCATTCTACTGAACCGCCTGTAATCAACCAACTCTCATAAGAAATGTTTGAAATGTTGATTCCCAGAAAATAAAATCTAATCTTACTCATTATGCTTTTCTGTATTAATTTTAAACTTACAAAAATATATTCTCTGAACAATATTACCTGTAATATACCATCCTCAAATGAATGAGTGAAAACAAGATGGATTTGTTGTTTTTTTTTTTTTTATGGCTTATCAACCTTTTGCAGGTTATTTAAAGCCAGAAAATATTTTTAGATTGTAAGAATCTTTTTTGAAGATAATAATTATTTTACTGATGCAAGTCCTACTAATTAACCCATAGCTTGGAGGAGAAAAGTTGGATTTATACCTTTCCCAAGAATATTTGCACATAAATGAATATAATGAACTAAACTGAAATTGGGACTCTGCTCTCCAATTTCCAATTCTGGGCCATTATCCATTACACTGCTCTCACATCCAAGCTTACTGGTATTTCCAAGCAGTTATTCATGTAGTTACTGACCAGGATTGACATTGCTTAACTTTGGTGATCATACAAGAACTAGTGTTTCAACGTGATATGGCAGTAAACCCAAATGAAATAACAAAAGTGAGAACAGTGGAAAGAAAGAATGAAACCATCGTCAGGACTTTTCTCAAATACTTGAATAAGTTTTAACTACAGTATAATCTCTACATTAACCTAAAAAAATTTTTATTTTTAAATATGATAGAATTTTAGATGAAATAATTTGGTAATTTTCTTTCATTAATTTGTTTAAAATCTCAAAAGCCTTCTCTTTTAATAAATATAACCTTTGAAAAATCTCAGCTAAAAATTGTACCCAAATTCTGTTTAAAATCTTTCCAGGGGAATTTTTTTTTTATGTAAAAGCTAACTTTTCTTTTCCATTTGTTTTATTTTATTGAATAACTTGTAAAATTGTCTGGCATAATGAAAAGACAAGTTTACTTTTGATGTAAACAAACATCATTTACACCATTTATATTCAGATATTTGCCTCATCTTTGTTGTTTTTATCACAATATTTCAGTCATTGTGCCTTCCGAACTTCCTTAGGTATATATTGATCTGGGTAACCAACAAGAAATTCCAAACTTTAATCAATTATTCAGTTCAGAATTCCCTGTAGACTGATTTACACCTGAGAAAAGCCAGAGTGCACAACAGCCAAAACGTTGTGATAAAAACAACAAAGATTAGAACAATAGTCCAAATATAAATAGTGTAAGTAATGATAACTCCTCATACATAAATTCAGACATAAACTAGCATATTAGAATATTGGAATATCTTAAGACAAACAGATTTTTTTTATTGTGGATAACTTTAAAAAAATACTTGAACCACTTGGTATGCTTGCTGTTAGCACAATGTTTCTACCAATTCCTTCTTTAGCTCTTGTAACTGGAAAAAGGAAACCTGTGTGATGGGAGTGGATCCAAAATGATGATGGAAAATGGTTATTAACATACTAACCTAATGCTATGGAAATTGGTTGAGTTGGTGTAATAATGATTTTTTTATAACCAATTTGGAGGAATGATGTTTTCTTTTTCACACAGAATACATCTCCAAACTGAATAATGGATTGGCCAAAACATTCTATCAACAGTAAATATCTGATAGAGAAATTCATTTGCCTAAATAATGTTTGGTATATGTTCTTTAATTCTGCAACTGCGGGATAATAAAAAAATTCTGACTAAAATAAGTCTGCGAGTAGTTATTCAATTTAAAATTGTATATTTTATACAGAGCATTACTATATTTGTAATGGTTATTTACTTTCAATTTTTACTTATATTTGGTTGAAACAAAAGTTCATAGTGTTTTTTCAATAGGTGGCATTTGAATACATGATTTCATTTCACATATGACTGAAATTTGTGACGTATATACTTAAAGGGGTGACATTTCAGTGTTTAATTACTGACTTTTAGTTTTTATGCTTTTTTATATTGTATATTTTCTTTTTGCATTATTTTTTTTTTATGCTATTTACAACCATATCATGATTCCAAAGACAATATGCAATAACCCATAATGTAAAACTAATTTTGTTTTAAAAGCAAATACCAAATTTTAGAACCAAAGAAAGTAAAACAATAAATATAAACTAAGCAAACTCTAAGTCAGGACCATAAACCCCCCAAAAAACTGTTGATTATTATTTTATATATATATATATATATATATATATAAGTAATTATTGAGGAGTACCATATGATCAATTAAGGCATGAAACTGCCATTCACCTTGCAGTTTTGATTTCTATGACCACATTCTATCCACAAATATTTCTATCCCTAACATTGAATTTTGTTTTATATAAAATAAATCCATATATAATAATCATATTTAAAATAATTTATGGCTAAATGTAGCACTGAAGATGCATTACAATTTCCAAAATAGTTCAGTGTGATTTCAACATAACTATTTCCTTTTAATGAGTTAAAAACACAAACACACACACACACACACACAACTCCAGATTTTCATAGATGGACCCTCCAGAAATCATTTCATCCACTTGTCAGGGGTATCGGACACTCATTCTCAAATGTATTATTGAAATTTAAAAAATAAAGAGAACCGGTATTTATGTCATGGTGATAACTTTATTTATCAAGTACACACACAGATACATATATAAAAAAGTAATGTGCTTATATATATATATATATATATATATATATATATATATATATATATATATATATATATATATATATAAAAATCTTTTCATTTTTTTTTGTTTCAACCTTTGGAAGTAAAGTCTGATGATCCGCAGTTCTTTAAAAAGGGCTGTGGTGAAATAATTTATTACATGGAACCTTAAAGTGGTCTGTTTTTATTTAAATTATTTGCTCTGGATTTTATCCTCCTTGGGTTTACCCATACGGATTACCTAGTTTTTCATAAACTAACTAAATAAATATATATATATATATATATATATATATATATATATATATATATATATATATATATATATATAATATATGTGATGTGATTCATCATGTCTAAAACTGGAATCCTCAATGCACAGAGCATTAGAAGCTGGATCCAGCATAGGTTATATTATTGATTGGTAATTAGGGGATAATTATAATTTCTGTTATGCCTAGTAATTTAGACATAACCCGTTGGTCCAATGGTATTATGCTAGCATCATATAAGACCAGTCTGGGTTCAACTCTGTCAGTAGAAGATGCACACTGCTAATGAGTCCCAAAAAAGAATAAAACTGCCATCTGGTGTTTTCTGCATGTGTGTGCATTGACAATTCTGGTTCTAGACATGATGAATCATTATGAAAATTATACAAATCCCCTAATTGCTAATCAATAATATACATAAAACATGAGATGATAATATATTTTTATATCTCATGAAAAGTATTGAGAAAATTGTAAAACAAAATGTAGAAAGTTTACTTGTGATGCATTTCACTGTTTAGGACTTCATCGAACTGGGTTTGTTGGAGTTATGACTACATGTGCATGAATGGGAGACACTGACAGTTTCAAAATTTTTAAAATAATTTTTTTTGCAATCTATAAGAAAGTTAAGTGACTTTGAATGTGGTATAGTCATTGGTCCCAGATGTGCAAGTCCAGTTTAAAAAAACAAAAAACAAAACAAAACAAAAACTGCTGAGCTATGTCCAGCACAACCATCTCTAGGGTTTTACAAAGAATGGTTAGAAAAAGAAAAAAATTTCAATCCGTGACAATTTTGTGGGTGGAAATCCAAGGTTGCGGAAATAGATCAGAAGAGAATGGCTAAACTGGTTCAAACTGACAGAAAGACAACAGCAGTAGCTCAAATAACCACACAATGGAGGTATACAGAAGACCCTCTTTAAATGAACAGCATATTGAACCTTGAAGCAGATAGGCTACAGCCAGGTGACACTTGTGTTAGATAAGAAACTGATAACAATTTGCTAAATGATTCTAGATAAGTCTAAATTCCTGCTACAACCCCTCAGATGGTAAGATGGCCAGAATTTGGTGTAAGCAACGCAAAAATATTTCAAGCTGGTGGTGGTAGGGTAATAGAATAGGGAATATTCTTTTGATGTACATTGGGAGCCTTGGTATTAATAGAAGATCATTTAAATACCATAGCTTACTGAGGTACTGTGGCTGACCAGGTACCTCAGTTTATGATGCACTCAACCTTTTGGTACTACTTCTAGCTGGACAATGCAACATCATAAATCAAAAGTAGTTCACATTGGTTCATGGAAGACAACAGTGAGTTTTCTGCAGACTTTTTTGAATTGAGAAAAAGGACATCAATAGCACACAGTTATCGATGATGTAAGCACAGTCTCAAACTCGATATTTGTAAATAAAAACAAAGTACAGATAACTCTTTTAAGAAGTCAAAGATTGACTAGATACTATTTATATTATGAACCAGACCCCAAACTTTTAAAATGATTTGGGGTATGGCTTGAGCAACATCTAATGAATGCAATTCTGTAAAAAAATTTTCTTATTTTTGTATGAGTAGGCCAGTCAATGTAAATTGTGCTTTTTTATTAACCAGGTTAAATTCTCACTGTATGAAGGGAAGGAAATATATAATGAAGACATTTTATAAGGTCAATGTTTAGGCTGTATACTCATCTTAATAGGAAATTAATTTTTATAATTCCTTTTGTAATGAACAAGAATTTCAGCTTCAACTTTAGGATAAATTTGTTTACATAATCATATTACTAAACATCTCATAATTTCTCATTCAAAAAGATGTAAATGAAAGGAGAAAAAATAAGATATAAATTACTTCTAAATTATTAATAGGAATTTTTTGTTTTAATTTAAATGTTCATGAGCTAAACAGACCTGATATTTATTCACTATATTAGATTTCAGTTTTTTCAGAAAATCTAGTTTATTGATTGGGCCCATTTAGTAAAGAGTTTGTCCATATGACCGACTTTATATATAAATTAGAAATTTGTTTGGCTTTTATCTTTTTTGTTTTCAATTAACTATTTGATTTTATTGATCACTAAAATTGTCTTTTCTTTTTCTCTCTCTCTCTTGTATATTAATTTTCATTTTTTTTTTTTTTTTAATCTTATTCTTTGTTTATTCTGTTGAGAATGCTACCACATGCTTTTTCCCCAAATATATTTTTCTTTTTTCGAATATAATCTATTTATATTCTATCCTAATACTTGTATATATTTGCTTCTCGACATTCACCTGGTATGTATTTTGTGTATGCAACTATTACAATTGTGTCCCACTGACTAACATACCAAGAGTTTGAGTAATCTTTATATCTAATCTTATTGCTAAATATATTTGTTAAAAAATTTTTTCTCTCTCACAATACTTTCCTATTTGCTTCACTCTCTCTCTCACTTTTACAAAATCAAATTATGACTGAGTAGTGAGCATGATCCTCACTGGGTGCTCTATACTTCTGGCCTTGTTCCACATTTAAGCTACACTCTCTTTCTTTTTTATATATATATATATATATGTAATATTATAAATTAACTGATTTAAAATATGTTTTTTTTTGCTACACAGTTCTAACCATGTTTCAAAAATGGAAGCTGAAAGCTTAGAATTTAATTTTGTAATTAAATTAGACATTAGTTCCATTTCATCCTCAAGCAAATTTTGGAGTAACTTATTTTTTAAATTTACTGGGTTTTAAAGGCATGGCAAAAATCATAATTTACAGTTTCCAAGGATACAGAGAAATCCATTCATCCAGACAAGGAGTGGTTGCGTGTTCATTTTTAAAAATTAAAAGTGAAAATATTTGAAATAAAACGTATTCTAACCTAAACATCCCCAAAAAATCTTTAAGTATACAAATAGAAAAAATGCCGTAAAAATTTTTGCTGTTAACAATAAATTTAAAAAAAAAAAAAAATCTAGATGACATGCATTTCATGAATGTCAGAATTCGTTGAAAAATACATCCCCACCCCTACCTAAACATAACTGATACAACAAAAGTTAATAAAATGAACATGGTTAGAACTGTGTAGCAAAAAAACCATATTTTAAATCAGTTAATTTATAATATTAATGCTCTGTAAATTTACACTGAGCACTATTTTGTAAAAATAAAAATATCTATAAGAACACCGGATTATATATCTTACTGTTTTTTCTTTTTATTTATATATATATATATATATTTATATATATATTTGTTATCTCTGGTTCCTTTATGTATTCTTTTTTTCTCTTTTTTATTTTATCCTCTTCTCTATACTTCTATCTGTTCCTTTGTCTATCACTCCCTTTCCATTTTTTTTTCTTCTTACACCTGACATTAAAAGAAGAAAACAGTTGTTTTTGTTATTATAATGTATATTAAATGCTGATTATTTGTTTATAATTTTCAAACTTGTGCATGGACTTGCCTTGCTACTGAATTAAGCAATTAGAAGTGCAATTACAAAGATAGAAGACATATTAATAAAGTATACATACACACACACACACAAAAGAGAGAAATAAATACACAAAATATGATAGATCACTGCATCAGGCCACAATCCCAGCCATGTCGTAATTTGTTCAAATTACATGAGACAGTTGTCTATACAACTTGGTATCAGTGTCATTGCAGGAGTTGCCAAAACATTGTTGAATGCCACATCTGACTGCCTTTTGTACTCTCCACCTTCAAATATGTCTTTAGGGTTTGTTCTCCCTATGAGTATATATAGCTGCTAGGCAGCAGAGTTTTGAAATCTTAGATGGTTTACATTTCCAAGCTGACTTGTTTCATTGATCTGACTAACATAGCAGAAGGAATTTCATGGAATTGAGAATTTCTCCACTCCCCAAATAATTTTGTTCTTTAGCCTCAGCTTAAAGTTAAAATTAAGGCATAAAAAAGGCCTCTCTCTTCAGCAATATTTTGTTGCATGTTTATGATAAGTGAAAGGTGCTGACGTACAAATGTCAGCCCAAATTTCAAAATGGAACTTCCTGCTTATATTTGGAAAACTGAGGGAATAAAGGTGATTTCACTATATGGAAATAGCATATAATGTCCTAGAAGTAAAGGTCTGAATTGGTTGAACTAAAGAATAGAACTCTTCTGAACATTTGCCATGGAAATAGCAATAGAATAATGACAATTTTGTGTCTGGGAAAGAGGTTGCAGAGTGAAAAATAAGTCCATCCTCACAAAACTGCATAAATGAACTCTATTAAGGTTAGAAAGTAAAGATTGATCGACTCCAGTCCAAATATGGCAGCAATATTCCATTTTTGACCTGATCTAACTCTTATAATGATACTACAAGACAGAAGGTATCAGATACTTTCTGGCATGATATAGTGAAACAACTATTTTTCCAGCTTATTTAGCAATGAATTATATATATAAATTCCATTTGCAGTCAGGTGTGAACTCGCGACCCAACAGACATTCAAAGCATTGAGAGTACAACTGTTCAGTGTAAATGGAAAAAAAAAAAAAACTGGGGTCTCAATGGAACTTATTATTTCATCTTACAGCATGATTTTGGCTAGTTAAATATTAATTCTGCCCTGGTTACATTCTGGAGATTATAATAATTTCTTCTTTTTTTGTAAATAGACACTGAGGATTTTTAATTGCATACAATTGTCATCACAATCTTCCCACCGATTGTACACATGGTACAAATTAAGACTTTATGATAAGTGTGTTCACATCAGGAGGTCACCAGTTTGGATAGGCGGTAGGGTTTTCTTTACTGGAAACTTTGGAATAAAACAAGCTGACTCAAGGGTGTAAAATATATATAATATTTTTATTTATTTTCTTATGAGTGATTAGTGAGTCCTTTGGTATTTAGTGTAGCAAAAATTTTGTTAATAAGGCAGATATTGGTAGCAGTCTGCAGAAATAGCCATGGTAGTTTGAAGTCAGACCATGATAAGGATAGTAGTAATTTTAGAAATAGTGTCAGTCAATTGTGTTTTTCTTGGCCTTAAGCAGAGCAGAAATATCATTAGCAGATGATCTCTTAAGTACTTCTTCACACATGGCTGGTTTCTCCAGAGTAGCGTCTCCAATTGCCACATTTTTTGTCTCTTGCTTTTAGCTCAGAGTTGTCAGTTTTATGTCCATTTGACCAGGCTCCAAGATTTTGGTACAAACATTGGTATCAGCTAGCATCAAAAGTCTTTGTGTCAATTTTTTTTGATTGGTCAAAATCATTTTATTTATTTTATTTTATTTTTTTTTTATAACGAATGTTATGAGTGGAGTTTCCCTGATCTTTGGAATTTTTCAGTCACAAATAAGTAGGCTCTGATCCTCCAGACTTCTGGCATTTTTTTAGCCAAGTTCAATCTTTTCTTCTTCCTCTTTTTATTTGAGGGTAGCCTTCTCTATAGCATCTGTCTATATTTCTGAGATGAGGCATTATGTACATTATTTGTTAGATCAGATGTGAACTTAACCTTATTGACTTACCATCAAAACAGGAGTAAATAGTTGTCATCAGCATAGATACCGAATCAAGAACTGATGACATCAGGAAAGTTCTAGAATAGGTCCAAGCTTTTGAGCCTTGGGTAAAAACTACATTAATGTAAAAAAAAAAATCTGTTACTTTGCGAATGCAAAAATTGTTAGAGTTTAGCTGGGAAGTTTTCACTTATGCCCTTACTCTTAATTAGCTTTATGCCAGTGAGGCATCTCCTCCTCCAACTCATGTTATGCTTTGTAACTTTGACGATGCAGTAGTATCTGTAGATATTTCTTTCCACTTGTCTATTAGGCAAGAACCCACTATTAACAGGATATCTTTTTGTTGCCAACACACTGATTGGGACTCATTTTGTGATTTTCTTCATGGCACCCTATGGAATTAAATTTTTAATCTTCCCATTAAAAATTGTATCACCAAGTTCTCATCCTGTGTGAAAGCCAGAATTGGACTTTTTGTGCCAGCACAGAAATACCAAGTGAAACTGCAATCTTCTCCTTCATTCATTCTTGCCTGTTCAGCCACTATAGCCCACAGGAATTGCTTCTTTCAGCTGTACCAACATGACAGTTTGGATCATAACAGACACCTTTTTCTATCTACTCATACTGAGTGTTAACATGTTCTCAACAAGGCAAAATCTCTATTTACTAATAGAATGAGACACCATATAGCCTCTTGCAAATTTGGTCCTAGAGATTACTGGCAGGTCTATAAGAGTGTGCTAAACAAGATGTTTTGACAAGGTCATTTTGTCCTACTTCTTTACACTTACACTATAAAATACAAAATCTAACTTAAAATGATGACTTAAATCTGTAGCTACTAGATGCACTTTTTTACATTATGAAAAGCTTCCATTCAACAAACCCTTTAGATTTCATAATAATAGAATGGAACTTTCTAGAAACTTCTACTGGGTTTTAGAGGTACAAAAAACATATATAAACAGGAGTTCATATCAACTATCCAGTTGCCTCCTGAACCCATAGCCACGACTACTGAGGTTAACTTGGGTCCTTTTGATTCATGAACAAAGCTTTGACCAAAATAATCTAAGTTCTGACAGTCCTTGAAAAGAAAAGGTTATTGGTAGATACTTCACCTTTTATTCCTTGATATTATTGACCAAACTCCTTTATTTTATATATATGTGAATATCTATTTTTTGAGAAGAAATTAATATGATTCTTTGACTAGCGACAAACTCCCATCTGTTGCCTTAATCTTAACTGTATTGGATTTCCTCTCCCGCTCCCTCATATAGCTACATGTTAAGCCAACTACTTTCTGGGCTCTCACACGTTTATTAAATTGCTAGCATTTCCCAACGTATATCGTTTAAATCTCAGCCCTACTGTTTATAAAAAATATTGTATTATATGTTAAATAAAACCCACTTTTTCGTTATTAGATGTAATCTTTTTCTTCTACTTTAATTTCTAAGAATCTGTTTTATCTTATTTTGTGTTGCACCGGCCATAACAAAGAGTAAATCTTTGATTCCTCTTCTCTTCAATCAGTTTGAAGTATTGTCATCTACTGCAGATAAAGTAGAATGCTTCACTCAGAAAATTTCTTCCAACTACACTCTTGACTCCTTAGAAGTAACTTTGCCTGATTCCCCCCCCCAAGAACAGAATCTCTACTGTGTGATATACACAACTCTGTCCATCATCTCCAAACTAGATCCTCACAAGCTTGAGTACTTGATGGTATATCCCTGCAATTGTCCTAAGGAAACGTAATCCTGAACTGGCTCCTGTTCTCTCCAAACTCATTGACAAATACCTCTCTGCTTCTTGTTTTCCAGCTTGTTGGAAACACTCCTCTGTAGTTCCTGTCTTTAAGAATTCTAGAGGACTTTCTGACTCCTCAAATTATCACCCTATTAGTTTTTTCCCATTTGTTGACAAACTAATCAACTTTGAATTTGGTAAGCACCTCACTTCACATGGTCTTCTTTCAGATAAACAATATGGCTTTCATTTCTCTAGGTCAACCACCGATGTATTAACGGTTATTACTGAATTTGTCTATCGGGCTTTAGATAAGAATGGTAAGGCTTGAACTGTGGTTTGAAGGCGTTTCACACTCTCAAGAACTATGGGTTTCCGAATGAATAAATACTTCAAGCTAGATCCCTATAAGTCATGCAGACTTGACAGTATCCCTGCAATTGTCTGAAAGAAATGTGCTCCTGAACTGCTCCAGTTCTCTCCAAACTCATTGATAAATGCCTTGCTTCTTCTTGTTTTCCAGCTTGTTGCAAATCTGCCACTGTAATTCCTGTCTGTAAGAATTCTGGAGAACTTTCTGATTCCTCAGATTATCACCCTATTAGTCTTTTACCTCCTTTTTGGCAAAGTACTAGAGACTCTAATCACCTTTGAATTTGGTAAGCATTTCACACAGCCTTCTTTCATATAAGTAATATGGTTTTCATTTCTATAGGTTGACTACTGATTTGTTAATGGTTATTACTGAATTTGTCTATCAGAGTTTACATAAGAAAGATAAATCTCAGGCTGCGGCTTTAGATATCGCTAAGGCACTTGACAAAGTTTGGCATGCTGTTGGCCTTCTCAATACGCTCAAGGGCTATAGTGTCTCTGGATGAATATTTGGCTTAATCTAATCATTCTTAAAACAATGGGTAATGAAGGTCATGTTGAATGGACACATTTCTAGAATTAATGTGGGTTTACTCAGTTGTGCCAGACAATTTTTCTCATCAGATTCTATTTTATACATTTATAAATTTTAAGACATTTTTTGTTTATACATTCTTTTTATATAATTGTCAGACTGTCCATTTCATATAAATGTAACTTTTCTCCCTGCATTGAATATTGCTGCTATATATGGTTTAGTGCTCCTACTATATTTGAGATTCTCAACACACTCCAAAGAAGGGTCTGTAAGGTTATAGGTCCTGATCTGGCATCTCTACTTCAGTCACTTTCCCATCGCCATGACATGGTTGCCTTGTGTCTTTTCTACAAATAATTTCATGGCAGTTGTTCTAATGACCGCATAAGTTTAAGCATATGACTAGATTGGCAACTAGGTCTCATTATTTTACTTTTGAAATAACTAGATGTAACCATAAGTTCTATTCTAATAGTTTTTCTTTCACTTCTCACATGTGGAATTTTCTTCCAGTTTGTTGCCACCTTCGACCTTCAAAAATTTAAATGCAAAATCAAACACCATCTTCTGTCTTCCTGAATCCTGTTCTTTTATTGTTCATTCTCTTCACTAAAGTCTTCTCAATGCCACTAAGATGCAAGGGGTTACTGAGGGTGAAAGATTTTAGTGAAGAAAAAGGACAATAAAAGAACAAGATTCAGGGAGACGGAAGATGGCAATTGATGTTGCATTTAAATCTCCTTCCACTAAGAATGAAATTACTACTATAAAAAAAATGCCTTTCACACAACAGAATATAGGAAACAAAATGAAAATGTATTAACAATCATTATCACAAAAATGAACCCCCCACCACACTCTTGAAAATGTTAAAGTATTAGCTATAGGTAAATAGCAAGACAGACTGTGTCTTATAGCCTTGGTTGCTGACTAGTCTAGAAGGAAAAACTCTGAATTTACATCTACCAGCTTGAATATTTGAGAAATGTAAGTATACTGTTTAATAAATAAATAAAAACAGAGCATCTACTCAAATATAAGTATCCATCAAAAATAACGTTTAAACAAATACATTAAAAATATGTTGGATTTAATCCATTTTCTAAAAAAATTTTTTGTTTACATTAGGATATGAAACAGAATATGTATATTTTAAAAATTGAGAAAGATGTGTTCAAAAGCACTATTCAGGCTTTGTTTGATCATGATGTCCTACGTGACCAAGTGGTCTAAGGCACATCAGATCTAATGACTGTTTCGCCTAGGGGACGAAGGTTTGAATCCTCCCAAAGGGCGCATGTTTTTCTAACAAGATTTCTCGAATATTCAGGTCATTATATGTAAATAAATGAATATAATGTTTAATAAATAAATAAAAACAGAGCATCTACTCAAATATGAATATCCATTAAAAATAACATTTAAACAAATAAATTAAAAGTATATGTATATATCAAGGCAATTCTTACATCAGGACTTGTAACCATGCAACTGGTGGGTGGACATGTGGAGATCTAAATTACTAATAAAAAACAAATACTGAGAATATTTTTAGCAAGGAACTTGTTAGTAATGCTCAGTAATTAGTTAATTAGCAATTATATATAATATTAGGAAGCATCTTACAATTGTTGACTTATTTCCATAAATGTAAATATACAAAGAAAGAACAAAAATACCATAAAATGACTAAGAGCACAAAAATCATTTTATTCACAATAAATTAGTGACATTTTTAGAGGATATTGCAAAAATAATGAGTTAATTTGTTTATACCATTTGATTACAGAAAATATAATTGTGTAGTACAATCAGAAAGCAATTTCAGCATTTTACAAAATCATGTATCAACAAAGTCTGAAAATACTTTACAAAAAATGTGAATTTCAGAAAAACAATAATTTTAATAAATTTTATAAAGTTTATTGTGATTTTTGTTACATGTATAATTTGTTTCAAATTAGATGAAGAAAAAATACTGGTTTCACTAAGATAATAGATATTACCACTATACATAATTTTGAAAATTAAAATCAATTTATATTAACAAGAACACAAAATTAATTAACAAGATAATTTGGGGAAGTTAACCAATTAAATATATGTAAAAAGGGGGTAATCTGAAAATAAAAAATCTGGTATCCAGTGAAATTTTTAAATTACCACAATGTATTTCTTTCAAAAATGTTCATATTCTTGAAAATAAAAACTAATATTATTAAATATTTCTTCTTCTGTGGGACAATATTCTCTTGTAATATAGCCTCCTATATACAAAAGGGACATTTTAATATCTTTAGGGATCCTCATTTCAAGGTCTGGTAAATTATCAAATGTCTGACATCCCATTTCATCTAGCAAATGTCCACGCTTTGAGCAATTATGGTCTGGATCAAAGTTGTATTCTTTGACATCAACATTTGATTTAAGAAGTAGGTTAGTTTTTTTCAATATGAATTTTTTCAATAATGTTTTGAACTCTTATAAAATATGCACCTCCAGAATTTTGACTTGATTTTCTTAGTCTGTGGTAAATTCACCAAGCATAACAAAATTAAACCCACTACTTAACAAATAACTACAAACACCAATTAAACCATTGCATGTATGTTCAATGGTTAAACTAGTGACTCTTATTAATGATTTCATTCTTTTTCCTTTCTTTTGGTCATTTTTTTTCCAGATTTAGAAATAAACAACAGATGTTAATCATTTAAATCTGATATCACCTTTTTCAGTTGATCATTTTTCTTAGTGTTACCATATATTGGCATAGATAATTTTCCAAAATTTTAAAACATTTTCAATAAGATTAACTTTTTCCGTGGTATCCTTCCTATTTAATAATGGGTGTGTTTTAATGGCTGCTATAGTTTGATTATGAAAAACTTTTAAACAGTGGGAAACATTTTGTCACTCAACAGCTTTTGGATAAACTGCTACATCAGTTTCAACAGCTTAACAAATTGAGGTTTTTCATACTCAAAAAGACCTTTTACAATTTCCCAATTTGCTGTCATCTTTTTTCCTTCAGAATAAAACAGTATTTCAAAAGTAGGTTCAGTAATACAATTATTCCAAATATTTTTAAAAAGGTGGACATAATCAGAAAGTACAAGCCATTTTTAGTGATCCAATCTCAAACTTTTGGAAAAAAAGATTTATGTGTCCTATTATTGTCACATACAATTGCAATTACTTAACCATTTGATTTCATTAACCATATATAAAATTTTTTCATGAATTTTGTTTTTCTAGAAACTACAGTCATTTTGCACAGAAGCAGAAGTTTTATTTCTTGGTTTTGGTTGAGGACTAGGTAACTTATGGCAAATTATTAAATATTGATGGCGGATTTCTGGGGCACACTTTTCTTTTCATAGTCAAATGGAAAATGGTGCCTTTCACAAACAATAGTGTTTCATTTGTCAGGAGTGTTGTCTTGTAGTTTTTATCAAAATTTCTTTGTTATTTTTGAATTAAGCATGTAAATTTACACCTAAATATAATGATTCCAGAAATTTTATTAGATACTTAGCACAGGGCTTGAAAAGCAAATTACCCAAATAATATTATAGAAAATATATTAAATTAAATTTTTATTCAATTTTTTTTTTAAATGCACATTATTCCTTAAAAAATGAATTTTATAATCAAGATATTGATGTAGCATAGAGAAAAAAAATTAAATTAACTTTTGGTGATAAATTCTTAATGACATTTTTTTGTGATTTTCAATGTTTTAAAATAATCGCAAAAATTGTAAAAAAGAGAAAGACGATATTGACAGACAATGGATAATTTCCTTTTTATATTTTTTGTGTTATATTTTTAAGAATAGTTGCAAAATATTAATAAATTTATTTATTGATTTTAATTTTTGACATTAACTATATGATAAATTCTTCATTAGTAAGTGTCATTTTTCATTAATTTTGCAAAGAAAAATGTTACATTTTTTAAAATGTCTTACAAAAGACAGAAAAATTCAACATATTTTTAAAAAAAAGCTTTGTTCTGTTAACATAAATTATTCATAAAAAAATTAATTTTATACTTAATATGTTCATTGAAGAAGAACAATAACTTTATGAATTCTTAAATGGCACTTATGAATTTTGTACCGAAAAAATTTGTATAAAGATAAAATATGCAAATTCAAATAAAATACTTACTTCAGTATCTTATTCTTATATAATCTAAATCCAAAGGTAAAAAGTAAAAATTTCCTTACAAAAAAATGAATTTCATAATCCAATTTCAGCAGCAAACTTTCACATGTTAACAGTTTGCCCCCAGTCACTCACAGACGTCAACACAGTATTGAGACCTAGTATAAGGATCGCATTGGTATATATACATATGTGTATGTGTGAAGATAGAAATCAACACTATCTATAAATTCTTTAACTCTGATACTGAGCATTCTTCCTCAATAAATATATAAAATTTTGAACATACATACACACACACACATATATATTTATATACAAATCACAATTTTCCAGTGCAGGTCTAAATGGTTATGACCATTAGTCACACATTCATCCATTCATCAGACATTCAGTGAACTGAGCATTTTATTTCCACCTTGGTTAACACAAGATGTCATAATAAGAGTAGTTGGTGAATATATGATGTATATATATATATATATATATATATATATATATATATATATATATATATATATATACTCATTAACCAAAATCTCTAAAGAAGGAATCCCAAATGGCTGAGAATGGAATGACCATAAAGTCATTGAAATTTTAAAAAATCAAACATAAACACACACTAGAATACATTTAACAGTGTTTTATCACTTTAAATGTTATTTTAGTGGATACCCATATTTGAGTAGATGCCTCATTTATTTATTAAACAGTATATTTAATTACTTTTTATCTAAACTGCTAGACAAAAATAAATAAATATACTGTTTAATAAACTAACGTAGCATCTACTCAAATTGTGACAGAGAGAGTCTGGGAAATACACACACAGACACACACACACACACGTGTATATTTTTTTAGTGAAATCGGAGTAGATTTGAATAGCGAAATTAAATAAGAGCATTTTGTTTACTGACGGGAAAATCTGATCTAGGACAGAAGTTGTACCCATTGAATCTGATCATCAGAAAACAATGGAAATGGTCGAAATAATTTTTATCAATTAAAAATTGAAATAGAGCTGAGTAAGCTAGAAGGAACTTTGGAATCCACATGATTTTGATTGAAGCAGCCCAAACCCCGTGATAATCGCATGCGAAGTGGTGGGGCCGAGGGTCAGTTGTAGCCAGCCGGGTTTATCTATATAAACACATAGTTATACTGAAAAAAACAGATGGGAGAAAATTCTTTGGGAATTTTGCATTGGGAGGAGGAACGCCACTATAACTTTAAGCCCAGAAATGTTTATCCCTCCATCGCAAGAGTCATATATCATTCTGAGACAATTTAACGACAAGATAATCACATAGACTCTCTCTCTGTGTCTAGAATCCAGTGTATGAGTTTTTTTTTTTTTACTTTTCTTTTCTGTAGCCCGTTTCTCTTCTCTACTATTCTTTTCTGCTATATGAAAGACATTACCATTTCAACCATTGAATCGATGTTTGTCCAGCTTTCTGCAGATATTAATTTTTTTTTTTTTTTTTTTTTTGCTGCATTCTAAATTTCTTAGCACAGACTCCCCAGCTGTGTCTACATCTTCAGTCATCCGTGAATGGAAGGACATCACTTCTGCTTTCTGGATCAAACAAATCACAACTGGATGCTCAGGGGACCTACGGCCACTCCCTTATGTTCGGTTAGGACCGAGTAGACACATCAACCCCGAGGGTAAGACGCTGGAGGTTGAGGGGCTGGGGCGAAAGTGTTAGAAATATAGGTATCCACTAAAATCCACTATCTTTTAATGTGATAAAATCTGTTACTTCTTTAGAAATTACCTTGTTTATGTTTGGATACGAAACTGAACATTCAAAGTGATAAAATCTGTCATATTGATAAAAAATTAATTAGTTCTTCAGGAATCTAATAATGTGTATCAAAAATGTGCCCAATGCCAGAGAAAAAAATAACACCACAGCAAAGTAGCATAAAATACAAACTGGCAAAAGTGCTCAACAAGCCATCCAAAAATCCCAATAGCTGGAGCATATATTATTAAAACACACACACAAAACAAAAGCACCTCCAAATAGAGAACATCTGAAATGACACATAGGGAAGAAGAGAGCTCAATGCCTTAAGGCAAAGTAAATTATACAAATCATAATTTCCCAGTGCAGGTTTGAATGCATTACTGCCACACAGGAAACAGACAGTTGTAGTTGGTTAGACCTGCACCGGAAATTATGATTTGTATAATTTGCTCTGCCATTAAGGCATTGAGCACTCTTCTTTATGTGTGTCTTTTCAAGTTTCCTCCACTTGTTTTTCTTTTGTTATGTGGTTTAATTTTACAGGGTGTTCAGAAAGTTATTGTGTACTTTTCTAATCATATTTTTCAGATTTTACCCTAATATGGTTTTAACAATTGAAAAACATGTATTTTTTGTTGAACACATATTTCAAGAAGGTGGTAGATACACAGATTTGGTGCAACATTGTTTTGCTGATGGATTTTCAGATGTACCTGTTCCACATCTCAATGCAGTTCAAAACCTTGTTGATAAATTTTGGGAAACAGGATCAGTGGACGATGCCAAACATTGTAAGATGCCAGCAAATCTATCAGAAGAGAAACTGTTGGATATTTCTAACAGTATGCAGCAGAGTCCAAGAAAATTATTGTGAAGGTTAGTGCAGCAGCAAGATATTGATCTTGGAACTGCTCATAAGGCCATCAGACAAATTAAAATTCTTCACATACAAAATAATGGCAAGCAACTGATAGCAGTGTTCAGAAACAAAATAGAAAGGATCCAAGCCTGTATTAATGCTAATGGGTGTCACTTTTAATATTGTTTATAATTTTCATTCATATTCTTCTCCTTTATTCTATATTGAAACATGTCTGTTATTAAAAAATATAAGTGCATAGTGACTTTCCAAACATCCTGTATATATAAACTTTGGCCACTGTATGTATGTTACAAATTTTAATAAGAGAAATATCATGGCACATCAAAAGTATTTTTCATTTTGACAGATCTTTACTCCAAAGTAGTAGTAGTATGATGAGATTCATATATTTCTTTTCCAGTAAATAAACAAATAATCTTCAGCTGTACACTTTTCTTTTAGATGATGACAGATAATTTTGAAGCATTATTTTAAACTGAGCCTCAAAGCCACTGAAGATGCTCACAGAATTCAGAAAGTGACTATACTGCCCCAAACTAGTTTAAGAGTCTTAAGGGTGCTAATGTGTTCTTTGACTATTATCAATTGTTCATTAAGATGCTTTAAAATGTAAAATAGAAGAAAACCTGACTACCACCAACAGAAAAAATTTAGAAGGGTTAGGACCATCCAGAAGTTCACAATCAACTCTCAGAAATGCAAGCAAAACATTGATTGGACATTTGCAAAACACTTCTTAAAAAAATTCTTTGGATCTATGATTTTTTTGAAGCTCCAAAAACCATACAGGATCTCTAAGAAATTTTCTTTGACTACTAAAAAAATTAAATACTTTTGATACAACACAATATTATTTTAAAAAATAGTAAATAAATAAATAAAATTAATAAAATGGTTTAAAGAGAGAAATTTGTTATTCTTTCCATTTAAAATAAACATAAAAAGAGGAATGGTAAGAAACACTTTTTGATTTGCCTTCCCTTAACGAATTGTTTCTAAGCAATGAACAAACTATCCTGGTATTATTTGCTTACTTTTCAAGTACAGTCTAGGGACATGATTGGCAATTTCATTATGTTTTAAGTAGAGCTCATAAAATAAAATTATTCATCTAAGTATATTTTTTAGTGTTTGGGGAACATTGGGTAAACTTGTATAAAAGTTTACTATACTAATAATGGTGGTTTAAGAGATGGAAAAGAATTACACTTCCTAAATTATTCCAAATTGTTTTATTTTTCACTTTTTCAGAGAACTTATTGAAAGTCTTTTCTACATGCACAAACATACAATCTATAGACAGGAGAGAACTAGGGACAAATTCCTTAAAGTGGTGATCATAAAAAAACATTATGTCCAGTGTAACACAGTCAATTTTTTTTTTTTTTTTGCTATTTTCATAAAAAAAATGATTTTCTAAAGATTTTTTTTATTCCTTATTAGAATTTGAAAGAATATTGATAATTGTTTTTACCTTTACAAGTTAAAATAAACTTCTAGAAAATTCGATTGAAAGGCTAATGATTTGATGGAAAAATAAATAAACAAAAAATAAATGAACCTGAAACAAACACACAAGCAACTAAAAATAAATGAAATAAACCGAGGAGAGTGGGGGGGAAAAAAAAGCAGTGAGGGTTTTTGTCGGTGGCTTCCACGTGTATCCACTGACCTACTTCCGCCTGCTTCCAATATGGCGGGCATGCAGTTTGAGTACGATGAGCAGGGAGGAACATTTTTATATTTCTTGCTATGTTTTTGGCTCGCCGCCATCGTTTCTGCGACCTGCTACTTTTTTCCTCGCAAATCGAATAAAGGTAAGTAATTTTTATTCATAATCTTACCCTTAAGAATAGTTTCAGTCTAATTTGTAAGCTCACTGCAGAAAGAGAGACCCTGACACGTATGATGTAGTACTAGTGATGTGTGTAATGACGCTAAATGTTTGTTTCTTTCTCTCTCTCTGTATTTTTTTTAATTCATAAAAAAGTATCCTTATATTTTGTAATGTTGATTAAATACTACAGAAATGTGAGATTTCTATTGCTTTAAATCTTATAATAATATACTATTTTTAAAATCACCCAGATGCTACATTTAGACTTTAGATATGTTCTGTTTTGTAACATGACAATACTTGTATGAGTCAGACATCCGGTGAAGACGTATATTTCTAACGAAATGGTTTCATTATATAGTTATATTACTTTTTATTTACGTACAATAAGGTTTAATATTCCAAAATATTGTGCTTTCTGTTTTGAAAAACCAAAATTCAGTCGTTATTATTGAAAAATAAAAAAAATCCTGTTAATTAAATTGGTTTTGATAACTTTGTACACTCAAAGTTCTTCTCACAGGGGAGAAGGACTTTTAAGGATATTTAAAAAAAAGGTTGACCCCTCTTCTTAACATTTTATTTAGGAAAAATAAGGATCTTAAATCGAAATTTAACATCTTTGATATTTTAACATCAAATAAAACGTTGCGTTTGTATTCGTAATAAAACCAAGTTTAATGTCATTCAAATTTTAATTAAATTCTGACTTTTTCGATCATTTTTGCAAAGAATTAGAGAGAGATTTCTAGTAGCAATAACAGCTTTTTTTTTATCTCTTTTTTTTTTTTTTTTTTAAACTTAACTTTCGATTTGGTGTAAAAAGTACAATAAATGGAAATATGCGAATAAAATTATTGATTTTCATTTTTCTTCTTGAGAGAAGATAACAAATACGTTTATTGATCATTTTAAAGATCTATATTTCTTTTTATCGAGTTAAAGCGATGCTTTTAAAAACCTTTTATCGGCTTCTCGTCTATTCCGTAGTACAACACACGAATAAAAAAAGAGTTTATAGATTTTTTTATGTTTTTCTTTTTAAATTTTAATATCTTGTTTTTTATGATCTGAAGATGAACAATAACAAATGGACCATCGTTTTTCAAATTTAGAGTGAAATATCAATAAATTACAACAAAAACATTAAGTACGTTCTCAAAAGTCAAAAAAAATTCTATTATTTTTTTTTTCAAAGGATTTTTTTGAAAGTTGTCCTTTACACGTGTTGATTTAAAAAAATGCACAGATATTTACAATTTTTTCTTTTTTCGTTAAGTTATCGCTGATTTTACAAGTATTTAAAAATAGACTGATTCTGCCGTCAGTTTAGGTTTTATGATGTATATAAGAAAAGCTCAAACATATCAGTTGGTTACAAACAAATATTACCTAAAGAGCCTCGACACTTGTCCCGATTTAAATTTAAAATGTAAACAATATTGCAACTGGAGCTTTTTATCGAAATGCTTTATGTTTTCAGTTTATATATGGAGTGTATCGTCAAGATTTACTTTTATAACTCATTCTGGAAATCTGTTAAGTTTTGTTATTGATTGATTTAAAATTAAAAAGAGGGTTCGTAATTGTTTTTTTACAGAGAGAAGATATGAAAGATTGTGTATTGAATTACTAACGCATTGCAGATGATTTATTAGTAGCACACAAATACGAATAGCAATAATAGTGAACAATAGTATATTTTAAGTACCTCAGGTGTACTAAAAATCTGTTAGTACTTGAACTGACTCTACTAGAAGATTTTTTTTTAAATTATATTTCTCATAAGGTTAAGAAGCACCAATCAATAAATGAAAAAAAATGTTTCAACCTTGTTAAAATTTTTTAAAAACAAAATTTAAATATACAAGAAAATTTTTAGTTAAGAAAACTCAAAGAAGAAATGTGAATTTTTTTTTTCTCTCGTTGCAAATGAAATGAAAACCAGGTGAATTTAAAACTTAATTAAAAAAGACTTCTTTTTTTTTTCTTTTTCTTTTTTTCATTCTTTTTTTTTTTTTTTTTAATTGAAGTATAACTGTTTTTTGGGTTTTTTTTTAAAATAAAGTCAACAAAATAATTGCCTATAATTTTAGTTTTAAAGTAGTAGACTAAGAAGACATGAAATTAAATAATAGACGGTAAAAATTTAAATTGGAATCATTGAATTTTAACAACTTTTTCGTAGTAAAATTAAATAGTTACTCATTTTTATTTTTCTTATCTTTAACCTTCTAATGCAAGGTTCAGTAATGTTCATTGTGGTGTAATAATATCGTCTCGCAATAAAAGATCGAAGAACCTTTTACATTCACTTACGGGCAAATATCCTTGCGAAAGGTATGAATCGATCTCTATTCCCCCTTCTCCTCAGCTATGGGTTGAATAGCAAGACAGACGATAGCCTTGGTTGGCAACCAGTCTACCACAGAAACAAACGGCAACCTACAGTCCGAAAGAAACATGAACACCCAAGCGTGTATCACGTATGGCATTTACTGAAGAAATAGAAAACAATTGCTTTTTCTTTGTAATATAAACCGCTGTTTTGCCACAAGACCGTATATGCATTTTTTTTAATTCAGTGAACATCATTTGCATAAGCTTATTGTTAATTATTTGTTCTTTTGTAATTATAGATTTTTAAATGTTCAAAATAACATCATACCTCGAAAGAGTCTAGGATTAAAGTATATTTTTAAGTGGGTTTTAATTTATCAAATACATCAGACCTAAGTCTTAAATGTTTCAGATTTTCTACACAAAATTTATTTTACACTCAACTTTCTCAAAAGAAAAAGGTGTGCATTTTCTCCCTTTATTAGTCAGCTTTTAAATCTCCATTAAACTAAAAACTTGTATATCAGAAAAAAAAATTAATTGTAAAAGCAGATGTGAAGCTTGCTTCTTCTCCATGTGATACAACTTATAACCATAAATGAACTGACATACGGTTTGACATTTAGTTAAATGTCACACCATGTGTCAGTACATTTAGAATTTAAATTGAGATGTCTTGTGATATATATGAACAAATACCAGTGTGGAAGTTTAAGGTTTACAATCTTTTAAAATTGATCTATTTTTTGGTATTTATAAAGAAATCCTGTTTGGATTCAGTTGAATGCTCAGAATCTTTTTGAAATATCTGTCTGGTTTAATACTGTTGATCCAGTTGGTGTCCCTTTTTCCAGAAAATATATATTTTTCCTTTTTAAAATTACCATATCATTAAAAGATACTTTACATTGCATTTAAAGTAAGTATTTATCTTGATTAAGTTACATTATACAACATATTGTAACTTTATTTTAAAAAGTTTGAAAAAGGAAAATTTTGTTTCTAGCCTAGCATCTAACTTTTTTTTTTTTCAAAGAAATCTATTTTAAATTTGAGTTTCATAAATCTAATTTTTACCAATGAAGAACTTTATAAATTACAGTTGCAAAACTTATAAAATCAAGTTTCCTAACCCAGTAGCATAAAGTTGCAAAAACAGCTTCAAATATGTTAGTTATTTATAATGAAGTATATAATCTCTCCAAGCCTTTTAAGGTGTGTTCCTTATGTTTACATGCCTTTGTCTATGATATAAATATCTTAATAGCTATACATTGTTCACCAGGAAATATATCTTTAGATTTTTTCCTTTTAAATTTTTTAAATGAATATCTGCTGTTAAATAGTAATTGGTAATTGATTTTCTTATAACTACACTAAAAATAATTAACTTAAATTAATACATTTGAGAAAATCATTAAAGTTTCTTGATTTTGCAAGAACTTGTATTTTTGAAAGTTTAATAAATTTAACTATAATTCTTTTCTTTTTTCTTAAATTCTGAAACTAATCATAAACTGCTCTTTTATTTATAGTTATTTGAACCTTGTATTCCTTGCAAGATCGATTATTGGGATTCTTGAGCTTTGGTTGGAAATCTTTTCTCTCTTTCTCAATATGTGGATGCTGTAAAAGACAAATCAGCTTTATCATTCATCTCTGTCTTCAAAAATAGATGGCAATTTAGCAAGATTTAAGTGTATCTATTTAGAGCTACTAAAAATTATATTTTAATGTTATTAAATCATTTTTAACTCTAATTCATTATTATTGTTTCGAAACATTTGTAGTTTATAAACTGCTTGCAATTTGAGTTCTAAGCACATTTTATATATGGCAAGCAGTTTGTTATTGTCTATTGCCAGTGGAATTACCTACTTGATTTGATTTTGAAGCAGGAGTTTTAACAGGTGAATTGGTCTAATTCTCTAAGGATTTCCTTGTGATAAAAAAGTTAAACTAGTAAGCAAGACAACTTTGTATATATTTCTTGTATTTGTACTTATATTAGGTGAGAATTTTCTGACATACAAACTGATTATGTGAATTGAGTTTTCTCTTTTTTGTAAGAAGGGGCTTGTGTGTGTGTGTGTGTGTGTGTGTAGTTTTATTATTTATCTCTAAGACAAAAGCTTTAATAATCCTTATTCCATGTTACAGTTACATCTGTATTCTGCTATTTTGGTCATTGAAATACTGATTTTAGAAGAGGGGTTGCACCACAAATTTTCAGTACCTTCTCAAGGTTCTACAGGTTTTATTTTCAAATAGATTTAATTATTATTCTTTGGGAATAATAAATGACATGGTTTGGTTACATTGTTAAGGATAGCAGATAGATTATAAAAAGTAAACCAACAAGTCTTGTATTACTCTTTTTAAAAAGTAAAATGCCCCCTTCTTACATTTTGATTGAAATCCAAATTGGAAGATTTGTTCTTTTCATTTACATGAAAACATGAACAGGATAACTTTAATAGGGCAAAAATTTCATATTACTTTTATCTGTCATCTCAGTAGTTACTATGCTAAGATTTGTGTACAACATTCATTGCTACTAAAAAAAAAAGTACTTTAAAAAGTACAATCAAGTATTTCACAAAAATATTTTATCAATTTTGAATTTTTGTAGCAGAAAATAATTTCTTTGATATTAATGTGTTACCTTTTAAAATTTTTATAACATTGTCTTATTCATCAAAATTCAGATTAATATCATCATAAAATTGACATCATTGCATCAAAATATACATGTTTGTTTTGTATTTTATAAAATAGCAGTATCATCTATACATGTATATGTACTTTGCAAATGTATTTTTAGATTGAGAGATTTTTATTACTGTTTTTAACAGTGTGTAGGATGCAATTTTTCTTTACAATATATGAAAATGTGTCACTATTTATCTTTGAGCTATAATTTGCATCTGGAGAGATCCAGCTGAAATCAGGGCAATTCTTACCTGTTCATTCATCCAATATGCTATCAAATTTTTGTTTCTACCTTGTTTCCATTATTAGCATATTTCTTTTACTCATACTAATTTAGAAATATCTTGTTGCTCATAAGAAATTATAAAACCTAGGAATTTCTATCATCTACTCAATGCAAAAACAAGACATACATTGGATTTGTTCTCTTTTTTTATCATTAAATTCTTTTATGCCCAGTTCTTACTTTGTTATAATACTCAAAGACATTATCAAATGTTTGTGTATTAATCTTTTGGTGGCATTTGCTTCAAAGAACAAAATAAACTCACTAAATCGGTAAGCATTTAGTTTAAAATTAAAATCAGTTGTCATCATTTTTTATCTTAAATATTTTATAACTATAATACACACACATATATATGAATGAATTTTTCCGACAGATAAAGGTTCAGTAAATTCTAAGTTTTTACTGAACAGCCTGTGCAAATGAATTGTTTAAAGTGGTCAATTGTCTATGTCCCACAATGTACACTCTCTCCATCATATCACTTAAGTCCTATACTGGTGCACTGTGTCACATTTCAGATGATGCTACAATTGCAGGCTTTTCTGAATAGGAGTCTTCTATCTCCTAGCTGCATGTTGGTCATTGGCTTCTATAAGCTCATCCAACCATTTGCCTGGCTGGTTTGGATCCAATTTTCCCACTAGAGTGAGAGAAGTTGCTGAAAAGTTCTAGACTTTACCAAGAAAGGATTCAAAAATAAATTATGATGTTCGGTGAATTAGTTAAATTTTAGGAGTAGGTTGAGCCAATTGATTTTCAGCACCCTCATATATGTTTACATACTTTCTTATATCATATACAGAGAGGTGCAAATTGCAGTGGACTCTTTTTGTGCTATCAAACTCATAATTATTCAGTATGGAATAAAATATTTGTTTATTTCTTGTGTATTTACATGATCCTATGCTCTGAAATTGAAAATAACTTCGCTCTTTGAATTCAGTACAAAAACATTCTTTGAAATGAGCAGCAAAACTTGTTATATAAATGTTTTCTTTTTTTATTTGTTTAGTTGAATATTCTGGAATGTTTTATGTATTTCATTTCTGCAGCATGATAGAGTAGTTGTCAATTTCCAATGGAGCAGCACGGCAATCAGTAGTCACTACTCACTAGCACCTGATTATCCCAAGTGTCCATCTTTTATAACCAACCAGGGGCGAACCACCACTCCCCTGGCCAAATGAGCCCATCCAAAATAATTTGGTTTTTACTAAATAAAACATTACAATAAATATTATAATTCACAACATGTAAATATAAACAAAAAATTCAGAGCAACAATTTATTTTTGTTAAATGCAATTAATTCAGTGAGAAGATTATTTAAATAATATCATCAATTTTTGATGGCGTAATCTAGTACTGTTATAACCACATTTGCTTTGGTGTACATGAGAAAATACTTTATGAAAAATTGTTTCTTTCTGCTAAAATCCTTTAAGTTTTTGCAAAATGAATATTACTAGCTGATTCTTTTGGAGACATTTATTCTGTACATTAATAGTTGAATGATCAATTTTATTAGATTGATTTAAGACTTTTGAACATCTGGTGTGCATAGGTTATCGCTGGTTGTAAGAAAATATGGAAGAAAAAAAATTACAAGGTTATTTTTTTTTGTTTTTTGTTTTTTTTAACTCACCTCATTAGTTTCCTTGTGAGAATTAACAGGTGTTTAAAAAGAAAAAAAATTGTGTTGCAAGTCTCTAACATAGAAAAATCTATTTCACATTTTGTGTATTTATAAGATCCTATTTTAGGGTCAGATGCTCTGAAATTGAAAATAAGTTCACTGTTTGAATTCAGTACAAAAACATTCTTTGAAATGAGCAAAACTTGTTATATTTTGTTTTCTAGTTTTATTTATTTGAAGCACATATTTGCTCATTGTGATGGTTAAATTTACAGTTTTCCTCAGTAGTTTATTAGGGGGGAAAGTAGAAAACAATAATGAAATGATAATATTATTTCTTAGGTTGCTTATCATGGTTGGTTTAAAATTTGAGAAACTTTCGTTAATATGTAAGAAAGTTAGCATTATTAAACATTAAATTTTGAAAAATAAAATGTTCTTGGTATATATCTCAAAAGGCTATAAGTTTTATCAAGTGTTGAACAATTGAAATGTAGCAAAAGGGTGATTAATAAATTAACTGTTAACATTCACTTCTTTCTTGTATAAGAATGAATTAAATTTAATTAAAGTCTAAGCTTGACTTGGTGATAAATTTATAAGCTGCCTAAAGTAGGTATTGAAATATTTATGAGACAGACTGCATAGAAGTGTGCCAGTAATTATTAATAGGTTTCTTTTCTTTCCTTTTTTTTTTTTTTTATCTTCTTGGCAGATGAAGCTCATAAATCTCAAAGGCAATGTTCTTGTCCACCATGTCGAAAGAAACAGCTGCAATTGAAAGCCAAAGAACCTTGGACCAAAGCCAAACAGAATGCAATGTAAGGCGTTCATATTTCTGTTGCTTTTATTAAATTTTTTTTTATTTAGAAATTCTGTTGTTACTCTTCAGTTCAATATTTAGAAATTCTGTTGTTACTCTTGGTTCAACAATTTCTGATGGCGCAGGTATGTCAAACATGTCATACAAAATTTCTATAGGTACCTCTTTTTGGAGACTGTTTTAACTGATTAAGGTGTCTCTTATCTTTCCACCTTTCTCCCTGTACCATGTATGTCATTTTGCTGATTTGTTTTTTTATAATGCCATCTTCCCAGAATTCTTTTCCACATTGATATATTTTAAAAAGTAATTTATCTCCAGGTTTGAAATAGTTACTTATATTGTTATTTCTTGATGCTCTTTCCTTACATTCTGGTAATAATTTATTAAAAACTGACTTAATCTTCCTGGCAGACATCAACTCTGCAGGTGACATTCCAGACACAGTGTTTGGGTTTGGTATTATTCTGAAAACTCTGAAATTGTTGTAGCATTACTTCAGCTGACTCCTCTCCCTCCAACTTTTTTAGTGCCCTTTTAAACATATTGACAAACCAACTGCTTGTCTGTTTGATCTTAGATGATAACGGGGAGTTGTAATATGTTTTATTGCTAATGATTTACAAAAACCTTAGATTCACTAGACATGAATTGTGTCCCGTTATCTGAAACAATAGAGTCAGGAAAACCAAACCTTGCAAAAATCTCATGTAGGAAATTTACCATGGTAGTCAGTCTTCTACATTTTAATATTTCTGGCCATTTAGTGTAACTATCAACTACCACTAGATATGCTCCATAAAGTCGTCTTTTTCTGACTTAATTCTTATTTCCTCCAATGTTATGGGCATTTCTCTTACAGTATTGTATAATACATTATTAATTTCATTTTTGGCTCTTATTACTGCAATTACTGTGTTCTCAAGTGGTTTGCAGAATTTTGGTATTAGTCTAGGTAATCCGTCTGCATGGCTTAATTCTTTGGATGGCAGAAACTCCATTTTATAATTATTGTTCAATAGGATAGTTCCCCAGCACTGCAGTCTATTTGCTGTATGTGTGGGAACACCCTTTTTTGATCCACATATGGACGATGGTCTGTCTGTAGTATGAATTTTCTACCATGTATGAATTTATGAAACTTTTCCATAGCAATTATGATGGCCAATGCTTCCTTTTCTATCTTGCTGTAGCTTTTTTTTCAGCTGCAATTAATGATCTTGAAGTATGAGTTTTTGGTTTAGTTTTTCCGTCTTCATATTTGTGTAGTATCACAGCTCCAATACCCAAATCACTTGCATCTCATGCAACCACAATATTTAATTTAGGGTTAAAATGAGCTAGTGACAAATCTGACGTTAAGACTTTCTTGATCTCTTTGGAAAGTGCTTTGACATTTATCTGACCAATTCTATTTCACATCTTTCCTTTAGTAGGTTATTCAAGGGTGCTCTTAATTTGTGCATGTTTGGGTGTGTGTGTGTGTCTAATATATATATATATATATATATATATATATATATATATATATATATATATGTGTGTGTGTGTGTGTGTGTGTGTGTATTTAGGCAGCAATCCTTCTTTCATGTACATTTCATTGAATATGACAGACATTCTCATGTGATCTAATAATTTTTTTCTTTTTGGATGATAAATTATATAAAAACTGTCCAAATGTATAGCCGATAGCGCTCAGATAAAAAAGAACATTCGGATAGTTTTTATATAATTTATCATCCAGAAAGAAAAAAAATTATTAGATTGCATAAGAAATTGTATAAAAAAACTAAAAAGCACCTTGTCTGTCGTATTCAATGAAATATATATATGATAGTAATTAACAAACCCTAAAAATGCTTGTAACTTTGTTACATTTGTTGGAGTGGTCATGTCTTTTATTGTGCTAGCCCTTGAAGGATCTTGTCATCTATCATTTTCATCGATAATTTGTCCTAGATATAAATTTGCATTTTCCTTTACTTATCTTAAAACCATATTCTTTAATTCTCTCAAATACTTTTTTTTTACATTTTCCATATGTTGTTTTCGGGTCTTACTTTTAATAAGTACATCATTCAAATATGCTTGTGCACAATCCAAACCAGCATGCAAGGTCTCCATAATCTGTTGGAATATGTTTGGTGCTACCTTTATACCAAAAGGAAGTCAGTTAAGTTTGTATAATCCTCTATGAGTGTTAACTGTTAATAGTTTTGAGTACTCCTCATCTACTAATACTTGTAGGTAAGTGTCTGACGGGTCCAATTTAGACAAAAATTTACCACCACTTAATTTAGCGAAAATTTCCTCTGGACTTAGTAACAGGTAGTTATATTGTTTTAAACTATCATTTAACCCCACTGAAAAATCAGCACATACACAGATTTTATTATTTCTTTTTTTAATGCAAACTGTTGGTGAAGCCCATTTGGAATAGTCTATTTTTGAGATCACACCTAATTTTTCCAGTCTGTCTAATTCCTAAAGCTGCAAAAGGTACACTCCTTTTTGGCTTAAATGTCAGTGCTACATTCTCTTTTAGTTTTTGTCTTTTTTTTTTAGTTTTTCAGAGAAAACTTCTGGAAAACTCTTTTTCAATTCATTCTTTAATTTTTCAGTTGCTGTATTAGCACCAGAAGTAACAATATTTTGTTGCAAAAAGAGTTAATTGGAAGGTCCCAATGATCAAATAATGCAATCCAGTCTGTTCCAAATAAATTAGCAAATTTTTAATACAAACACCATTTTATAGTTTTTCCAACAAAAGAAATGTTATCTTTCAATCCATGTATTTATCAGAAGTCAATAAACTCAGTTTACCCATTTTCTCCCTGTTTTTATTTTTCATTATTAATTTACAAAAAATTTTTCTTTTGAGATGTTTTTTTTTTTTTTTTTTTTCCTTTTTTGTTCTTATCTTTACTCCATGTATTTATCATGTTCACACACGTTTTTATTTTTGTGTCCTGCCACAAGCTTTTGTGTCCTCCCTCCCACATTTGTAATGTTTTTTGTTCTTGAAAAAACAATTACTTTTGAAATGCTTACCTCCACAACCATGGCAAGTATTAGGTATAGAGGGGGGTTTATTGTCTATTTTTACTGTTCTGTTAGGAGTTGAAAAACATCTACAGTCTTTTCTCTTAGATGGTCAGACACTATGTACTTGTGAAATGTCTCTTTCCTCAATCCTTGTGGTATCAAGCTGACATTCTTTCGCTATTTTCTGGAGAGTTAATTTGGGATCCATTTTTAATTTAGCAAGTATCCTGGATCTTATTTCCATGTCCTTGTTAGTTAAACCCTGTACAAATATCAGGCATTTAAATAAATCCAGAGTTAATTCATTTAATTTGAACTTCTCGCATTCTCGATTCCTGCATAAGTGACAAAATCTTCATCGCCACACGATAACTAAGTTAAGAAATTGCCATTGTGTATTAAATAATGAGCTCCTATCATCAAAAAATTTTGATAGTATTGCCACAGTTTCATCAAAATTTATCTCACCTGGTTTTTTGGCAAAATATAATTCACATATTTTTCATGTTCAGCAGGGGACAATTTCCTTAATAATAAACAAAGTTTCTTTTCATCATTCCAATGCGAACAATCCCTTTTGAAGATCCTGTTGGATCTTCTATAATAAACTGGAAAAGTTATTCCTTTGTCTGGATTGTATATAAATTCACTGATTGAATTAGCAACAGCATCTGGAGTGAATGAATCTGAAGTCTTTTCTTCCGTAGTTTTAGTAAAAAAAATTTTAAAATTCTGTTGTTGTAATTGTAATTGCTGTTCATGAAGTTTTTGTTGCTGCAACTGTTGTTCTTGTTGTCTTTGTAGCACCAACATTTGAATCATGATAGCATTTAATTCTTCCATTTTGCTGTACTCCACTGAATATTTTGTAGATTAATTTTTGAATAACTTTGCCTGATTATTTCTCTGTCGTCCTGCAAATATCACGTTTCTTTGGTGAAGTGGTAAAATATTACTGAATATCCTATTATGACATGTAAGATACATATATTTAATTTCTTCCTTGTGTAAGCTCAACGATTCCTCATTGCCACTTTTGTAATGCCCGTTTGTAGGAGAGACCTTATAAATCACAGATACAGTAATAGTAATGCTTTCAAACAATCCTCAGTTAGACGCCACTAATTCCCATATATGTATTTTTCCTTTACCTGTCAGATGATCTAATTATTTCAAGATGAGTGTAGAGTTTAAAGATGCAGGAAGTAAAAGTTAACTGTACAGAAAGTAATACTGGAAAGTGCCAACCTAAAATTTAACATGCCAAAAAGGCCTGATAGAGAGTTCACACTTTTTGATATATGTCAGATGATAGGCGACAGACAGAGATTAGGGAAAGTGGTAAAAATCTGTCTTAAAGGGGAAAATTTGCATTAAATAACAATGTCAGGGACTATTAACCCTATAAAGCCTAATTGGAGGAATTAAAAATAGGGAAACATAAGAAAAACTAAAAAAATATATAAGGTAACAAGGATGTAAAGGAATTAAAGGAAAGGAAAAAAAATAGAGGAACATTCTACGAAGAGGAAATTTTATAATTTTACTATAGCATTTAATATAGCATAATTACTATAGCATAAAGAAAAGGAATAGTTAGAGGAAATGGGAGTGGGGGGAATCATTTAGGGTAACCAAATAAGGCAAAATTATATTCTGGAAATTTGAATTACCATGCCAAAGACAGATGTATTAAAAATAAAAAATGCTTGGTGTACAATTCAGAAAATTGAACTTGCAGAGCAGAAGATGATGAAATATTTTAACTTTCTGTACAACCAGGGTTTCAACTGTGAGGTCTCATCAGGTCACAAGGTAAATTATGTTTATATAGTAAAATTAAAATAAAATCAGTGGGTATATAATCCAAGTGTGTCTTAGTAATATAAGAATATTAAAATTGATCCACAAAAGAAAGCTCGACGTATTTTTATACAGACCAATGGATAAACAATCAAGAAAAATCTTTTTACCTCATCTAGGGAATAGACTATTTCGGCAGACGATAAAAATGATTGTCTGTCTTCTCAACCCAGACATGAAATGGAATTCATGTTTGTAAGATTCTACAGACGTGAATTCCATTTCATATATGGGTTGAGAAGACAGACATTCACTTTTATCATCTGCCAAAATAGTCTATTCTCTACATGAGGTAAAAGATTTTTCTTTGTTTTTAAATATATATATATATATATATATATATATATATATATATATATTTCATAAAAATGATTGTCTGTCTTCTCAGATTCATATTCTATATATTTCATATATGGGTTGAGAAGACAGACATTTTTTATCATCTAAAATAGTCTATTCTCTATGAGGTAAAAAGATTTTTCTTTGTTTTTATATATATATATTATATGTAATTAAATAATATATAGACAAGTTTGTCTATTTATTTTATGTAAAATTTGTTAAATAACATCTGATAAGTTTGATAACATTATCATTAAAATCTAAGAAAGAAATTCACAATATTTCTTCGTTTAATGATAATGTTATCAAACTTATCAGATGTTACGAAAAATTTTACATAAAATAAATAGACAACACTTGTCTATATTATTTAATGAAACGTATAAATGAAAATATGCTGTCTAAATACACACAATATATATATATATATATATATATATATATATATATATTTTTTCTTTCTACTCAATAGCAGTTAATAAGTTTGTCTATTGTTTGGCTGATACTCCCCAGTCCTTTTGAACAGGAGTAGAGGTTTATCCCTTGTTTCCTGTTTAGGATTGGGTTTCTGGTTTCATCTAAAGTCTTTTCATTCCCAGTAGCCCCTTGCATCTTAGTGGCATTATCACCTTGTTTGACGTGAATTGATTTTTAAAAAAAAAAAACAAGAAAAAAATGTCTATTTCGGGTTTTATTAATTTAATTGAAACCCCTTCCATGTCTGATTTGATTAATCTTAGAACTTATGCCTATGTGTTAAGTGTTTTAATGCTCGAAGTACATGATATATTGTTGCTTTCTTCTTTATTAATCATTTTCATCTCGGAAAGAGAATGCCAACATGCAGCCTGAGTAAAAATATATATTCAATCCTTATTAATGAAAATTAAACTTTTAGTCTATATTTACTACTGAAAGTAATGTGAGATAAAGTTGTTTAATATAAATAAAAGGAATTTCCATGAGTAAGAAAATCTGTTAATACCACTTAATCAGGTGGAAAAATCTGTTTAATCTGAATGCACTTAGAAATAAAACAGCAAATGATGGGTTGATTCGATATTGTAAAAATAAGGTCAGATAGCAATTCAATCTGTAACTTTTTTTTTTTTTTTACATTTAATGTGATCAAGTAATCTAAATATTTTCTCTTATAATTTCTATTATAATTTTGCTTAGATAATATAAGCTACTATTTTTCTACAACTTAAGTGTCACTCACCTGTAATAAAACAAATATTAATAAAATGACCAACAGTGGGATTTTGAACCTAGGGTGAATTTCATTTAATAATAGTTGATATTCTCTTAATAGTTAGGTTTGCTTAAGAATTTTTATTAAGTATCCATCTATCTGAGATAAGGTATTATGTACACTATTTACATTATTCGGACTATTGTCCTCATCTTTGTCGCCATACTTATCACAACATTTTGGCCGTTGTACGCTCCGGCCTTCTTCAGGTGGTTAGAATGTCGAAAGCTTGTGTATTTGTGTACAATTTCATCAAAATTATATAAACCCTGTCCCTGAACTTAATATTAAAAAGAGAAAGAAAGACAAAAAAAAAAAATGATTATTTCCAGATTGCTCAAATTTTTTGATTTTATATTTTTATTTAATTCCAGCAAAATTGTTCTCGTTCTGGGATGGCTCATCTTCTTCCTTTTGGCCTACAAATGTTACAAAATGGATAGTGACAATAAGGAGTACGATCCGTTTGCAGAACTTGGTGTTGACAGAGTAAGTATGTCTCAGATCTGCTTTTCTAGTGATCACTTAAAATGACTGCAATGATCCTTTTCTATTTCTACTGAAATGAATATCTGTCTCATCCAGTGGATTGTTTCCAATAGCTAAATGAAAAGCTTATTAATTGGCTTATAATAATTATATATTGCTTTGAAATTTTTAGATGAAATATATTTATTAGAGATATTCTTTACATTTATTTTTGTTGCTTTTTATTGCAACATTTTCATATTATTTTTTTTAATCAGTTTACATAAAGATAAAGTACACGAACTTACGTAAAGATAAAGTACAAGAATTTGGGCTAATAAATTAATTTTAGAAAAATAATTTACTAAGATATGAGATTCGAGTTTAAATCTCAATTGGAGCCATTAATTTATTCTGAATTTCTGCATTTTACTGTAATGTTTGGTGAATGGATTGGTTAAAACTAGTTAGGATCAAAAGCAAAATAAATGCAAAAAAAGAAAAAGAGTTATATAATCAATTTAAAAATGAGTACCCTTGGTATTCAATACATACAGTAAAATAAATTAGTCCTTAAACCTTAATAACATGAATTTGCTTTGAATAATTTTTGTCAAATTTTAAACAATTTAGATGATAAAACAAAGCTTGTGTTATATTTTTAGTTAGTTTCAACATGATTTTATTGGGTTTATTATAAAACTGCAGTCTGAAGTTATTATGCAGATTAAACAAATATTAGTTTAAGGCCACTGAAATCTAATAAAAACTAATTTTTCCATAAAAATATGTTATCGCCTTGGGGGGAAAATAAACTAATGTGAGTTATAATGAAACAATCATTTTTGATCAGGCTGGAATTGAGGGAGTCAAGAAGGACAAAAGGTGTAGAATACTTCCTAAATTGGGATCTGTCAAGAAATCTCCTAGACAAACTCCTCTCATTAAAGCAAATATTTTAAAGCATCAAAATTGGATCAATAAATACATGAAAATTGACTTTTCTAAAGTAATTTTCATGGATGAATCTCAGGTGATACTCAATGATCCTGATTGATGGGCCAAAGAATGGATTTTATCAGATGCAGATGTGCCTGTGACTAAAAGGAGGCGGCATTGTGATGTTATGGACTGGAATTGTCAACCAGAATATTTCTGAACCATTCAAAATCAATGTTAAACTGAACAATACTAACTATTGCAATTTAATGGACAAGACTTCTTTGAATGGTACAAATGCTAGCCTTACAGTTTCAAAATGAATTGTATATTTATACACAACAATGCTCCTCCTGATGTATCTAAGGTTACCCATGTATTTTGTGAGTATAAAAGGTTTACAGGAGAGAAAATAATGGAATCGTCAATCAATTCCATCACGTCCCAATCTGAATCCAATTGAAAATCTATGGTCAGTTGTGAAGATGAAATTATATGTTCAAAGCAAATTTGAGTTATTGAGGTTTATGTGATTTGCATAATAACTTCAAACGGACTGTAGTTTGTGTTGGAGTGGGTGTATGACTCATTTGATTTAATATTTTTCTGCTCGCTCCTGTCGTTCTCTTATGTACTTGTAAAATTTTTGATACCAAATATTAAAAATGAGTTTTAATGAATTTTCTTTGTAAAATTTATAAAACATATTTTTCTTTTTTCATTAATAAGTAAAACAAATGAATAAGTTTTGATCAAATTATCAACAATTTTAGTCCATGATAAAAGTCAAGTCTTAATCTGAATATCGGATTTTGTTCTATTAATTATTTTCTTGTAATTAAATGTTAAAAGCTTGTTCTAGAATTTTTTTTTATTTATTTTTTTTATTTCTGATAATTTATCCCAGGATCATCGGAAGAAGTGCTGACAAATTTTGAAATTTATTTTATACTAGGAAAAAAAAAACAGATAAATTGACATGGTTAGATAAATTGCCAAATTATGAACATTAATGGGATGCAAAAAGAAAATATTTTTTATTAAATCTTTATTTACAAAAATAAATAATAAAAATCTTTTTATGAACTATGTAAAGATAACAGGAAAATTATAAGCAAGATCCAGTTTGTTTATTACTACTGCACTTTGTGTGTGTGATTCAGAGATTATTGAACAAGAAAATGAGAATTAAAAACTCTAAAACAATAATAAAAAAGATCATATGGGATTTCTCTTTTGTTTTGTTTTTAAACAAAGGAAGTAAAACAAGCCAACATACTTTGCTGCACTGAATGGTGTTCAGCTGTTGTGTTTGATAAAATCATGTATATCCTGTTTTATGATAAACACTGAATAAATCTGGTTGTAAATCATACTTATTATAAAACCCAGGTTGTGTGTGTGTGTCTGTACGTTTATATATTGGATCGGATTTCCTACATTTTTCAACCGATTTCAACAAAACTTCACAGGACTACGTAAAATTACCTTGCAGTGGTTCTGACAGCACCCAAAATTGGAAAAACACAATTGTTTTGGCTTGAAATCAATTTGAAAACACGATTAAGAGGCATTAATGAAAGGGGGACAACTCATATCGAGTTATACTTATTATAAAACCCAGGTTGTTTGTTTGTGTGTGTTTGTGTGTTCGTTTATATATGGGATCGGATTTCCTACATTTTTCAACCGATTTCAACAAAACTTCACTTTTTTGGCAGGTAGTGTTTCTTATTGTCTTGCACACTTTTTTTTTATTTTTACATTCAGAATGGTTTAAAAATTCCATTTACAAGACAATTGTTTATAATAAAATTCTATTCAATCGGTAGACTCATGACGATTGAAAACAATGTTTTTGTTTGAGTTTGGGTTTGACCAAATCGTAAAAAAAACAAAAAACAAAAAAAAACATAAAGAAAACTAATTAAGACATGTGTGTCCGTCAACCATAAACAATAATCTTTGTCAATTTTATTTTTCAGTCTTTATGATGGTCGATACTTGATTTATCTCTTACTGTTACATCCCCGGGCAACGCCGGGCTTTACTGCTAGTAATACACTAAACTATTCTCACTTCTACCAGAAAAATGAAAGGATTTTCTAAGTTATAATGTGTTCTAATTTAATATTTATTTTCTAACTTATTTCTAATTATGTTCAAAGGACCTGATACTGAACTGTATCACTGAAAAATAAAAATGAAGAAATGCAATAATATAAAATTTATTAAGTTATATTTTTTTGTTATTTTTCAAAAAGAGTTTGTTTGAGAAAATAGCATTAATTTCTCTTATGTCAGCTTGACATTTAAAAAAAATTAATGTTTTACATTATTTAATACTTTTTTTTTTGTTTAAGTTAAAAAAAAAAATTTCCAATCAATTAGAAGTGTTAGTAAAAAGCAAAAAGTAACCACAAAGAAAATATGATTTGATCAAATATAGTTAATGATTGCTCAACTGGACTGTATGAAAAGGTTCACTACATTTTGATTAAAATCTGAAGAAAAAAAAAAACAATTTTCTCAAGTTAGTTGTTTTCAAGTACAGGTCAAAGATGAAAGGAGTAACAAAAGATAGACTTAAAAATACATGCTTACAAATTTGGTCATTTCATAAATTGCTGCTGCTAATGATGATGATAACTTTTAGAGTGTTTGATGAAAAAAATTGTATCAGATCATTGTCATTTAATAACAAAATGTTTTTAAAGGTACCCAGGCTAGAAAAAAAAAGATAAAACAAAAATTAATTTTTAATTTAATTATTTTTATTTGAATTCTTTTGAAAGTCTGAATTTATTTACATATATTTTTTATCTGCATCGTCTAAAGTATAATTAACAAACAAAAAATGAAAAGCTGTTGAGTAAAACATTTTTTTTCTTTAGTTTCTAAAGTAAAAAAAACATTATTGGATATTTTTTTCAGTTTTTATTTTATTTAGTTTCCAAAATAAACTAGAATTTTTTTTCAAAATACTGGGAAAAAATTGTTTTAACTAATGATATCTTAAAGTAAGTAAAAAAAAAAAAAATTTAGAAAGAAAAATATATTTCCTTAAGAATCTGATAATTGTTTAAATTTTGATAGATTTTTACAATATGGTCAGGGTAGTCAGTGTTAAAATTAACACTATTAATTTTATTATTGATGTAAATATCTTTTTCAGATGCAAATATCTTAGCATTCTTTACCTTTCTATTGGAACCAACATGTTCATCTTGTTTGTACTCACAAGTTTCAGCTGTTGTATCTTCTGGCCTTCTTCAGGCATCTGTTGTACTCCTGTAATCTTTTAGAAATTTGAACAAACGCTTTATTCAATCCAGTGTGTTCTCATTTTGCTTTCATTTAAAAATTATTAATATGCAGGTTATTTTTATCTCGGAATTTTCCTCTAATTTTTCTAATAGTACAATGTTGATTATAATTAACTTTTATAGGCAATGTGAAATATTATTATCCCCATTGGTGTTATCTGAAGAAGTCATTTTCTTGTGAGCAACTTACTACCAATTGTTTTCATTTTTTTTTTTTTTCTGCAGGGAGCTAGCATTGCTGACATCAAGAAAGCTTTCCGTAGACTTAGTTTGAAATACCATCCTGACAGAGAATCTGGAGACTCTAAGAAGTTTATGCTTATTGCAAAAGCTCATGCAGCGTAAATTATTCTTTTCTCTTTTCATTCTTATTTCAAATTATGTGATTGGAATTGTTGTCATTTGTAATCTAAAAACGAAAAATATAATCATTTTTTTTATAAGAATATTTTCAGTTTTAGCCAAAGATTAGTTAATGATTAGTATAAGAAATTTTAGCATCTTTTTTGCAATAAAAAACATTGATTTGGAAATTCTTGCAAAAATTAAATAATTGTAGGATTTTAATGAAACTTTCAGGATTATTCCACAAATGAATTAAATTATTTTAGAATTTTTTTATTTTTTTAATTTTTTTTTTTTACATCTGTTAACCCCGACTTAATTTTATGAAATTGAGAAATTAAATTAAATTTTCACCCTTTTAATATTTATATTAGTTAAAAGCAGCACTCCTTTGACAATTTAAATCCTCATTTTTCCTTCTTTTTTTTTTGTAAAACAGAAACATAATTTACCAAAAATTGCTCTGAATGGTAAAATAAAAAAATGCAATAAAGCTAAGACATTATTTAATTAGAAAAGGTTTTAATTGCTTTTATGAATAAGATATTTTAATTTTTTTGATGAATAATGAATTTTTACAAGAATTGTTTTCATTTTTTTTAAATTAGAATAATTTATTAAGTTTTAAATCTTAAAATTCTGTATTAATTTCATCATTTTACATATTATTATTATTAAGCAAAAATTATATTTACTGATCATAAATTGAAAAGCTTTATACAAGTCATCAAACAATTTTTAAAAGAATTTTGAATTTTTTTTTGTATGTGTATAAACGTGCTGGCTTTTGTTGGTAATGGTGTTCATACATGACATTATCAGAAACTAACAGTGATAACTATAGTAAATTTGAAGCCAAAGTATCTAAAATTCAATAAAACATTAAATTCCAAAGAATATTTTTCTAAATTTTTAAGATTATGGAGTATTCCAAAATATTATTTAAAAAAAAATATTTATATTATAGTCTTCAATTATTTTTTACAGATAAAGGTCCCATAGAAAAACATTAGATAAACATCAATCTATCACCAAGATGTCTACCTCTTAAATAAACAGCTACCACCATGTAAAAAAAAATGCATTTCTGCTATATTTTAAACTTAAAATAAATAATATTTGTTTCAAATAGATTAATTATATTTTAAATCAGCTAATTTTCCTCAAATAAGGTTTTAGAATAGTATTTTCTTTTTGGAAGATTTTCTTTTAATAAAGAGAAATACATTGCAATAAATGAGGTCCCAAAATGGTGCTGAAATCAGATTTCTTATTCAAAAAAAAAAACAAAAAACCTCCTTCCAGTCAATTTAAATTAATTTTGAATAGAACAAATAATTTTGCTTTTTGAAAATATTAAATTTAATCTATTTGCTTGAAATTGAAAGTAAAATAAAAGCTTCAAGAAAGATTTTTTTTTTTTTTTTTCTCATTTTTAAAAATTCATTTTAAACCTTAGTTATTACAAATCTGTGGATTATCTAATTTTATAGCACTCTGAATATGTGTGTACCATATTAGAGTTGCAGCCTCTATCAGTCAGTTATATGCCATGCGTGATACATGCTTAGGCAATCATGTATCTTTAGATTCATACCCTTTCCCAAGGGTATTAACACATAAGTTAATGCAATGGATTTGACTAGAATTCAAACTCAGCTCTCAGAATCTTCAATCGGAGTCACTAACCATTATTCCACCATGCCTCTTCTGCCGCTTCAATGTATGTTTTATTAAATTAATATCATATTCATATTTTTCAGAAAGGCTGTATACATTTTTTATCTAAAAGCCACATTGTTAAATTTTTTTTTGTTTTGTTTCTTTGTTATATTTACTATTAGAATGGTTCCATGGTTTAATTTATCAAAAAAAAAAAGTCAGTTTGCACTTGATCAACAAGAGTCACTTTATGTAAATACATTAAAAAAAATGAATTGTAATGATCTTATTAAAATAAGAATGGATTGAACTGGTAAGAATGTAAAAGAATACTCAGAGATAATACAATGATTGATGTAACAAATTTTAATAAATGTTTAATAAAATTGTAAATATTTACAGAATGATTGACAATGCATTTTTGGACTTGCAGGCCAACATAAATTCAAAGTAAAATCATACATGTTTAGAAATTGATTTGTTTACATTTTGGATATGAAGCAGACATAGCTTTCAAGAAAATATGAACAAGTGAATGTGCTTTAAGGCAAATAGAACCTTATTTAACTGTGAAGCTATCTGTAGGTGGGCAGTCAAAACAGACCAGATCAGATTTCTAAGTTCCATTGTCAAACTCTAGTTCAAAATTTGTGCTTCCTAATATCAAAATTGACTATAAATTTTAATAAGTTAAGACTGGCCTTTATTCAAATTTAGAATGCTTCATCTTTGAAAATGTCTTCTCAGACATGTTGTACTAAATACTGAAATTATCAAGTGTATATTTTGAAAACCAGAGATGTCCTTCATTTGTAAGGCATTTGTAAAAGTGAACTTTGCCTCTTTCTATTTGTCTTTTAACATGTCAATGGACTTTAGGTCAGTCACTTCTAATTGTTCATCTGACAGGAGGTCCTCAATAATGGATAAACAAGATATAGTTTATAAGGAAAGAAAGAAATGCTCTTATTTCAGAATAATATTTTTTTCTGTGTTGTCTTCAGATGAGATGAAATTTCAGTTTTAACTTTTATAACCTCTGCTTTAAATTATAATGATAATTTCCTTTCAATTTACAAAACTTTGTTGTAAAATAAATCTGGTTGTTGTTGTCCAAATTCCTGTTATAACATTTCCCATGTTAGGCAAAGATAAACCAGTTATTCTTTTCTTCTACAGAATGAGCAGCTCAAAAATTATTTCCTATTTTCATATGTATGTAAAATAATGAATACAGCTTTGTTCTCTTTATTTTTGCTTCTTTGTAGATTAACAGATGAGGAATCTCGTAAGAATTGGGAAGTCTATGGAAATCCTGATGGACCTGGATGTAATTGCAAACCTTTCATTTTTATTTTTTTTATATTTATTATTTGATTTTTTCATTACTGTAAAATATTGTTAATACTTTTTATTTAGTAAAGCTGAGTAATAATATATCAAACAGAAGACTACTTGATCTATAATTCAACACTAATTCTTTTAATCACTAATTCCAAATCGATTTATAAATTATAACAGTTTACCATTTTTTTTTCTCTTAAGTTTTTAATATTTTTATTGATTGGTTGGTCCCCATCAAGGCTGAAAATAGCAGTAATAATTTTCTGCTGCAATTGCCTGAGCCGCTAAGATGGTTATGGAGTGTGATTTGCCAAAGTACTAACTTATCTATCAATTGTTATGGCCTGCCAGTGATAAGACAAGATGTCAAGATATCTAGTGGTAAGACAGCACAAAGAAGAGTGGATTCATGCCTTTTCCAAGGGCATTAATACAAAGTGAATTTGTATGTTTACTGATTCCATTTTATATATAGATAACTGAACTGTTATGGCCTCCTACCCCCATATCCTGTCACTATTACCCCATCCTCCTCACCATCACACCTTATCTTGTCATTATGGCCTCCTCCTCCTCACACCTCCATATCCTGTTATTATAGTAATGATCCCTATCACTTAGATAAAATTTCACTCCTTCCTCAAATCCCACTTATTTTTAAGAAATATGAAACTTGGCAATAATAGATCATTTTCTTCTTTCTTTTTTTTTTTAAACTATATTTTCTGATTATGACTTTTTCATTTTTCTTCTAGTCATTCGGTTTGGTATTGCACTTCCCAAATGGATTGTAGAACGAGAAAATTCCATGTGGGTAAGTTGAATGGGTGACATATTATTTTTCTGTATTGAATGCATTGTAATTCAATTAGAGTTAGAAAAAAAAGTATAATATATTGAAAGTAATCCTTTTCTTATATCTTTACTACCTCTACTAGAATAACACAGCAAATACAATATCACACACACACACAGGTGTCAAAAAGTTCTTGCATCCACTTCCCAAAATCTGACTAAAGATTTTTTTTTAAATTTTCAGAATCCTTCAGAGAAGTTTTTATCTGTTTTCTTGTCAGTATTAATTAGCCTTACACTTAGTCAAATGCTAAGACAATCTCCAGCTTTGAAACATTCCAGTCTTAAACACACACACACACTTCATCACATAATCTCTCTGCAACTTATTGCTTTATATAATGCGTGAGCAGTTTATGCATCATAAAGCTAAATGATTACTTATGCCATAGTCTTCCTTTAACAATAGAATGTTACTTGGTCATTCCATCTTAAATCAATCAGAAAAATTTGGGAAAATTCATAGGTATTCCTTGATCAAATCTGTATTTTTTTAATAGTTTTCACATCAGAGCATCTTGAAAAAAAATTTTTTTTTCTTTTTTTTTGCTAAATAAGGCTTACAATGAACTTCTGACATTAATAGTACCAAGGATGTTGCATGTACAGATTCGAAACTTGGTGACAATATTTAATATTTAATACATATTAAAAAAATATGAACAGCTAAGCCTTATTTAACCTTTTATTGTTATTATTATTGATATTATAAGAACCTAAAAATAGCCTTATTTAACAAAATGCAAAAATGTAGCAAAAATTTTTCAAATTTTGCATACACTATTGTAATATATCAAAATGATTTGTTACTGCATTTTTGTTTTGTTTAATTGCATGTCCATCATGTATTTTTATTTTAGATAAATATAAGCAAAACCTAACTTGAGAGTAGTTATTATGTACATGGATGTGCAAGTGTGGTGTAATGGATAATAGCTCAGAAAGAGAAAACTGAGAGCCAAGTTCAAATTCCAGTCAGGTTTATTGCATTCACTTACATGCAAATACCTTTTGGGGAAAAGTATGCTTCCATCTCTGTATCCTTGATTGGCAACCGGTCGACCACAGAAAAAAATGGTAGCCTACTGTGGGGGAAATCCTTGTCAATCATGAATTGAAAGAGACATGATTACACAATCATGTATCATGTATGGTACTTGACTTATTGTATGTCTATCTCCAAAACACCCCTTCCAAAAATAAAACAAACTTAAGTGGCAATTTTTTCATGTACTGTTAATGATTTTTTTTTTTTTTAATTTACATTGAATCAAATAAAACTTGGAATAATTGACTGAAAACTTCCTTTTATTTATCACATTTTTTGTGGGGTTAGGAGGGTTAGTAAACAAAATCTAAAAGTACAATATAACTAAATAATCTATATTAATTTAAGTGATGTTGGGTAAGCTTGCTAGTGATTCAACTATAATATTGTTAAATTGTATAAATTTATACTTCCCAATTTATTACATGATTGATATTTTTTCCTTCTTTTTCTTTAGGTATTGGCTGTGTATGGTTTAGTGTTTATGATATTGTTGCCTATTGTAGTGGTAAGTATGCAAATTTACTTTCTAGACCACGTTATGTTTTACGATCACAGATTCAACTTATTAATTAACATTAATCACTGATATTTAGTATGACACTCAAATAAATAATATTACAGTATTAAGGAATTAGGCTTGGCGCAAGAACAGAAGAAAGTGAGATTTTACATGTCATCAAATACAGTATTTATTAATGCAGAAGAAATGATGCTCTTTGCTGTCTGATCATAAAGTTGTTTATTTACTAGAAAATCATATAAATTTTAATATTACAAAGTTATTTAAGGTTCTTTTTGTTTTTGTATAGCTTGTCAAAAATTGTATTTAATCTACAAAAGGTAAACATTGAAGATTCATTGTGACAAGACATGGAGTTGATACATTAATTATTATTTGTTATTAATTTTCAATCATTCTGTGATTATTTATTCCAGTTAAATTCTTAATTGCTGTGAGTAGTCAATCAAAATGGAAACTTAGATACAGTTTTATAAATTATATAAGATGATTATTTATTAGCTGTTTAAGTAAGCCACAATATAAAAAGTAGGATTTATTAAACAAATGCCTCAAAATATTAATTCCTGCTAATAATTGCATATTGAATTAGCAAAATCTATCAATAGAGGAGATAATGAAAAATAAAGTAATAATCAGAATTGTATTTTTACACTGATTTGAATCTGGTATACATTTGCAAGGCTATGACTTGTTGCTTCTCCTCAATATTTTATAATTTCACCATCATTCCATTTTAGTCAGTTTTTGCACTTTCATACAAAATATTTTTATAGTAATTGGTGATGGGGGAAATTAAGCATTGCATATTACAATTGGTTAGCTAAAATTTATTAAAGCAACCTTCTGTATTCCTTTTGTATATTGTGCATTAAAAATAAAACAATGGTTGTCGGTGGTGAAGAATTAACATATTCATTATTGATAAAATAGGGCTGTTATTGATATAATCCTTGGCAATAAAATTATATATATATATATATATATATATATATATATATATATATATATATTAATTTCTTTATCCAAGTACAAATAGAATGATTGCTACAAAAAACATAAAAACAAGAGGCAAGATATTAGAAAAACTCTTTTGTTGTAATAAAAGGTGATTAAAATCTAGAAATATGTATTTTTTTTCATATTTCTTGCATTAAAATATCAATTCTCTTAAATCCAAATTTTGTTTGAACCACATGAAATTTACGAAAATCCTTTATGAAAGTAATCACTAACTACTCAATTTTCAAAGATTGATGAAAAATAATTCCTATAGTAAAACAAGTTTGTAATGTTTTTTCTTGTCTCTTAATAAAATAATAAATAAAACATTTTTCCCTCCCTTTATAGGGCATATGGTGGTATCGTTCCATCAAATTCAGTGCTGATCAAGTTCTTCTTGATACTACACACTTGTATTTGCATTTCTTTAACAAAACTCCAACAATGCAACTTAAACGTGAGTAATATTGCATCATGTGTTTTTTCTTTTAGTTTGAAGCTTATATTTCCTATATATGAGCTTTATACTGTCCTGTTCTTTATTTTAAAAAATTTGTATCAACAAGTCTCATGTTGAGATTTCTAATAAACAGAAAAATTTTAAATTTACTAAATATCATTTTAAAAATTTTTTTTTTTTTTTTTTTTTATAAAATCCTTTTTTATTCATTACTAGAATATTTTGGGGATTAACTTTCTGCTTTTAAATTTGTTTAAGAAATTTCAGAGGGAAAAATCTTTCTGTGTAACTTGGATATTCATTTTTTTTTTTATTTTAGACATCCATTCTGTGTGAAATCTTGGGATTTTTTTTTTTAACTGATTGTAAATTTTATAAAAAAGTAAGGCCTATTTTTTAACAATTTTTTATTTTTAAATTGTAAATAATTAAATATTTTTTATTTTTAATCAACAGGTGTAATCATGATTCTTGCTTCATCATGGGAATATGAGAAATTACACAATGCTGAAATCATTGAGCGTCCAAGTGATAATGAAGAGTTGCCTGCTGTACGTATATGGAAACACACACACACACACATGCTGAAAAGTTCTTGACCCAACCAAGTTTTATATATAAAACTTATGTTATTTAGTCATATTGGTAGTAAATGTCACAAGAAAAATTTGTAGATACTAAAAAAAAGGTTGATAGCATGAATAGCTTTGTAAATCCCATTTTCAGGAAACAAATTAATTTTAATGTCAATGAGAAAAGAAGGAAAAAACAACTTTTTACTAGGAAGCATTGTGTGCAACCTGTATCTTTCCATGACTTCTCTCTATATATATATATAATATAATATTATTATAGATGATTAAAACAAAAACATGTTAAAAATCACTACACAATAGCAATCATATTTCATCACTACAAATGTGTCTCCTTGGGCAATGGTAAATTACTGGTGAGTGAATAATTAATTTAATTTCAAAAGCAGAGTACTTCCTCTTTTTCAAAAAAAAAGAAAAAAGAAATTTAAAAGGAGCTTTTGGGTTTTATAACTGAAAAAAAATTTTATATAGATCATGACATGAATTTGACCACACACACACACACAAGAGACAAAGTGGAAATTTATTTCACCAAAGATACATTTCACCTGAATTTGATTTACACTATTTTATTTTTACTTTATTTAGCAATTTGCTACAAAATGTTTATTATAATGTTTTATTGCATGTTTAAAAGTTTGCTTATAAAGAAAGCCAATGGAAAGTATTAATATTTTTCATGTATTTAAATTAGTAGCAGTTTTTGCTTATTTATTAAATTACATATTTGTATCCTATACAAAAAATTTGTACTAATATTACTGTTTTTTTTTTTTTTTTTTTTTTTTATTCAATTGTGAATTATTTTTATCCTAAAATACAGCCAGTTAAATTGATTTAGATTTTTTTAGTCTGTGGATGATTTGATTTCTGTATTTTCATTTTTTTCCCATAGTTTCCCTTTTGTGTTTGTGTGAGTCTTTCTTTTCTTTTGTTTTAAACTTCATAAAGTTAAATTTTTTCTTATATATGTATTTTTCAGCTGATGCGAGAATTAAGCAATCTTGGAGAGAGCAACAAGGAACGTCCCTTGTGCTTTCCTTACAGCATGAAAGCCAGGGTGCTTCTTTTTGCACATATGGCACGGAAGGCCCTTCCTCCAAACACTTTAGAAATTGGTATGTTTTCACAGAATTTCTGACATCTGTTCTTTTGAACATCTTATAAATAAATATTTTTAGAACTAGTAAGGTTATCTGTCTTCCATTGCTCAGATTAAAAGAACTTTTTTAAATCTTTATATTTATTCTGTAATCCATTTTTTGTCTACTCCTCATTAGATTTATTGATTTGTTACCATTTCTATATAACACAAACTCAATTTCTTTAACATTGTTATTTTTATGCTTTGACCACTCTACTCTCCAGCCTTCTGTAGGTGTTTGTCTCATTTGCCAGCCTTCCAGGTTTTATCAGTCAAAACCTCTTATTTCATTGACTGCAGTTTGTTGTTGTCATTCCAATACCTGGCAAAAATATGAAACATTGTATTAAAGATAGTGAGACTGATTTGATTGTAGTAAAGATAGTGAAACTGATTTGAATGAATTGGTGTAATATTTTGTCTGTGAAACTCAAATGAGTTTTACATTTCTTATTATTTGTTTCATCATTTTATTTTACACAGATAAGCAGTATATTTTGAAGAAGTTTCCCAGCCTTATCAATGAGATGGTCAATGTGGTTGCTCAGTTAGTGGCAGGAGCTGTTCATGGCAAGTGTAAGTATCATGTATTCTTTACCTTTTAACATCATATATTGTAATCTCTCTTTTGCTATATATATATATATATATATATATATATAAAACAATTCTTGAGGCAGGAATATATACAAAGATGACAAAAGGATGTTTTCAGATAAGAAATGAATAGAAATGGTGGTTGATAGTACATAAGGAATAAAAATGTTACTCTGCAAAAACAAAAAAAAAGCCGAAACCATAAGATTGTATAAAAATAAGTAAGTAAATAAATACCTGATACCATATGAATAAAAAAAAATTTTTATGAAATATAAGAATGTCTCATCTTTAAATGATGCATGAGGGGTTTATAAACCCTAAAACAACCAATCACCACATCTTACAAGTCTAGTCATGTAATCTATGTCCAATTTATAAATGCTCTCTGATGTGCCACTTCTACTCTCTCAAGAAGAATGTTATAATCAGGGTAATAAATAATAATAATGGCAAGTTACTTGTTTCCGAGCACACCAGCCTTCTAGACACATTTGTGCTTGTTTATAGATTAATTTTCTTTGGCAGTGAATAAAGTTGTACCAATGTCAGAATACCAGTAAATAAATTTGTGTACATTCTTTGGATTTGGGGTGGAGTATTCGGGTTCATTTCAGTTTATTGATAGGGAGAAAAAATACAGATATTGTTTCTTCTTTCAAATATTTATTTTCTCTAAATCTACCATGTCATGATAGTTTAATATTTCAACTAGCATTTTAGTAGGTATTCCAAACAAAAATTTTATTTCCAAAATATCTTTTCCTTCTCATGTCCTATTGGGCCAATTTTAACTGCGTAACTGGATATACAGGCTTCAAACAAGTGGAAAATCTTTCTAAATGTTTTGTCATATAGGTAGTCTTAAAATAAAAGAAAAAATAATACTAATGGAATCAATGATTATTAGATCCAACCAGTTTAAACATTGGGAAGAATTGTGTTCTAAAAAATGAAAAATGGTACGGAAAGGTAATTCTCACTGCTGATACCAGTTTCATTTCAATAGTTGCAACTTGCTATGATTCATAGCACAATAATTTTTCAGTAGTACATCAATAAAAAAAAAACTTGTATTTAGCAACCAAGTTATGATCATTCAAAGTTAGAACTTTTGTGTCAGAAGCCAATTTTAAGAGTGTATAACTGAAGATGCAGGCTTCAAACAAATGAAAAATCATTATAAATGTAACATCATATAGGTAGTCTTGAAGTAAAAGAAAGATAATATTGATGACATCAGTAATTATTAGATCCAACCAGTCTAAACATTGGGAAGAATTGTGTTCTAAAAAACAAAACAATTAAAAAAATGATGCAAAAGAGTAATTCTGACTGCTCCTACCAGTTTCATTTCAATAGTTAATACCTTGTAATTTCTTCCTATACTTCATAGCACAACAGAGATGAAACTCAGTTGTTGCCTCAGTAGTACATCAATATAAAACTCATATTAACACCATCTAAATACAGCAAGAATTGCAATTTGACAGTAGGGCAAAAACAGGTCAAAAATATACCATCCTGAACTTGCCATAAAAAAGGATCCATTGTGAAGGTACATTCTTGAAACTTTGAAACTTTATTCATTTCTAGAAGAGGAATTCAACAAACAACTCTTTTCTATGTAATATGACTATCTTTTGTCATAAATGTATCTAATTTTTGAAAATCTCGTGAAATTATGTAATTTTAAAATTGTTAATAAAAGTTACTATAATGACAGTAACTTAGAAATTTGTTTCATTCATGAATTCTTTTTTATTTTACATTCAGGTACCTTAATGCCTTCCCTTGAGACTTTGGAGCACATAATGAAGGCATCACAACTCCTAACTCAAGCCTTACAGGAGAAATCCAGTCCCTTGCTTCAGTTGCCCTACATTACACAGGACATGCTGAAATATTTTGTTTGTCGTAAGGTAAGATACAATATTTTAATCCCTCAAGGTATAATAATATTGATAATTTGAGCAAAACAATTGCTTATCCAAGTGATTGATTGTTATAAATAGTAGCACATATAATCATTTAATTGAATGAAAGTTTTGATAACTGGATTGCATATACATCTTGTTAGGTAGCTTCGTTTTTAGAGAAGCTTTATCTTTAAAGGTTATTATTACAGAGCACTCTAGAAAAACACAGCTTTTGAAGCTTATAATCTTTAATATTAACTTAAACATTTGTCTAACCAATTTTAAGTATTATCATTTCTTTAGATTTGAAGCAGGAAAGTTGCAAAGTAATGAATTGTGTGTGTGTGGTACTGTAAAATTGCATTAAGATGCCCAGATGACTGGGATAAGATGAAAACAAATAGGTTTTAGTAACCCGGATGAATGTTTCTTCCCAGTTTTTATGTTCTCATCATAAACCTTCAAAAATATTTCATCATCTTCTGGAAACGCTTGCTTGTGCAAAAAAGACCCACTGAACTTTTAAACTGGTCACATGCCTCCATGTGTGTATCCACACTTTAAATAAAAGCCCTTGTTTATAAACACTAGTGACAGACTTCTTTTAGCACCAATATACCAGCTGAAAAAAAAAAAAACTTTTAAAGTTTTTTTTATAAGTAGTTTTTAAACTCCTCTTTTTAAACTAGTATTTTTGACAGAAATTGTAACTAAACAACACAAGGCTACATAATATACTATGCTTTGTTAATGAAAATGATTTGGTGTCATGGTAATGGATTGTGGCTCGGATTGTGGAACCAGGGAGCTGAGTTTGAATTACATTCTACTCCCCTTGGGAAAAGGTATGAATCCATCTCTTCTTTCCCCCACCCCGCAATATATGGGCAAATAGCAGGACAGACTATTGGGTAGCAACCAGTCTAAGAAGAAAAACTCTGAATTCCAACCAGTCTTGAAAGGGTTGAGATCCATCAGGCTGTCTTGCCCAAGATGTACCACTTCTATTGTGGCTGCAATATATGTGGTGCCCTTACGGCTGTAATGAATTACAGGATTCATGATCGATTCAGTATTATGGCTTAGCCAGTTAAAGTTGTATGACATGGTTGTGTATGTTAGAATGTCAGGTTAAATGAAGATAATTTGTGTGAGTAGAGTGGGAAGAGAAAGTGAGGTAAGGAAAATGTGGTCTGCTTTCCAATGGGGAAAGCAAATGTCCCAAGTTGTGCAACCCAAGAGTTGTTGTCCAGGTAGCTTTTCAGTAGATGGCATCTGAAGAAGAAATTTTATCTGCTTTATCTCAAAGTCACTTTTCTTTATTCATTATCCAAGTTAAATGAAGAGTTTCCTCTGTTGTAAATCAAATTGTGTTTATACATTTCTGATGTCCACCTATTAAGACTAGAAGTTCACTGGCCATCAAAGAAGATAGGAAAGTAGATGATAAAATCTAAGACATAATACTGGTGGTGATTAACAAGTAGACTAGGTTAAATTGGTCACATGCAAATTGCTATTCTTGATGTGATAAAAGTTAATGGAATTAATTTTCAGAGGAAAAAAATCTTGTCTTTTGTAGAGGAATATTCGTTGCATCCGTGATTTTATTTTGATGAAAGATGATGAACGTCGGTCAATCCTCCGCTCTTTAACTGATGAAGAATATTTGGATGTAATGGAAGTGTGTGCATCAATGCCTTATGTAACTTTGGAAATTAAATCAGAAGGTAAGAAATTATTAGACATATATATATATACCTTAATGGATTTGATAGATGTGCCAAAAGTGGGACTGACAAGCTTGAGTTCAAATTCCAACTTAATCTATTGTGTTCACTTTCAACAAAAATACCTTTGAGAATGCAGGAATCTATTTCTTTTTGCTTCTCTCCCCACCTATGGTCTCTCTAGCCTTGAGTGGCACACAGACTAAGCAAGACAACACTGATTACAAAATTGTGGAGAAGGCAATGTAAAACCAGTCTAGTATCTTTAAAAAGAAGTCATAGTAATTCACAAATAATAATGAAAAGGTATCTGAAGGGACATGGAATTTTTTTTTTTTTTTATGGAATGTAGTAGATACTTTACTATCACTTTTTATTCCATCAATGCTAATCCCATTATCTTTGTTGTCACCCTTCCCTCTTTATTCATGCCAATTGGGATGTACTAGGAAGATTGGTATAATATAACCTTCCAAAAGATGCTGGGCTGAAATATCAATTGCATGTGAGGATGAGGAATATGCAACTATTTTCAGTCATGAGGCAGCCTCTATCCCACTTAGCATTTGAGAAGAAATTTCTTCATCCTAAGTGAAAGTGATAATAAGCATTGTTTCCTAAACATGAACAAAGTAAATATGATTTTTTTTATTTCTACCATTTACCCCAGATTTTATGACTTCATTTCATGTCTGTTCTAATCAAACGTTGATGACCAAGAAAAGTGAACTTGAGATAAACATTAAGTTATATACGACATAAGCTTATAATTCATTTTATAAGAAAGAAAGAATATATTTTGGCAACAGACTTTCTAGAATGACTCTATAACTTCTAGTTTATGTAAATAATTATCTTGTATTGGTGACTCATTATACAGTAATGTTTAGTAAGCTAATCTAACAGGTCATTATAGTGAACTTAATTCTAACTGGGTGCTCAGTGTTTGTGATCTTGTGCTCAACAAGTAAATTTTTTTTATATATATATATATATATAAATAAATAATAACTCTCTTCTGTTAGTAACATATATTAATTCCTGGCCACTGACAATCCCTTTTTGTTATGATTCTTAATGTACAAAAGATTAAATGCCAAAAGTTACACTAACAGATTTAATGCAAGAAAAAAATTACAAAATTCAGTGTGAATTTGCTTATTCCTTGCATCAAAACAACAATTTGTGAATGCAGAAAATAAAGTGGAGAAGTAATGGTAAAGTCAGTGGGTAACAATAAGAAAAGAGAGTTGAAGTTGCCACTAAAATACGACTCTGATTATTTTTTTCTTCCTCTTATCCCTCTGTTAGAATTTTGTCATATCACTGTATATGTAATAATTAGAGTGAATGAACGTTTTGAATGACTTTGAGAAACCCCACCTGTGATATCATAAATCAAATAAATCACTAATACAGAGAATCATTTGCTGGTTATAATTTACATTCTTTTTTGCGTTTTCAATTTTTATCTATTTCTGTGTTTACTAATTTTCAATCTCGTCATTTTTGTAGTATCAGTGCTATTTAATAATTACTGTATAATTTTTCTTAAGTAATTACATGGCTATATTTTTATATGGAGCAACACATAGTGCACAGATACCACATTGATCCTAGGCAGAAGTGTCAAGTTGGTCAACACTTTGAGCCTAAGCAGAATCTACAGGTAATCTGATCCTAAATAGAAGTGTCAGTCTATATGTCAATCCTTTTATTTTTGTATGAGTACTTTGTGTGTGTTTGTGTATACATATGTAACACACACACACACACACACACACGGCTCATTCATTCAGAGCTGAACAGCAAAGTAATGTGAGTAGTTCATTTCGTATTGAGCTGCTAAAATTATATGAATATTGATATTTCTTAAGCTTATACTATTATTTTTATACTAATATTACACAGTCATACATATCAGTGAGAATTGAACTTACAAGTTCATATTAATTGTCTGCAAGAGTTGCTTGCTGATCCTTACTTCATGAATGTTCACATTGTTCATACTGTATGCTTATTTGCAGATAATATTCCGTGCAAGAATATATCTCACTGCCTGGTGCATAAAAAATTACAAAAATATCTTATTCTCTATTTCTAATCATTTTGCTTTGTCGTTAAAGAAAGAAATTGTCCAACAAAATTCATTGATTCATTCGTTTTCTACAGCTTATCAATCCTTTATATTTCATTTAAAGCCAGAGAATATTTCTAGATTGGAAGAATTTTATTTTATTTTTATTTTATTTATTTATTTTTATTTATTTATTTTTTTTTTTTTTTGATATAATGTTTTAGTGATATGGCTTACTAATTAATCCATAGCTGGGGGAGAATAGGTGAATTTGTACTTTTCTTAAGGGTATTTGTGTGTAAGTGAATATAATGAACTCAACTGGAATTGGAACTTGGATTTCCAATTAACAATTCCAAGCCATTTTACCACCTGATATTCCCAAGCAGTCACTCATCTAGGTACTGACCAGGCTTGATGGTGCATATCTTCAGTGATCAGATGGGAATCGATGTTTCAACATGAAATGTCTGTAAGCCAACAACAGAATTCAGAGAATTAATGATATGTCACAAATTCATATATAGCTATATCCCATTTTAAAGTGCTTTGTTGATCTTTAGCTTTTTTTTTCTACAAATTTAACATTTCTGTCAATCTTTGACTACAATCATTGCTATTTTTTCAACTGCATTTGTTTGCTTTATGTTGCTTTGTCATGTTTTCATAGCAATAAAGTATTTTTGTAAAATAAGGTAGGTACCAATGCTATTATACTATAACAGAGCATTAATGTTATTAAACTACAATATCAGTCAGTCAGTTCAGTCCGTTATGTGCCATGCGTGATACACACTTAGGCAATCATGTATCATTTGATATATGACTGATGAGGCAGATTTTTCCCACAGTAGGTTGCCATTATTCAAGGCTATAGAACCCAGTCTGCCCTGCTATTTACCCATAGCTGAGGGGAGAAGAGGAGAATTCATACCTTTCCCAAGGGTATTAATACATAAGTGAATGTAATAGATGTGACTGGAATTCGAACTCAGCTCTCTGATTCCTCAATCTGGGCTGCTATCCATTACTTCACCTTGCCTATAACAGATATTGATACAGAAAGTGTAATTGTCAAACTGAGTTCAAATCCCAGACTTATCTGTTGCATTTACATTTGCACTAAGACCATTAAGACATAACATGAATGTGTGTGTCATCACCAACCGCGCACACCAAGTGGGGGTTAAATAGCAAGGTAGACTGACCTGTACAGACTTGGGTGACAGCAACTCCTTAAAAAAAAGGAAAACTGTGGAAAAGGCAACAGGAAACCACTCTTTCTCAAGAAATCATGGCATTTCCCAGACAATAAACAAAAGGAATCTGTGGAGCATCATGTCCTGAAGAGATGTGGCATAAAAAAATATAGTTTAAACATAACTTTTATATGCACTGGGAAACCCAAAAATTTGTGTAGCTCACTTTATTGCAGTGATTCAAACCAAACTGGCAATATTTTCTGTGGGTGTGGGTGTTTCTTTTAGAAAACTTTCTGTGTACTAAGAAGAAAAAAAACATTCTACTATGACTGATCTCACCTGACTTTTGAGCACACTTTTTAATTTCATGTAAGTGTTGATTTTTTTTTTTTTTTTCTTCTCTCAGTAATTGATGACGATGATTCGACCATCACAGCCGGCTCAATTGTTACCGTAACTGTGACTCTAAAACGAGAAAGCCTTGGTGATCATTATGCAAATTCTATAACTCCTGCAGAGGTTAAAGAAAACACTGAAGAAAATCATACTGAAGTAATTGAAGAAGCAGAAAATCAGGTAATTTTTACTTCTTTCAATTTTTAATTATTTGCTTTTAATATCAACATTTTCAGAATTTATATTCATGTAAGTAAACCAAACTTGAAACATAATTTTTTAAAAGCTTAATTTCAAACAATCTGTAAAAAAGAAAATATAATTTATCTGTTTAAATGAAGAAAATTACAATAGTTAGAGTGTTCAAATTGTCTCTCGTGGTTTTTAAAGAGGTTTCTTTCTATGTAAGTTTCATCAAACTAGCAGTCAGAATTAAATCTTAAGATTCTCAGTTGTCAGTCAAGAATTAGATATATGAAGATAAGCTTTTGAAAATCTCAGACAAAAGTAATCTGTTCAATAATAAGTATACAATGTTCACACACACAATTACTTGCAAAGATAGAAAAACAACATTAAATTAAACTTACCAATGTTTCAAGTTATTTATTGTTTTATGTTAATATTTTACACTGATATTTACCTACTCCATTCTTAGAAAAATCTGTATTTTTTTTTATTAATCAGAATTGCATTTGCAATAAAGAACTAAGAATAAGGAAAACTAAAAAATTATTTGATACTAATGACACCATTTTTATAATTTTTTTTCTTAAATTTTGCTTTAAATGAAATCTAGGTCACATTTTCCTTTTTCTTTTTGTCTACAAAGGATACATTTGTATTAAAGGAATTTTATTCATTATACAATTGATAAACTATCATTTTTATATTTATTTACTAAATGAATTAATGTCTCTCTGTTTGATAAAATTTACAAATGATATATTGTCAGTCTAATTATGGTAGATGATGTCACACAAATTTCCTCTAGTTGCCATTTCACAAATTCTCTTTTCCAATTGTAGCCTGACTTTTAGACCACCCTGTATATTTGTTAGTATTTTTCATCAACTGATAAACTTTTTATTATACATACAGAGCTGAGAGTTGCAAAAAATATTGAAAATGTTCAGTAAAGGTGTATAAAAAGCTTCTTACACAATTTTATTTGAACACCTGAAAGTGACTTAGTGTGCAAATGAAGTTTAAATTTTGTTGCATTACTGTCATGGCTACTTTTACTCCATCTTGATGCTTTTTATCATAACACTTTGGATTGACAAACATTGACAGCAAGAGCAAAGTAGCTTTCAATGAGACTTGAACTTGTATACCACTACTCAGAGATCTACCTTTCATAGACATCATCTTGATCATTGAAACTGCAGCCAAGCAACACGTAAATTTGTAGTCATCTTGCTACGTCTTCATCCCTGATTCTCTATACCATCTATTTTGTGCATTTTATTTTCTTCTTAGCCAAGGAAAAAATCATTATTCATTATTGCGATTCGCCCAGCTATGGGTTAAATAGTAAGGACTTGTATCTGGAAAAAAATCATTGTTATTCTCCAAAAATTGTTAATGCAATATTAACTCACAAAAAAGAATTATTCTTAAATCCAAAACATGTTTTAAACAACAAAGGGTTGATAATTCATAAAAAAGCAAATCTACCAATCATTGGGATTCGACAAATAAATCATAGAAAAAGTTGAAATGAAAAGTGCATACATTTATGATGATAGACTTGTGAATTGTTCTTTGATCAAAATACAAGTAAAATGTAGAAGGATTTTCTTTTGTCTGCAGCCTCAAACAACAGATTCTCCTCAAAGGAAACCAAATCGTGTGTGGGAGAAAGACAAGAAAAGGAAGAAGAACAATAAAAAAGGAGCAAAAACTAAAAAGAAGCTTAAGGCATCAGCCCAGGCACGAGGAGCAGCAGCTGCTTCGGCTGCGGCTGCTGCAGCAGCTGCCGCAGCAGCATCAGAAAACAGAGAGGATAAAAAAGTTTGCACAATTGGTGCTGCTACTGCTGAGGTAAGTTAAAAAAAAAAAGAAAAGGTCAATAGAATGTCTTAAAATAATTGTTATATTGTAGGGTGATTTATTCTAATGCATATTGTTATGTTACAACCCACATTTAGATGCAAACAATTGTAAGCATTTTGCAAATTCCTTTTTTTAACTATTGTCTTGTGACTTCCCAAAAGGATTTACATTCAGTGTACTTTGCATAAAAGAACCGTCTTGTTTGTGATAAATTTAGATTGTACTAATTCTAAGTATAAAAAATCAAGCAAAAAATAAAACTTCATTAGCATAAAAGGAACTTGTAGAATGTAACACCTATTTGTGTTGATGTATAAAAAAAATATACAAGTTTTTTTTTCTTTTTTCATTTTGTTGTTGTTGTTTCAAAATAAAATTTTAAAAGTTTTATTATGCCATTTACATATAAATTAAAATAAATTTGATAAATTTTAAATCAACAGGATCAATCTCTCTCCACATCATTAAGATCATTATTTTTATATGAAAAAAGAAAAAGAAAAAATCAATGTAAACTCTTTTGTATGTATGTCAATCAAATTAGCTGCAAAAAAATACTTGTCAAATAATTTCATAAACTCCTACACCAAGCTACCATATTTCTCAAATATTAACCAAATTTTTTATACTGTGCTGACCATCTAAATATAGCAGAAGTTCCACTTGCAACTTCATAAGATTCTCAAAATTAATAAATCAAATAATGCCAAATTAACATCACTAGATGTTGAAAATGTATTTATTAATGTACTTGCTAGATAAGAAACTGATATGATGATAATAATAAACAGTTTTGATTATTATTGAGTTATTAATTATCAGAAGCTTATTTAAAAAAAAAAACAATAAAATAATCTCATAATTTACAATAAAAGCTAAAAACATCTAATATCATTACTATCAAAAATACAGTAATTAAATCAAAAATTGAAAAAATGTTGTTTATGAATTTTCATACCCATGTGACAAATATCTTTTCAATAATAATAAAAACTTGAAAGAATTACACATTGATTACACAATTACAACCTTATCTCGTAGAGGAATGTCACATATCTGGCAATATTTCTATTAAACTGCATATTACTAAACAATGCAAAAATACAAGTTCACTAAATATTAAAAACATCTTTTAATAAATACTAGAAGCAACAAGAATAATATCCTAACAATATCATGTATTTAATATCCCAACAATATCATGTATCCTTAAGTTTATTTAATATCTTGTTTGAAATAACATCTAAACAGACTTTTCCTATTTTGACTGCTGCATGATTAGGTAGATGATGTACCTGATTTTGCAGGTACAAAGTTCATAGAGCTTTTTATATTTTTAATAGTTCTGTTTAGTTTGTCTGCTTTCTGCCATGACAAAAGATTTTGAAATATTTTTGGAGTAATCTTTTCCTCAAAAACCTTTAGAACACAGAAAGGTACTAATAATTTTTTATTTTAGAAGGGTACTGCTGAGAATGGAAAGGGTGATGCTGAAAATGGTTCTGACCACGAAGGCAGTGATAACTCTGATTCCCAAGAGGATGCCAAAGAAGCAAATGGTGATTCTAATTCCAATGCAAAAGATGATGATGATGATTGGTCAAAATTTCAAGCAGAAATGAAAAAAGAAACTATCTTGGAAACCAAATCTAAAGAAAGCCATATTGTTCATTGTCCATATTTCCCTCTGGTGAGAAATCTTTTTTCTTTTTCTTCTTTATATCAGATTTGAATTGTTATTGTTTTCATTTTATTTTGGGATGTAAAAAAAAAAATTATCAAGCTGTTTTTAATTTTGTTAATCTTTTAAAAAAATAATTGATTTGCTTAGAAATCCTAGGATTCATTATTATTTAAAGTATTCAAATTTTCTTAGTAGATTTTCTTGATATAACAAGTAAAGAACTAAATTAAAAAAAAATAGATATATTTTCCCGTCATTAAAATTTAAAATTTTGTCATTTAGTTTTGTACAGAAATTTGGTTGAATCTGTCACATGTTCTGAAAATGCCAAATAGTTTTCATTAATTTTTAAATATTTAAAAAAATTTTTCTTTTCAAAATTTGGGCCTCCATACAATCAGATCAGATCTCCAGTAAAAATATTAAGCTTTTTAAAGATCAATGTCATTTTTCGTCAATCATATTTTTTCTCTATTTTTATAACCGTTATAAAATCAAATTTTAACATTTTGTTTGTATTCAAAATTAGAAATGACAGAAAAGTGAAATATAAGTGAACATAAAGTCAACACTTAGAGGTGGCAGTCTGTTTCATGCTAGACATAATCGTCGGGCCTGACGATTGCGTCTAGCATGAAACAGACTGTTGCCTCTAAGTGTTGACTTCTATGTTCACTTTTATGTTTACACACATCTTTGATATTGAGCACTTTATCCCATAAATATAGCACATCTTAAGACTATATTTCTTTTTTATATTTTTAAGGTGTGCTATATTTATGGGATAAAGTGCTCAGTATCAGAGATAGAGCATATGTAAATATAAAAGTGAATATTGAAGTCAACGTTGCAGAGGTGATAGACTGTTTCATCAAGATGAAACAGCCTGTTGCCTCTGAGTGTTGACTTCAATGTTCACTTTTATATTATATAAGGGGAAAGAAGTATGCAAAGTGGAAAAGGTTTTTGTGACACATTTCATTCTTTAGGATATCATTGGATTAAATTTATGTTTACATTGATGTGATTACACATGTGCATGAAGGAAAAAAAAGGAGTGCTGAGAATTTTTCCCACTTTTTCATACTTATTTCCACTAAAATTATTCTTGATAGGTAAAAAAAAAAAAAAAATATATTGTTTTCCTATATATATATATATAGAGAGAGAACCATATAAGTAACAGTGTGCTAAAAGATTTTTTTGTTGTTTTTTTTTTATGATATAATTGTTAAAGTTTTTGTAGAACTTATCAGTAATGCAAGGAAGTTTTTTATTATCTATCCTGAAACATCTTGAAATACTCCTACTTATTTTGGTAATTGTATTAATAAGCTTTGTTTTTATTTGTGTAGTTATGGTTTCTCATAGTTGGATATTTTTTGTTTTTCTTTTCAGGACAAGCAAGAATGCTGGTGGTTATACATAGCTGACAGAAAAAACCGAATGCTTATATCTGCTCCTATGTATATTTCTAGTTTAAAATATGAAGATACAGTAAGTTATATTATTTGTTGATTTAATTGTTGGATCAAAGACTCTTCAGTATTTTGTGAATAGATAGTGAGGGGCCAGGGGACTGAGTGGATTTCACTTTGTTGTTCTATTACAGTAATTCATAGGAAACAAGCATTCAACCTTTTAAGATATCAAATAGTAAGGCTTGAGTGGAATTGTCAGGAGCTGCTTTTCTCTTGAAACTATTATTTGTCTATTTATGTTGTTTTTCATGGATCTTTTATCAAATAAATCCTAGCTGTCATTGATAATATATAAACAACAATTATCAGCCTCAAAATACTTTGGTGCAGCTTGTTTGCTATTGTTCAAGTACTTGCATTATTTACATTATTAAAACTGTCAGGACACATGGCCCAGTGGATAAAGACATTGTCTAGATCCAGTGACTAGACCCAAAGAGTTGTGAGTTCAATACCAGGCCACAGAAGTGGTGAACCAAAACTTGGAGAGTTGAATCAAAGGGAAATAACTGAGACATCTGGAAGAGGCATGGTACGTGGAACTAGAACAATCTACCCTGGTGGGCAGAATAAAGGGTTTGATTCAAAATTCCAATCACCTGAAGAAGACTGGAGTGTACAACAGCTGAATCATTGTGAATATGGCAATGAAGATGAGGATAATAGTCCGAATAATGTAAATAATGCAAGTAAACAGGTAATCATAATCTCAGAGATATAGACAGATATTGTTCAAGTAATACAAAGATCATATCCATGAAGCCCTAAAAAGAAAAAAAGTTTGTAACCAGTTATTTGTATTAATTTGCATTTTTTCCCCCCTCTTAGGTTGAATTGAAATTCTCTGCTCCCAGGAAGCCTGGCATTTATCACTATTCAGTCTATCTTCGATCAGATTCATACCTTGACTCTGACCAAGTGCATCCTTTAAAGGTCAGTTTTATTTTTTATTTCAAAAAGAGGATATTTTGTCTTGCTCTTTTTATATTGACATTTTCTTTTTTTTGTTGAAAGAAAATGCTCAGTAGCTAGAAGAAAAAAAAATTTGAATTTTTTTTTTTTTTTTTATATTTTATGATAAACCTGATTGAAGCAACTGTTAATGTACAATTCACAGGAAATCTAACAAATGTTAAATATTAGCTATTTATGTAACTTGTGATATCACAGATAGAATTTATGAAACTTACGATTATAAAAACAAAAAGAAAACCCAAAATCAAACAATAATCAGTTATATTTTTAGTGCTGATTACATTTGAACCTCTGTATGTTGTACATTTAAAATGAGGCAAAATGTGATTGTCAAGGGTCAGGAATTAATGGAAGTCACTCTGTTAGAATAGGGATATTATGAGAAATTCATTGTACATAATTTTGAAAATCAGAGAGCAAAGCATTTTCAGTAGACAAGAATTAATTTGAAGATTACTAATAGGGCACAGCTATTATGTGCATAATAAACTCAAATACAATTCATTGATCTCAACTTATTTGCAGTTATATTTCCTTTTTGGAATTTAGCTTTTGGCTGATAATAAAATTTGACTGCACACACACAGACACACACACACACATTTCTCTAAACTAGATTTTCTTATGCAAGCCAATGTTTTCATAATAAAATTGGTATTAAATAATCCATGTTAAAATTTTCATTCTGAAATATATCATGTGAGTACCTGTTTATAATATCTATCCTTGCTATAAATATTGAGTTGGGGTTTTTGGGAGGGGATAAGGTTTTATTATACAAATGGAAAAAGTTTTGTGTGATGCATTTCATTTTTGGGACTTCATCAGACTTTACATTGATATGATTACACATACACACAAACGAAAGACAAACGCTGAGAATTTTTAATTTAAAATATTTTTCTTTACTGTATTTTTTAAATGTATTTTGGAACTATAATCTAGATAATTTAATTTAGATTTTTTTCTTTTTGTTTATGTTTCCATCACTTTTGTTATTAAATATTCCACATTATGATAATAGAAGATCTGCCAACAATGGTAAAACATTGTAAGAACCTGGATGTAAGTTTACTGTGGATGGTCTAGCAAATAAAGCTCTTTCTAAACAATTTTCATCTTAATGAATTTTCTTCTTTTTAATTAGAGTAACATTTTTTTTATATCAAAATTGTGGTAAGTCTAAAAAAATTTATTGTAAAAAATCACTTTTGTGTTCATATAATCTTTTATCTAAATTCTTTGAGGTTATATTTCTGAGATGAGGTATTATGTACATTATTTACAATATTGTCCTCATCTTTGTCACCATATTTATTACAATGTTTCGGACGTTGTATGCTCCAGCCTTCTTCAGGTGGTTGGAATGTCGAATTAACCCTTTAGTTCGCTCACTGGGGTAGACTGTTCTAGTTCCATGTGCTATGTTTAATGGATGTTAGATCCAGTGACAGGACCCAAAGAGTGTGAGTTCAATACCCGGTTAAGGCAGTGGAGAACTTTCAGAGGGAAATTAACAGGAGATAACTGATAACTGACATCTATTAAACGTGGCACGTGGAACTAGAACAGTCTACCCCAGTGAGCGAAATAAAGGGTTCAGTTCAATATTCCAACCACCTGAAGAAGGCAGGAGCGTACAGTGGTTGATACGTAATAAATATGCCGACAAAGATGAGGACAATAGTCCCAATAATGTAAATAATGTTTTTTGAGGTTTTTTCCAATGTATTCCTTGTGGCAATTATTACAGGTAATAAAGTAGATTCCCTTTTCAAGTTTGAGCTTATTTTGTTTTGTATATAATTATACAAAGTGCAACATAAATTTTATTTATAACTAAATCCAAAAAAGATATAAAACATAGAAACACATACTTTGATTACTTGAATAAAATACAAAAAAATTTACTATAAAAAACTTAAAACTTTTGTATAGAATCCATAGGTTACCTAACAGTAGTATATCTACTGGTAGCAGTATTTTTGAATTCAATATGTGTTTCAGTCTTATTTTTGAATTGCTATGTCTAAAAAGATTTTATGCTTAGCCTATGAGTCAACTCTTAGTTTCTGAGATTTTTTTTTATGCTTATACAAATTGATTTATATGCAGGCATTTATGGCAATTAATCGGCATATGGAAAGTGATATTCAGACTTTTATCTTTTAGTAGGAAATTTATAGAAAAGTTTTTATAAAAACTGACTCAATATTGGTAACTTTTAGGATAAGCTTCTTTGAGATGAGTGAGAATATTTTCAGCTTGCCCTGAAAAAAATATTTTTTGAATTTGAATATTTTTCTTTTTTTTGTCTTACTGCAGCTTGATGTGAAACAAGCCAAAATCATTCAGGACCATCCCCAGTGGGAGATTTCCGATGACGACGACGATGATGACAAAAAGGAAGAAGAAGCCAGTGGTGATTCTGACTATTCTACAGACAATGAGGAATCAGAGTCTGACTAAAATCCTGGCAATTGTCATTGATTGTAATTCTTTTGCACTATTGTGTGAAAATATATTATTTGCGCTGTGTTTTACACAACATTATTTTACATTATCAGGTGTAAAATAAACTAAAGTATAAAATGGCAGAAGAAAACATCAACTTTTGAAAGGCAATGTTGGCATTTTGGTCATGGTTGTTAACATTTAAACATTAAATTATCAAAGTAAATATTTCCCTTGATTTTATTTTAAATATTTTTTTCTCTTTCAACCATCTGCCACTAAATTGTAAAAAATTAAGGACAGCAACTGACAAAGGGCCAGCAACTCCTTTTGAAAGAAATTTATTTACTTACAATGTTGTTATTTATACTATCCGGCCAATTAATTCATGGAGGCCCTCCCTCTGATCAGACGCTCCTAATATTGCATTTGTTAAATTTGGGAGAACTCCCTATGTTCTCTGTCAAACTTACAGGCTCACTACATCTGACAATTACAGTTTCAAAAACTTATTTGACTTTGTTTTGGATATAACTGTTTAAAAATTTTCTATAACTCTCTCTCTATCTCCTTTTTCCTTTTCTCAATGTGTTTTTTTTTTTTTTTTTTTTTTTTTAAGGCCATTAAAAATATCAGAAAACTCCACTTACAAATTTTAATAAGGTAACAATAAAAATAAAATCTGCTTCTCTGCATGACTTACTACAGTGTGGTAACAATCCCGCTAGCTGCAAAGAATTTTCTAGACTGACAGATTTTAAAATCAGATTGTCATAAACGGATATTTCTACTTCATAGTTTTTTTTAAGGTTTTTATATTAACAGTATCAAAAGTTAAAAACAAAAAAGAAACATATTCAAACATTGTCAATTAAAAAAGGAAATAAAAATAATTAACCCTATCTTGTTCAGAGTTACTAGGATAATGCAAAATGCTGTCAACACCAATTCTCCATAACTTTTGTTATGTAAATTTTGTTGATGAAATTAAGAAAGGGTTCATTAGTTCTAAAAAGCTACTTAAAAATCACAAAAATCCTATCAATTTTGGAAGTAGGGTGCTATAAAAAAAAAAAAAAAAAAAAAAAAATTAAAGAAAAAATGTATCAACATTCCTTTTCTGGAACTATTGAAAAATGAAAAAAAAAATGGAAGACTCAAATTTACATTGTTTTTTTTGTGGAATTGGTCTGCTACTGTAAATTTCTTGGCAATTGTGGCATGCTCTGCTAAAATAGTAAAACTGATATTAATTTATCTTATTTTTCTACTTTGGTTAAAAATATTTTCTTGGATAGAAATAAAAAAAAAAGTTTAAAAATGTTTTCGTTTACATTGGGATTTAAACGGTTTTGAAAGAAAAATTTCTTATCAAAATTTTTTTTTCTTTTTGTTTTGATTCAAATATCTCCTTTCCCTCAAATTTTGCTGGCCTATGAACCTATGCATGGTATGCATTTTCTTCTTTAATTTTGAGGCTTGCTTGACTGTTGGATCTTAATTGTATAAACAAAGATGTGGCAGTAATTATTTCTTTGGGTTGGAAGGGACATAATCACTAAAATTGCTTGTCTAAATTTTTGGCAGTTGAAAGAAAAAAAAATTTGATACTTAAGGGCAGAGGGTAAACATAATTTGCCCCTTAAGTTAAATTATAATATTATTAATAATATTAAATAATAATAATCCCAAATATATGCCACTAAAAATATATTTAAACTTCAAAAAATATGCGGTTGTAGTTCTGTGTTCACTAAGACATCTTTCATTTTGCAAGAAATTACAACATACATAACCAATAATAATAATAATAATCCACCTTCATATATGTGTAAATAAAATAACCTAACCTTGTATGATAAATTTCCTTGGATTCCTCTGCATGTTGATTGGGGAGGTATTCTGGATTCCCAGAACAGACCAAAAGATAGAACATTCCACTGGCTTTTTTTTTTTTTTTTCCTCTTTCTTTCTTTCTGAAGAAAAAGCTCCCTACATATCTGTGGGGTCACGATTACTCCTTTTCACTCACAAACTGATTAAATCAACCTTCTTTTTGTTGAAAACAAAATTTGCATGTAACAGGAACAAATTTAATCTGATACAATTCATGTACATTGTTGGTTGCTTTTGAACTGTCAATGGACGGAGGCCATTTGGAATAATAATAATAAAAAATATAGATTGTTGCCATTCTTTGTTCTCTGTTTTTTTTACTTTGGAACAGATTTATGTATCTCCATTCTTTCTGGTTTTATTTTCTAAATATGCTACACTCATAAAAGCACAGAGGGAAGATGGAATTTTGATATAGTTTGACTTTTTATTCATTAACATTTTTTTTTTGTATGCATGGAAAATTAAATTGAAGATTGGATGAAAGAATATATATTTAAGCATTTCCATTTTCAAAGTAGAAAATATTTTTTTATTTTTTTTTAACTGGATAATTTTTATAAAAATGTTGCAAAGACCTAAAAACAACTGTTTTTACCATCATCATCATTAAAACCATCACCATAGCATCTCTCTCCTTACAACAAAAAAGTATGGGTCATGGGTTACTCTAATACCTACACAGGTACTGATGTGCCAAAAGTAATCGCTTACAGTCAGTCATGGCATCCTAACAGTTTGTGTGAAAAAATTATAAAAGCTTAGTGAACCAGTTGTTGGATTATCCAAAAATAATTTTATATATTAATGGCTGATGGTCTAGGTAAAATGTTATGCTATGCTCATTCATGCACCTAGTGAAAAAAAAATTAAAAAATTGGGCAAATTTTCTAGTCATAAATTTGAGAGGTCTTCCTTTGAATATTTGGGACTGCAGTGATTCAATTCAAACATAGCTAAGAAATCATAACACAGCTGATTACACTAGAGTCAAAAAGCATCATACTTCTGAACAGAAATATGATAAGAGAAATTCAATCAGGAAATATCTTAATAAATAAATGTTTTCTATTATCAAAATGGTTTAATTCTTTTTTATACTATAATGTGAGTTTTTTCCATTCCCAGATTGAAAAGAAAATAAGTAGAATAGGTTCCAAAAGATTACCTGCCATTATATAACTGGTTCCTGGAAATTTAGGATTCCACTACTGATTACAGTGCTTAACAGGACACCCTCTAGCTCAGCAAAGTGCAGCAACTCAACTTCACAAGTGGCCAGAAGGCATCTGGAGAGATGTTGAGCCATGGCATCCTACTAGCCATTTGCAGCTCAATGTTATTTATGGGTGAAGGATCTTGCATGTGAATAAATCTCTGTCATGTTCCAAAATACTTGATGTCAAGTGAATATGGAGACTTTGCCATTGGATGTCTCTAGAATGTTCCTGCAAACCAATTCTAGACAATTTGGGTACAATGACACTGTATTTTCTTGCTGGAATAACCTATTGATGGGTTACACCAGATGTCTGAGCACAACTGATCTGGGTCTAGGCATTTTGCAGGATGCTATTACTTTTACATATTGCTTTTGTCATGTCAATGTATGCATGTAACATCTCAAATAGAATCGTCACAGGACTTTTTTTTATATATATATTATTCTTCCTCTCAATTTAAAAAATAAAAAACAATTTAAAAATAGATACAAGTTCTATAATTTAATCAAAAGATTTTATTCCCATTTACTACTTTATTTAATATTTTTTAATATATAATTTTTTTTTTTAATTATAATAAAGTATTAGAAATGATTTCTTGAATTTCAATGGAGTAATCCTAACTCCATGACCCATGAAATCTGTTCTAACACTTGACAAATCCTTTAATTCAACTGCTTGGGTGATTTTCTAAGTGTAGGTTAGATGTGGTGCAAAGATGAAGGCCTGAGTTACCCAGTGAGGAATGAACTCACTACTTAGTTGTAATGGTTCTAGCATGACAAACTCGCTAATGATTACATCATGTTGAAGTGCCCAAATCTAACTGCTATGATTTTGTCATTCAGTAAAATTTTGGTCACACATGCATATGAGAGGGAGTGCTGAAAAGTTCTTGGCCTTATCCATTTCCCAGAATCTAATTACCATGTATACTTGCGTATCATGCGATTTTGAAGACCTACATTAGATATAAATTTAGTGTATGTACTGCTGGCCCTGGCTACACCGTTGACCAAACTATATATCCATTTACTGTAGTCAAAAAATTCAACTGTATTTAAAATAAACATGATTTTGATAAAACTGATGTTTTACTTATCTCATAATAATGCATGTAATATTCACATCAAACAGCGAATATGCATCTATTCCATTGTTTATGTCTGTATGAATTTACTCAATGAATATAGCATTACTAATGTTACTTTTATCATTCTCTTTTACTATTTTAACTTATTTAACTAGAAGATGGGATTAAGAGATAGAGGAAAAGCAGTTAGTCTAATTTGGTCTGTGGAAAAAGGAACTCTCATGATATACATGATAAAATCATTTTTTATAAGTGAAAATTTGGGAGTCACACGATATACGAGATCGCGCATTACACAAGTATATACAAAACTGTTTTTTTTTCTATCTTAAAGGGATTCTGAGTTGGACCAAGAAATTTCCAGAATGTTCTTGTACATCTCTAGCTGCATTATTTGATTTCAATGAAAAAATGAATTGTTGAAGTCACTAAGCTCTTTTTTTTTTTTTTTTTTTTCAATTTGCCCTGAGCAAGGCAATAATGCCACTACGATGCAAGGGGTTACTAGGAGATGATAGAGAATGAGAAGATCGAAAACCCAATCCTAAACCAGAAACAAGAGATAAACCTATACTCCTGTTTAAAAGACTGGGGAGGAGTGTGAAGAAGAATTATTAGGCAGGAAGGAAGACTTGGTTGCCGAATACCAAATGGGGTTGAACTTTTCTCAATATGCAATTACTGGGGGACTTAATAAAAGTAATGATCAGAAATGATTTAATGGGCCAAAAATGTTAAATTAATAAACAGGGTGATCTTAATAAGCTCTATCTTCTATTGATTAAGAAACACTAAACTGTAGCAAAGTCGAAACAGATCCTTTTTTCCCGCTGAAGCTCCCTGGAGCCGATTTTTAGACACCAAAGTCTATATAAACAACTGCGTAACTCAATTCAAGTCAGTCAGTCATCAAGTTTCATAAGATGCTACCAAACTCCACGCGTGTCAATTCATTGACTCAACATCACTTCAAAACTCTCAACAAACTCAATACAGCACTCAATCAACCATTGTCCGTGTGGTAATCAAATTACACTTGACTTAAAAAGTGAACGTTTTCACTACACAAACAGTAATTGTACAATTCATCAATTTAGGCAACAACTCTTCACAACTTAAATTCTAACTAACAAGTAACACACGCATACACACTAATATTTAAACAAACACATTTCAGATTTTTCCTTACAGAAACCCAATTATTTTAATTTCACTAACAAATCAAAACCATTAACTTTTATTGACCAAATTTCTGCATGAACATTCTTCATAACCTTGTCTCAATTGCCACAATCAACAAACATTCTATTATCTTTGCATGTATATCTATTGTATATATAAAAATCTCTTTATTGTTGGATCTCTAACCACTGTGTTTTTAGCAATTTCTTGCAATGCAAATTGTCCTTATATTCTTTATTTGATCTACGTGTTGTGGGATAATGCATAATAAGTACGCCTTATAATAATCTTTGCCTTATATAAATTACCTTCTGATATATTTTCACTCAGCTACAACCCGCAACACAGTAACTACATATAATTGAGCTGTATATCATCATCATCCCCTTCACTTCTGTAATCATTGGAGGGATCCAAATGCAGATTCCGCACTGAGTCTACTCTGCAACAGTCTATCAACGGCAGTCATCAGCAATTCTGGTATAGTGTTTGAAATTGTCCAACCAGTTTTTGCATTGCTGTCATCTCCTACGTCCACCTTCAACAGTGCCTTGCATTATGATCTTGCACAGGCTATCGTGCCTCATAATGTGTCCAAATCATGTCATTTTTCTCCACTTGATAGTGGCAAGAAGAGGTTCCTGGTGGCCCACAAAACTTTCAACTCATTGCTTTTATGTTCCTAATAGAAGATGCCAAGGAGTTTTCTCATGCATTTGTCCTGATCTGTCTCTCTGTTTCTCCCAGCACATCTGTTTCACATCCATATAGGAGAATCGAGACTACCAGCTATTTGTACAGTCTGTACTTTGTTTGAAAGCTGATTTAGCTCCTCCATATTCTTGCCAATTTGGCTATAGCTGCAGCAATTCATGTGCGGATTTCCAAGCTGCAGGTACCATCTTTAGACAAGATTTCTCCCAAGTATTTAAAACTGGAGACTTCCTCCAGTGAATTCCCATTCATGTTAATATTGACACAAGTGTTACTGTTTGTGGCATTCACTATTACTTTGGATTTCTCAGATAAAACTGTATGTAGACTTAATATCAGAAAATTGGGCCACCTAGTGAGTTTGAGTCTTACTATATATGATAGGTACCCAAATTAAGTTTATATAGGGATTTACAAAGCATAGTCTAATATAAGTACACAGTAGTGTGACATTAATTAAAGACAATTTATACTTCTGGCAAATTAGTCTGTGATAGGTATATTGAATTCAGTTAGTCTAGAATGGGGACATCCAACCTGTGAGCTGCACTGTGGCCCACTAATTTTTAGGTATATATTCTCACATTGTACTAATAGGTTAACTTCCCCATTACACTAAAAGGGGATAAGGGCAAAGGTCTTTGCTAAGACACACCGACTGGTGTGTGGAGCAAGAGCCAAAGCTAAATAAAAATTATTTAGCTTATCCAGAAAACTGTTATGCATGTGGGGTAGTACATACTGCTGTGAACAACATCAAAACTGCTGAAAGAAATTGGTTGAGGGATTCCCATCTTTTAACTAACATTCTTGGAATAAAGACTAGTTCCATGAAACCAGATATTAAGATTTATTGTGAAAATACACAATTATGGCACAAGGCCGAAAAAGGGAAGGGGTTGAGGCTGGTTGTCACTAACTATCTTATACCTAGCTAATCCGATTCATGACCCATTCACTCATTACAATTTCCACATTCACCATTAGAACTCGTCTGTTACCAATCAATCCTCCATACACCATAATACCACATCCTCTTGAGGGGAATCTACAAAATGCACCCCATGCCATAATAATCTAATGATTATAAACCATGAAACCAGATATTGACAATATTATAAAAGGAAAGTAATGTCAAAAATCACATTGAATTTATTTTATTTTGTGTATGTATATTTTTTTTTTTACTGTCAATAATACAGTATATTTTGTAATTATATTTGTTATTAAAATTTGAGATTTTTTAAAGCATATTTAGGTAAAGTACTTTTGTGGCCCAGTGAATATACCTAAATTTCTAATTTGGCCCATTAGGAAAAAAAGGTTGGATAACCCTGGTCTAGAATTTAAGCTAGCTTTTCAAATACAGAATGATTAACTAGAACTAAACTTTCAACAACACTGAAAGCATCTAATTGAAAATTATTTTAAAGCAACTATTCTCCAAGAAAAACTGACTTTTTCACAAGTTCATGAGACAATAAACACTATTTTTGAGACCCAATATGATTTTAAGCACAAAGTTCTAACAGTATCATTATTATTTAGATTTGGAATACTATGCTCATCTTTATTATTATTATCATCATCACAACATTACGGCTGCTGTACTCTTTGGCCTTCTTCAGAATACCTTCAGGTCAATAAACACCTTAAGTAGGTACAACTGCTAAAATGTGATAACAACAACAAAGATGAGGACAATAGTCTGAATATAAATAATGAAAACTCCTCATCCAAAAAAATCAGTATTATGATAAGCGTTAATATATAGAAATTAACAACTGGTATTTTCAGAGTTTTAGCATGAAATTATTTACAGTAAAATATTTACAACTAAACTACTTTCATAGTAGTTTAGTTGTAAATATATATATGCACCATTTAAAGAAGTATATTTTTAAATTTATATTTTATACTGCAGAAAACCTTACTACACTGAGGAATATTTTGTTACCATATTCTTAAATTGTAAAACATATTCACTTTTTCAAAGTTCATATCCAAGAACTAGAAGCAAAATAATAGTAACTAATATATCTAGTACAAGGCAGAATAGATGTGTGTAAAGGGTAGGAAGATTATACTGCACCAATTTCCAAATGAAATCATGACTGAATACAAGTGTTCTCTCATATTAATTCATTATATCTAACGAGTGATTTAACTTAAAAAATAAACAAAATAATTTAAACAAGTTTTTATGCTAAATGATTAAGGAATGATACAATCAATATGTTTTGAATTTTCTGTTAATTTCAGGTCAGGCTAGAAGGAACCTGATAATTATAACCTTTTCATTTTTATGACTGGAACTACAACAGATGAATGCACATTAAATAGCATTAGTCATATTGAAAAAAGTTGAAAATGATCACATCCCCAAATTAGAACATTGAAATAAATAAATACAATTTAGATTTGCTACTGTTTCAATAAATCAGTTATCAAGATATTTTTCAGGTTGACATACAATTATTTCTGCTTATATTCTTCTAACAAAAATCCTAACTTTGTAGACATAATTAATTGTAAAGTGCACAAGTCATGTACTGGAGCCTGAAGTGTGCTTAACATTGTCTCCAAACCACAGCTTAACAGGCATCGAGTTAGATCTGGTCAAGATCCCAAATAAACAAAGTTAATTAAAACCATGCTTGCAATCCAATGCTACTTCCAATGTGAAACATATCTGTTTACTTTCCATTCTAAATCATTGATAACAGTTGCTATGAGTGGACTGTGTATTGGTTAATGATCAAAAGCAAATGCTTTTAATACAATGTTGATAATATGAATTACAGTTGCAAAAAAAAAAAAAAGAAAAAAAATCGCAAGAAACACATCTACACAAAAAACAATACCTGTCTGGTGGCAAAAGCTGGTGGTGGTGCCAGAAATGGCAGTATTGCCTTAGCCACCAAAACTATGTTACCTCCCCTGGTTGGCAGCTGATGAAGGCAGGGTATCACTCATATGTAGAAAATTACAGTAGAACATTGTTATCAACAGTAGATAACCTCTGCAGATAAAGTAATAAAACTAAACCATACACTAAGAGTAAATAAATATTTGTTCCACACCGTTTGGTGCAACTCTATAACTTTTTTTCTTATATATATATATATATATATATATATATATATAAAACACTAGGTATATGCAAGCTTTTCACTGGGAAATCGATATCCAATTCCGAAAACAAACTTTTAAACCTTTCTGATGAAACAAATGGGCAATTAATTGAAAGATGCTTTCTGTTCATGTCTTCCACCCACAAATTTACATGAGGGGAGAAAACTCAATAGTCAATCAATGACAGATTTTGAAAAAAAAAAAAAAAATATAGTACATTTAGACTTTTAAATGCTATTATTATTAAAGATTTATGTCTATATTTTTGTTGTTGCCTATAATTTACTTCTTTGAAATATATTTTGCAAAGTAAATTTAGTTTAATAAAGGTTTTGAACACACAAGTTTGTTGATTGTGTTAGTTGTGGATAAAGGAAACTATAAAAATGAATAACATGTATAACTGTGTGTCATAGCAGAAAAAAAAACTAAGCCAGAGTTGAGGACACACATTGGCCTCATTTTTTTTTTTTTGTAGTTTAATAAATTTCATTTCATTTACCAAAATAAAACATTGTTTTATATAGCAATTTCTGATAGCTAAAAAGAATAAAAATAAACAAAAAATAAAAATATTGATTGTATTGTGTAAGGGTTCAAATCTCCAAAGCAGCAGTGTTAAGGATCAAAATTATTTTCTGGCTGTATAAAATTTCATTTAAATAGAGAGGAAAAAAACAAGTTTGTAAAATCTTTTGTGTCATCAATTTGTTCATAACAAGAGAGAACTTATTCAAGTTTTATATTTCTACTCATCTTTACATTTAAGATATATAAAATCATATAATGAACATGTGCAATTTCTTTATTATTTTAGTAGATATCAAATTAATATGCAAACATCAAAAGACTGAGGAGATGCGTGAACCAGGTTTGGAAGCCTTTAGCCTTGAAAGGTGGTAGTTCATCTTGGTTGTTAGTCAAACACCCCAGCTCCATAAAAATTAACTTGCTACTGCTGCAACATCACTTACTGTAGTTGTAACCTGATGCACTACAAAAAATTTACAGGAATATACAATTTTCATTTTTGGACAGTCAGAAAATAAATTTTACCATATTCAAAAAAGTTGCCTAACCAATTATGCTAAGTAAATTATTAAAAAACAAAAAACAAAAAAACAATTGTTAAGAGATTACAGAATTTTTAAAAATGACTATAGTAGTGTGAGTTTTTATGATCAGATTTTATGCAAAATATAGTGAGGGGGGGCGGTCACACTATACATACACAGGTAATTTTTTTGAAGAGGTTAAAAAATCATGCATTTTCAGTAACCAGTTGCACTATATACGGATAAATTTTTTCTGGAAGAGGTTAAAATTCATGCAAAAGAATTCAGGAGTCACATATAAAGTCGGCTTATACACAAGTATATACAATTTAAAAAAATAAAAAATAAAGATTAAGGATTTTTAATTAACTGATATAACAAGACATGAATAAACAGAAATAATTACCTAATTAATAAACAAGTAGAAGTATTGATTGCAAGGAAGAAAAAACAGTAGATTTAGAAAGGAGACAAGAGAACCCAAACATGGTACGTCTGTTAAAACTAAAAGTAGTGGTCCATTTTGTGTGTGTGTGTGTGTGTCTGTGTGTGACTTTATGTGTATCTAACTGGTCTAAGTTGACAATGGATGTAAATTTATTGCCCATAACTACTTGAAAGAGTGATTTACCCAAATACCTATTCTCTTCTACCTTGACCAACCAGTGGCAATAATTTTTTTTATCAAGATTTCTGTCAATGAGTCAGAGCACAGGGTATAATGGGTTCAATCCTTATCTAAAAGCATTAGTTTCAAGGGAATGCAAACAGCTTTAGCCAAAATTCAAACTGATGGTTCTGTTTTCTGTGTTCATAACCATTATGTTACTTGACACCATTATCAAGTACATATAAAGAAAGTAGGGAGAGGTAGATTCATGCCTTTCCCAAGAGCATGAATACTAAGTGAACAGGTTCAGTAAGAATTTGATTGCTAATTCCATTCAGTGCTGATAAAAATTATCTCCTCTTTCTCTGCATATATATCATATACAAACTATATATATCAGAGTTGAAAAGTACAGGGTGCCATGGGTAAATTGTTGCCATTTTATATTTTTAATTTCGTTGTTGTTGTTGTTTTTGATTTTGTATAGTAGGGTCAGTTGGGCACAGTCTGTGAAAAAAAGAGCATTGTGATGTAATTTACTCAGCCAGAAATTTGGAAATAACATGCTATACTGCTTGGCATCCGCACCGGAAGCTCTACTACAAACATTTCAAAGTGTTTGGGTGTCAATCTAAGGACAGTGCACAGGATTTGGAAGAGTTGGATGAGTCTAATGGTGATTACGATGGTACAGCAACTCGAAAAACTCACTCTGATCGTTTTCATAAGAAAAGAACTCCCAAATTTGTTGGTGAGGACCTCAGAGTCAACATGGAGGCCTACATCAAGTGCCTTCAGGAGGTAGTGCTCCCATGGTTCAAGAGGGTGGCTGCTGGAAGACCCTATGTCTGGCAACAGGACTCTGCACCATGACACACAAAGCAGAAAACCCCAGTTATGGCTGTCAGACAATTTCTGCAACCACATCAGCCTTTATATCTGGCCACCTAACTCCCCAGAATGCAACTCCCTTGATTATTATGTGTGGGGCACAGTTGAGCAAGAGACCAACAAAACACTTTGTAACACCAAAGAAGAATTGAAAGCAAGGATTATGGTAGCATTCATCAACTTAAACAAGGAGACCGTCCAGAAGAGTTGCAGGAGATGCTGTTGAAGCCAATGATGATTTTATTGAATAAATTTACTCGTTAGTATTTCAAGATATCTTTGTGTCATTTTGGTAAATATATGTTAAAATGAGATGACAGTGTTATTTTCATTTTTGTGTAATTTAAATGACAATTCATCCATTGCACCCTGTATATATGAGTGGGTAATTTCTTCCCATTTGTTCATTCAATTACCCACAAATATATATATATATATATATATATAAAATTGTGTGTATTTAGGCATCATTTTTTCATTCATACATGTTTCATTAAATAATATAGACAAGTATTGTCTATTTATGTAAATTATCATTAAACGAAGAAACGTTATATATATATACACGGTTCTCACAGATCTGTATAAAAAAATTCTAGGACTTTTTCAAGACTAAATTTTGTGCCATGTACAACTTTTATGGCACAGAACACAATGATGTTAACATTTTTCAGTTTAACATTCCCTGTATCCCTAGATTTTGTTGTAAGTGAAATAATAATAATAATAATATATTAAAACTAGGTACCTCCACTAATGAATTTTTATAAATGAAAAAACTTTTTTGAAGCTTTAATTAAAAGCTAAAGGATTAAATTTACTATTTCCAGTAAGCAAAATACTCTGGTGTATTTCAAGCAAAAATTATATTGGTTGGAATTAATTTTTTAAACTATTTTCTGAAACAGCTGATTAGTGTCCATTTTTAGTCATCGTTCATCACAATCTAATTCTCTCTATTAAATAAATCTTCCAAAAATAAAATATACTTTTCTGAAACTTTATTTGAGGAATATTAGCCGATTTAAAGTATAACTAATCTTATTTGAAATAAAAAAACAATTTTTTGCTCCAGCTGTGGGGAATGCAACCAGGTCAAATCTCTGGAAACCTTTGTTGGGTCATTATTTTGTCTGTCAGACTAAGGGCTATCATTTATATAGACAACTTCCCCTCCAAATTTTTGACATTGATACATCTAATTTCTTCACCTTGTTAAAAAAACACAACATATGGTTACTTATTTTGTTTATTTTAGAATCTTCCTGTAACCATACATCCAGTATCATGTAATCTCTCAATGACGGGGAGCTAAAATATTGCCAAAATATGAACAAACAAAATTTCAGGGTGGGTAATTCCTTCTTTGTTCAGCTGATAATTTCACTTATATTTGGTCATAAGTGCAGGCCATTGTAACTCACATGTTATAAGTTGAAGACTATATCCTGTATGAGTGTGTGTGATTTTATGAATAAATGCAAAAGTATTAAAACAATTCCTTATAGAATGGCAATCATGATGCAGGATTCCATATATGACAAACACAAATTAATGCCAATGTTATCTCATCTGAGAGACCACAAAATCAAGGAGGTTAGTAAAAGATTTTATAAGACATCTGATCAATTTAAAACTTTAAATGATAACAAGTATAAAATGGATGGTCAGATGAGTGCTTGAATAAAGAATAAAACTGTTCATCTAATTTTATGCAACTCATATATACAAAAGATGAATATTTTAATTCAAATGAAATGGGAAGACAATTTTTCTGAAAAAGATCAGGAAGAATATATAGCTGATTTTAAATAAAAAAGAAAAAAATTTCAATGACTTCAATAACTGAAAATTTTCAAGAGTAAATTGTAAAAATATAAAATTTAAAGCTAAGACTTCAATTTAAAAAAAAAAAGACTGTACAAAAATATAATTAAGGATATAAAAGCCTTTATTGATTACATTTTCATTTTTTTTTCAAATATATACAATTGGGAGGCAGCATTTGATAAGATTTCTGTTTGATATTTTCAAACCAGTTCATAAGTTTATACATATACACAATGCATACATATATTAAGACATAACTTTGAATATATATGTGAGCATAAGCAGGTTTAATTTGTAGATATCCACAGAGATTATATATATATATATTTACTTATTTATTACACACTGTTATATAAGTGTACTGACAAAACATTTGAACTAACATTCATACTCACAGATATATACTTGTTTTGTATTAAATTAGAAAGTCAGTAATGTCATTTTTATACAAATTGACTTTTACCACAGTATTCAGTTAACCATCTGGGAATTTCAAATCAAGGGGAAAGTAACTTTCATTCAACTGTCAATATTATAGAATATCTTGATAATCATTTTAAATCAGTTAATTTGTCAATGTGATGCTGATTTTGTTTTTTTGTCCACTACACCAGATTTTCACTGACTGACTCAGAGATTGAACTCATGACAAACTTGATTCACTTAACCAACACTTTTGTTGTATAAAACAATCTTTCAGGAAACTTTGGCATTAAAGATTCCTCATTAAGGAAGACCAAGATCAATCATTAAAATACGAATTAACAGATCGTGAAATCTATTGGAGAGATGAAATTTAAATTTTTATTATTGCATTATTCCAAAATTTTAACACATACAGCAGATAGCTATCAATGTTGTAGAATTAGATTTCTACATTCTCTGTTTTAAACCTGTTAAAAGAGGATCACGGCTAAGTATTCTCAGTTTATGCTGAACCCATTAAAATCAGTTCCAGAGATCAATACAAAACAATGCTTTCTGATTGGGCCATAAATAATAATATGCTTCTGCCTACATCCGCACAGTTGACCTCAAGTTGACCTGTTCATAGTACAACACACTAAAAAAATGTAAATATGTTCTTGAGCCCCCACGTGATCAAGAAAACTCATAAATATGAAACTTTGACGTGACTTAGCGAGTCTTTAAAATAATCAACTCATCACATGAATCTATGAAACCCAACTTCATCGCTAAAAGTTAATTTTTATTAACATCAACCAGGTTTGATTCAATTTCTTTTCAACATCAACTCATCTAGTGACAAATTCAACTAAGACGAGATTCAGAAACCAACTCACTCAATATCTTAACATAGAGGAAATCGTAACTATATCAGTCGAAGTGAAACAACTTTACAGTAAATCAAGCAATTCAATTTCACCATGAACATAAACTGGTTAATTCCTTACCAGATTTATAACATAACACCTTTTATATTACCCTTGATCAAACAACTAAGAACTCTAAGTTTTAAACAACTTTATTATATCGTGTGTACTTGTTATATAAAAATATTTTGTTAAAACAAATATCTGCCTATTTGATTATTTCTCTTCTTGTTATTGTTGTCTTTGTTGCATTTGATTTAGTAAAAATAGTAGCGGGTCAGTTTAATTTGTATTTGTCACCAATACAGATTGGCTAACCCACCACAATGTCAATGACTGAGTACAAATAGTTATTAATTAAAAAAATTAGTAAATAATGTATAATATTAACCATAGTTACATGTACAAGAATGTCGTTTTTTGATAAAAGTTACAAAATAACCATAAATACATAAAAAATGCGTTTACTATCGAAAATTCCTTTTTCCACAATATAGCTATTTGTGCTATATTATAATGCTTATTACTTAAACAATAATAATAATGAATAGTTTTTTTTTAACCATTTAAAGTATATCTAATCACATCTCCCTGATAGCTGTCATGATCTGTAAACTATAAGAAATGGCTTGTCAGTACAATTCAGAGGAAAACAATCATAATCCACCTTCAGGTGAATAAAATTTCAATACCCAGTCAATGGGTCCCACTTGAGCTGACTGGTTCTTAGTTTAATGAGATAATCAATATTTGTTCATGATTAAAACAAGAAATCCAAGCAAACTATTTTACAAAAAAGTCACTCCACATACTGATTCATTTTTATGTTTTTAAAGCTTATCAATCTTTTGGAAGTTATTTCAAGCCAGAAAATATTTTTAGAATCTAAGAATTTTTTGGAGATAATAATTTACTTGCAAGTCCTACTACTTAAGCCATGGGTGGGTGGGGGTGGAGTGGATACATACCTTTCCCCAAGGGTATTTATGCATAAATGAATATAGCAAAGCCAAATGATTGAAATGCAGCTCTTCAATTTCCAACTCTGCAACAGCACTTGGTATTTTCAAGTGGTCACTTGTCTAGTTGCTTAACCTTGGTGATCATACAAAAACTAGTGTTTCAATGTGATGTGGCCAATGGCTCATAATGCTGGAAATAAACTAAGCGGGTCAGTACATTTGCAACTACTTCTTTTACTTTTCTGTTCACTATTTCACACACATATATATATATATATATATAATAAATGCAAATGTCAATGTATCACACTTTTTTAACTTTAGTCCTAGAGGGTGTACCCAACATATCATAGCATTTTGGAATCAGGCTGACTCCGTGAGCAAATTAAAAATAGTCCCGGGCAGGTCCGGACCTACAATCCTGAAATTTTGGATTTCCAAATTTTCATTACTGTGATTGTTTTTGGTGATTTTTTTTTTTTTTTTTTTTACATAATTGTTTTGTATGATAACAATTTTTATAACTTGGAAATAAATTTGGGAATAATCGAAATTGTGAGATTCAGCAAACATCACCCATGAAATAAAAATAATTGTTTGTATGGAAGGTAAAGACTTACATACATCAAATTGTCTTTAAATTAAGTGGTGGCAAAAAAATTATCGTTGAACATTTAAAAGGTAAGCTTGAGTATTAATGCAATACTTAAATGCAGTGATCAATTTTGAGTTCTGTAGTTTATTGTTGCCTATCACATCTACTCCTCCTTAACTATTGTGATGAAGGCCTAATCAAGACTCCTCCTCAGGAGCTAGCTTAAATGCTGCCTGAGAGGGCAGCTTTTAAGCAAATTTATACACACACATATATATATATATATATATATATAAAAGGGAAGAGGAGGAGAAGAGAAAGCAAGAGGCAAGTCTTACCAATTTTATGTAGTGGTAATAACAACAGCAATCCAAGAGTGTTCAGTTGTCTGAATGACTCCTGGAAAAATGATGAATCATAAGTATATGCAAAAGTTCCCAGCAGTCTTTTGAAAATTAGAGACTGAATATGCAACAAACTTTTGCACACATCTATTAAAATTATAGAAGGTATAAAATAACGTTTTATATGTTAAATTCTAGTGAAAAAAAAAAATTCTTGCTGATATGTATTGTCTTCAAGAGGATAACTCTATTGTTCTTTGTTAACCCTTTCCAAATTGATCAGTCAGTTCTGGCTGACCAAAAATATATGTTTGATGTAGAAGAGTGGTATACTTACTGAATCAACTCAAACAACCTGGCAGCTTCTACTAATGGTGGTAAGATTTGAAATTAACTATTCTGTGATTTTTCATCAATAAAAGATTAGATTTGGATACCACGGCAATTGGTAAATGCAAGCCATTCTTGACTTTGATGACTAGTTTGGAATAAAAAAAAAAATATAAATTAATTTAATTCAACTGATTTAACTTTTGACATCAATGTTCATGCACTGTTGATGATAATACATTCTGTTATATTCACAACAAATCTTGTATTTTTAGGCTATTTTATTGCATTTACTTTCCAGAAATAATCAAAACCAGATATTTATGGGTGAAGTGCCTCTACCATATCAGAATGCATAGAGGGGCCAACTGGTAGCTTATAAATTGATTTTAAATTCGAGTTACTTTAAAACTGGTAAAATTTAGAAATAAATTTTGTCTAGAAAGAGTTACAAGCTACCCTGATAAATTAAAGATTTGTTAGCAAAATCATAAAGGACATAGCCTAAGAAAAAATAATGTACAATGTTAAGGAAAAGTTGAAAACTGATGTAGAAATGGTTTTGTTTCTAAAACCAAAGCGCTTTATGAACAATGTATTGACACCTTCAGCACCAATGTCTTTTTTTTCACTGATGTCTTCATTTTGTCCTCTGCATGGCACCAATTTAAAAAAGGAGGACATTATGCAATATCATTTGGTAATTAACAGATAAAATAGAAAAAACATTAACCTTCTTTTGACAGTGAATGTGTAAATAATTTTGTATAAATTGGCATTAGATGATCAAATACAAAAGGAATTAATCATTTCTTAACTAAATTGGGTATCAAGCAAGAAATTTCAGCCAATAAATTGAAATTAAAAGACATTACTTTCTTTCCACTATTTCAAACAGCCAGTCAAAAAACATGATTTGAATGGTTTACACTTAAAAAAAAGAAAAAAAAAAAAAGAAAAAAAAAAGAGAGTTTCAAGGTTAAAATATAAACTCTCATCCAAATTGTGTGTGTGTGTGTGTGTGTGTGTGTAACCTAGTATTTTTGTAATCAAGCCCTGAATATCGATGAAGCAGAAAATTATATTGGAAAAACTTTCAAACATTTTTACTACACATATCATTCCATTCATAATGCAAAGAGAAAAATCATACAAAATCTGATAGATAGATAGATATATGGTCCTGACCCAACTAAGAAGCCCTTAAATTGTTGGACATTTAGTCAAATTTTGAGAAATGGGTTGGCCCAAGAATTTTTAGCACCCCTCGTGTGTTTCTTACACAACATAAATAGGTTTATCTCTATTGTGTATATATTTATATATATTACAATATGTAATGGAAATGAGCATGCCATCACTGGTAAATTTGAATAGCTCAGAAGGGATATATATATATGTGTGTGTGTGTGTGTGTTTGAATGAATGTTTTTATCTAACATTATTTCTTATTACTATAAACATTGCATTTAATGCATTTGAGTTGCTATCCATGTTTTTTTTCATTTTCTTAAACAATGAAATTAATAACAACTGACTTAAATTGAGAAGTCCTACTAAGGAAAAACTGTGCCTTTGACAGGAATCAAACTTTTATCTCCTTTTCCATCAGGGATACCATTTCTATAGTCAAAATGTACCTTTACACAGAAGTCGCACTAATAAAGCAAGGTCTGAATTACCTATTTAAGGAATGCATGCTTATTATTATGAATTCCTATTGGAAGCACAACCTTTCTTTAGTAGGATTTCTCAATGTAGACCAGTTGTTACTAATTTTACTGTTTAAGAAGATAAAAAAACACGGATAACAACTCATATAATGCTAATAGCAATAAGATATATATGTATGTATATGTCAATGTGTACATAGAATTAAGCACTGAAGGATTTAATGAAAATTTGAAAATATGTTACCAAAAATATTTACAAAAAGATTAAAAAAAAAAAAAAGTGAAAAAGATTTTATAGATTAACACATGATTCATAAGAAATCGACTTCAATTTCAGCTTTAGCTACAATTCTTTGATTTTGGGAGAGAAAGACAATTATTTATAACTTAAGCGAATTGCTCGTATTTTTCGAATTCCTGCAGACACATTTGGATCTTCTGAATCCACTCCATTTGTAGTCTCAGGTTTGGGTATACATTTATTTGGAGTGATTTTCCAAATTTTCGGTGGTGCTTTGATTCTGTCTGGTGACTTCAAATGGATTATATCCGAGTTACCTTCACTTGCAATTTGATTTAATAATGGTGTTTTGATAGAGTCTGAATCAAACAAATCACATAAAGATGCATTGTTCTGATGAATTGGTGATGGTGGAACCAGGGAAATATTCTGGTCAGAACCAAATGTGATATTCTTACATCGATCTGGGAATGGTGTACTTACAGCACGAGACATGCCTCTGTCTACTGGTGATGTATTCTCTTTCGACACATGGCGAGATGTGTCTCTATTTGGACTGTTATGTGGGCTCCCTCCTGAATTTGTAGGGCTCATATTAACATTTGCAGACAATGAAGAACGTCGTTCATTACTAGCCATTTGAATTCTTTGAAGGGATTTCTTGGCAGAGTTCAATATGGCTTGTTTTGACAACGATATTGTGGCAATGCTGGGGACAAGCTGATTGACAGGAGATTTGTCGGATTGGTTTGCAGTTTCTACCGTTACGGCTGGTGGTGGTGGTGGAGCTACAGCACAAGAAATGCTCATTCTACGATTAACATTCAAGTCAGGCAAGGGAGATGGTTGCCGTTGCAGCTGGAGTTCTTCAAGTTTCTGCTGTTCTTCAAATTTGCGCAAATCAAATTCAATTTCATTGGCAAGCTGTTTGTCAGAGATAAGGATTTCTTTGATTTCATTCTTGAAATCCTTTACCAATTCCCGGAGATAAAGCATCAGTTCTTTCAGCACAGGTGAGCGTTTAGTTTCCAGAAGATGTTTCAGTGATGTGACAATTGGCACAATATTTTCAATTACATTTTTTTTCATCACCTGTGTAATTAGATTTTTCTTTGCAGTTGCAATTACAGCGGCAGCCATGTCCTCTTCATCCATATTCTCATCAGGTGTCTTGTTGACAATCAAAGACAGTTTGATCTCTTTGCAACCAAGAATAACCAGTGTATCCTGAAGCACTATAACACCTTCTGTGTCCAGAGGAATAATTCCATCGACAACTCCAGCCAAAATTTCTTGGTTAAGTTTTGCTGACAAATTAAACTTTTGTTCATCAGTCATGTGTTGAAGCATAAAGGCATAGAGACGTTGTCGAAGGTGAGATTTTGATTTCCCAAGGAGAGACACAAGATTTTTGTCTTCCTGGTCTTGGGAAAATCTATTGTACATTGGGTGTTTTCGATAGTGGTTGAAATAGAAAATGCATTCAATGAAATGATAAAACATGATATTTGGATTGCGTGCTAATAAACAATGAACGAGGCAGTATTCAGAAAATTCCTGGATTTCTTTCTGCTCATCCAAAAGAGTGGTAATAAAACGATAAAACAAAACTCCTTTCCATTTGAGATAATCCTCTTGAATAAGCATGGTTAGCAATGTCAGGGTTTGCTTTCGGATTAGTGGAGACGAGTCATTAAGGCAAGCGGCAATCCTTGAAACATATTGGTCAACCAATGTTGCATAGCGGATACACAGATCACAAAGTATAAATACAACATTGTTTCGGATTGCTTCTTCTGTTGATGTTTCCAGCTCCCTCACCAGAGCAGCGATGCACTTTTTGGCAAGATTTTTATTCTGCAGACAGAACTTTCCAAGTGTTATGAAAGCATGTCCACGCACACGGCTGCACCATTTAGATCCAGTGAACTGAGATAATGGCTCAGAGCCTTGTGAAGAACCCTGACTGAATTTCTGTTGGGAAGAGAGAATGTCTAAACCTTGAGAATTGGTACGACTTGACGATTCCTGATTGTTGGATGTTGATGATGATGATGATGATGCTTGGGAACACTTTGAAACAAATTCCGTGATACAAGGGGAAGCAATAATGCTCTGCACAAGGAGGAGGACACGTGTTGTTACATAGGTGGGGAAAAGCTGAGCTACTTCACCCAAAGTAAACAAATGGCATATGACTGTATCCTCTTCAGCAACAAGATTTTGATTTTCATTAAGAATGACTTTTGACAAAAACTTGTCAGATGCTTGTAGCAAGTCATGGCAAATTGCCTGCAGTTCTTTCTTAGAATTCTCATTGTCTGCTAGTGTTTTCATGGTTCTTACAGTTAGGGAAATTATATCAACAGGCAATATGAATTTCAGGAGGCGTCCTTTCAGGTCAGCAATTATTTCTTTCCGATCATCACTAGAGATCAATTTTGCTGAATTTAGAATAACAGTAAGAACACATTTGTGTAGCATGATTGGCAAATTTTGATCTGAGCAGTTTGCCTTCCAGTAATGGATGACAAATTCAGCATTAAATTTGGGTGATGATGATGTGAGTTCTGCAAGCAGCATCCAAGCTGCAATGCTGTTTTTAGTGTCAATGTGTGTTTTTAGAGCATTTACATGTGAAGTTTTGATCAACTTTGCTCTGGCCCACTGATTGATTGCTCGCTGGAGATAACGTCTCAAATTGTCTTCAGCTTCACCAGACATGATGTGGAGAAGATCCCACATAAGCTTCTGCCGACTATCAGGAGATGAGCTGTAAGGGCAAATGTTATACAAAATAATTTCCTCAAGACATTTCATACACTTCTCTTGCAAGCTTGACTCCCGGTCCAGTATGAGAGGTAAAACTCCATTTAGCCAGGCCTTTTGTATGAGATGGCAAGTTGGCAAATCCACCAAGAGAGAACTAAGAGAGTGCATGGCTTGTTTACGTACTGTCAAGGATGGATCTCGGCATCGTTCTTCCAAGATATCAACAGCCATTGCCTGGCAACTGTCACCTTGTACACGAACCAGACTCTCAAATGCCTGAAGAGATGCTTTCCTTACAAACACTTTCTCATCAGACGTTCTTCTTTTCAGCATGGACAAAACACCGGTGTTATCAGAAAGGTTATTATTAACTGGAGTGAAGTTTAGATTTACAAATGGTGTTTCACCAGTAATAATGGGTTGGTCAATTGGTACTGGAGTCTTAGCCTGCTGCACTGGAGAGACATCAGCATTTTCATTATCTTTTGGGGTAGTGGCTTTATTCTCCTGTTCAGGCACTGGTGTTGGGATCAAGCGAGGTGGGCGATCCTCCAAATTTTGATATTGAGGTGTAAAGAGTTCCTGACAGGCATTTACAATAATTTGATTTTCAGACCCCACACAATTAGAGAAGATGTTAATAGCCCGTGCGCGAACAGAAGAAGCACTGTCTGAACAACGCGACAGTATGTAACTTAATAAATGTTTATGACTTAAATAAATTTGAAGGTCTTTAGGGAAATCTTCATTTACCTGCTTTTCAGGTTTAAACAGCAAAAGAAAAAGAATTTCAAGTCCCATCATACGGTTACTTACTTTAGAAGTGTTGGTCAATGTCCCAATCCATTTGATCATCTTGGCAAAAGAGACATCATCAAATGATGCCAACATTTTAACAACAGAATCTGCCACTTTAGACCGATGTTCGGTTTTGTCGGGAACTTTTACACAAAGATGCTGTATCAGAGTCCGCACTCCCCTAATAACAACTTCACCGTGTTCTTCAATTAAACGACACACGAAATTTACAGCGTTGACCCTGGCCTGGGAGTAAGCGACCGGGATATTCTGACCGGCTAACATTTTGTTGTTCGGACCCAACATTAATATACTGCTCATCAATTGTTTAGAAACAATGTTAATCATATCCGAGATGTTTCCTTGGAAGCTGCTACATATCTGCTTTAGAGCGATTAAAGCAAGTTCTACTGGAGATTTGGCTTGTTCAATATCAAAAGTCAACACTCGGGAGGAGCTACCGTTGTTTACACCCATAGTAGAGAAAGGTCGTATAAGCTCGCACATGACTTGGACACTTCTAAGAATAGAAGAATCCGATCCTCGTAAGGAGAACTTCTGAAGAAACTTGACAAATTTTTTAAGTGCGGTGACCAAGGCATTGTATAAAATGTTGATTTCGTAAGGAGACAGTTGTTCCTCATCGCAACTGTCATCGCTTACATCTTCCCCTTCGTCGTCCATTTCAATTTCCAGATCTTTATTTACTTTCCGACATTTCTGTCTACTTCCTTTCTGTGCATTTTTAGATGACAGCTTTCGTTTTCTGTCGCCTTTGTTAGTAAATGTCCACTTCCGTAGCACATCCAAACACTGATTTAACAACATCGGGTTGAAAACTTTAAAAGCTCCACTACCCGAAATTGATGCCAACTGAAAGTAACTACAAGCTGCTAATAAACCTGCATGTCTTTTAGCCATTGCAACTTTCGTTTTAGAAGCAGTATCGATTAAATAGGCTAGAAACGCTATTAGATGCCGATAAGAAATGTCATTTTCAACCAAAATAGTCCAAAAACTAACCTCATCTTCCTCTTCGGTTTCGTAGTTTACCCAAAAGGCAAGCTTGGGTTGCAAATTCTTAAGGGCTTCAGTATAGTAATCATTGTTATCCAATTCATCTTGCACTTCGATTGGTAACTGATCAAGTTCAACAAAGTCTTTCTCCCACGATGACTTGACCCACTCATTGTCCAGCTGGTCAAATGGTAGAAGATTCAAAATCTCGATGAGGTCGTCGATGCCCGCCATATTTTGAATAACCGCCGCGTGCTGATAAACCACTGCTTAGCGTGGTTATCTACCCTTGTCAAACAATTATTTTATAATTTTCATTACGTTAGTTCATTATTACACCGCTAGGAGTCGCTGCATACTACTTCCTTTTTGAATATCGAATGAACAAAAACAAAAACAAGATGTTTAAATTTTAAAATGTTATTCCGCATTGATGCAAATACGTTATTGTTAGGATAGGACAGAGGAAATTACTTATTTTTCAAAAAAATAAGAAAATGTTTAAATTAATGTTTTTGCTAATGTACACACGATTACAGTCACTACAAACTGGCATTTTTAATAATTCAGATAATTTTTTTTATAAATTTGCGGTTGAAATGATACTGAAATTACCAAAAATTAAAATTAAAAATAAATAAATTATTTACTAGTTCCGGCTGGTACACAGAAACAAGGTTTTTTTAATCAAAATTTAGAATGTTCTAAAAATAAGGTATATTTTTTTTAAAATTATTAAAAAAAACTTTGGTCTTTCCTCTTCATAATACATGAGCATTTAGACGGTAAAATTTTGTTTTCGTAAAGTTTGGCGTCTTTTTCATCAGACTGCTCTTTTTTTAGCGATTTCGTAGAGGTACCTAAATAAATATAAGCGGCCAAGCATAACCTTTTTTATTTAATAATTTCAAAACAAAAACATGATTTAAATCAGAAAAAAATGACGATTTTTAACAAATTCTCCTTACGTTTTTAAATTTATATTTTTTAAATTGAAAAAAAAAAAATGGAATAGAAAAGAAAAAGAAAATGTAATGATGAAAGTGATGTAAAATAATTTTTTAAGTATCACCTAAAAAACTAAAATATTTATTGATTGACGATTAATCATTATTCCGCATCTATAGGAAAAAAATTTTTAGTTTTGTGGCTTATTGTCATTGTTTATCTATTTTAAAATGGATTCCTCGATTTTTCTTTTCAGTAATTTTGCAAATAAAAATTGCTATTAATTATTTTGTTTAAAAATGTAATTAATTTTAAAACAGATTTTAATTATATTTTTGGAAAAGGACAATAAATGTTAATAATAATGATGTTACTATTATAAATTAATTTTAATAATTATTTAAAAAAAAACTGGCTAGTTTTTAAAAATTGCAGAAAATTTGTAGGGATTAAATAGTTAAGAAGATATACACAAAGATACTTTGGAAGAAAAAGTACACTACAAAAAATGTAACAGCTTCTTGAGAAATCTTAACCTTATACAAGACACAAGAGTCACTCAAAGTAGAGGGTTATTGAAGAAGATTGTTGGATGAGCAGTAAGAAAAGTAAGAGGTCAGGAGCACAGATTATGAGGATATGTGGGAAAGATGACAGTTGACCTTTGGCTTGAAGAGGTTGTAATGGTCGGGAAAGCATCCTCTTGGGAGTAGTTCCATAATGCAGCGGTTTATGGGAAGAAGCCTTTTGAATAGAACTTCCTTCTTACTAATGAAGGGGATGAGAATGATTTGACTCAGTATATGTAGCATAACAGGTATTAGGTGTGAGGGTTAGAATTGATGGAACTAAGGAATGTAGAACACTCATTAGAACATTTCCATGGAAATAACAATAGAGCAGTGTGTAGTGGACACCCTGGCAGGGGACATGATATAATATGACCTGTGCACCCCAAATAAGTATAGTTGCAGGAGGTTCGCTAACGTTTTAAAAATAAAAGATGAGATTGGAGTAACAAAGGGCTATGATAAATGAGAGGTTTGCATCATTTGGGAAGGGTTTGTAGAGTAGAAAATCACCCACAAGGCTGTGTAAATGCTTTTGAACTCTATCAAGAATGGAAAGTGACAACTGTCCAAACATTGCAGCAGTACACCACTTGTTATCCATTCATTGCTAAATATTCTAGCCGAAATCTTTTTCAGCTATACAGTTGAACTCTCTGCCTTCGGGCAGAGAGGAACCCGGATGAGGCTCTGCCAAAGAACAGAGTCTTGTTCAGGGAGGTTGACCAACCGATCCCATTTATGCGGGTTCTACGGGGATTTTTCGGTCGAGCCTATGGGCTCTGAAGACCCATGTAAAATTCTGCCTTGTACCACATCTACCCTCGTGGTGGTGGTTGTAGTAGTAAATACCGTCTAGCTGGAATCTTTTCCAGTTGTGCTGATCAAACTCTCTGCCTCTGTGAAGAGAGGATCCTCAGAGGAGACTATGCCGAAGGGAAACAGCTACCCGACCCTGTTTTACATTGGTTCTACAGAAATTAAATGAAATTAAATTCGGCCTTGTGTCACATCTGATCGCGTGGGGCGGTTAGTAAATACACTAGCTGGGATCTGTTGAGTATGACTCAGACTTACACAAGAACTACCGACTTTCCAATAGTAGCACTCACTACTGGATTGACTTGCGATGACCTTATGCATAACTGTTACCTTTATTCTTATTGTATTGGTTTTTACAATAATCCCTTACTTATTTTATCCACCGTGTTTTCAAGTATTTTACCCACCGTATTTGTTTATTTTATCCACCATGTTTTATATATTCCTATGAGCATGGAATATAACAAAAAGTTTAATACAAGGAGCCTCCTTCAGAGTAATTACAAATAAATAATAATAATAATAATAGCAATAATAATAATAATAATAATACAAATTATCCATTCATTGTGATTGGCAAAAAATTAGGGTCTGCTTGGTAATGATGGAATGCTACATTTGGTTTTTGAGGTATTGAAAATGACCAGACAGTTTTTCTCCCTCGAGCTGTTAGAGCTAGATCAAAAGGGAGATCATTTGCCAGGCTCTGGTCATCTCAATTTTGGGTGAGTGTAACTATATACTGTTGTATCATCTGCATAGATATTCACTAAAGATTGAAGTATGTTCTTAGGCAGATCATTAATATAAAGAAAGAGAGTAGGATTGAAATGCAAGTCTTGGGAGACAGCTGCAATGATTTCATGGTCCTAAGAGGATTGGTTATTAACAACAACCTTCATGAAATTGTTAAGAAGATACTCTTCTCCACTTCTTGGACTTGATGTCACCCCCCATTAGTAATACTCTGACAACGATGATGACCACTATTGGTTATGTGAGAAAATAATAAAATTTAAAAATAATGAGTTATTAAAATTTATTTGTAAATCAATTCAATCTTTATTTTTTTTTACAAGTTCATTGATCACTTAAAATAACACCAACATTATTATATGAAATTTGAATTTAAATACTTTTAATTTAATTTTAATATTATGTATTGCAGTGATTTTTAAAAAAATGTCCTTCAACAAAATTTAACGTTTTAACTTCAGTTGCTCCTTTTCCCTCCACATATGAAATAGTCAAAAACAATTCTGGATAATGGACACATGACTGAATCCCGGTCTTAAGAAAGAGTCAAGAATAACCATGGGTTAAAATATTTTAAAAGACCTTAAAAAAAGAACTTTTGATGTAACACTAAAGTCATCAGGCATTCCCTATATACTCTTCAGAGCCAAATATTACAAATTTTTCATTTAAATCTGTCTGATTATAAGTCCTTTGAATAGGTAAGTCTTTGGTTTCATCTGCACACAATAAAACCATTATCACTTCAAAAGAGAGTGTCTGCTGGCTTAATAAGACTGGAAAGCAAGCAAAAGAATTTCTGCTTTTTGAGGGCTTTCTCTCTGTGACTCTCACTTTATTATTCTCTCTCTCTTTTTCATGCACCAAGCTTGAAGGGAATAATAAAAGAGGGAAGGCTAAAGCCACAGTCTTTCCTGATGCAAGCAAAAGAATTTCTGCTTTTCGGTAATTGCTTTTCTTTCACCCACTAACTATTATATTCTCTCTCTTACACTGCCTACTTTTATTGCTTTACTTGCATCTTTTCTTACTAAACAACAAGTTACACTTCCTAAAATAATATTGCTTGTAACATTTATCCTAAGAAGAAATGGCAAAATACAAAAAAATACAAGTATAAAGAGGATAGTGAAAATTATCAATAATTAATTTTATATTACCCAAAATTATTTATCCTGGAAAAAATGTAAGGCATGCAATGCATGCATTGGATACATGGAGCCTTCAGCCCTGAGGTGATCAACAATATTCTTGTTGATGAGAGTCTTAATGCATTTGTTGATGACAATAAGGAGGATGATAGGTTGATAGTGTGTGAGGATGAGCATGTAGCCACATTCTTGGAAACAAGGCATACACTTAACACCTTTCATAGACTTGGGAAGAATTTCTTCTTTGGGCAATGGTTAAACAATTTTGCCAAGATCAGAGATAAATTATGCCAGTTAAAAAGATTCTGTAAGTATTTATGCGGGTGAAAGAAAAAGGAGGTTTGTTCATGTACATATGTTCAGAAGGATGGTGGCTCTGCATCTGTAAATGTCAGTACCAATCAGTCTGGTTTGTCTGAAATTGCTGCAATACCAACTTGTTTTTGATGCAAGGGAACTTTGTATTATTGACCTTTTCCAAGTTGCCAGCTTTTTTTATTTGTTTTTGGATTGACTACTGTCTTCCAGTCTTAGGAATTTTGAAAACAAAATAGAACTATTTGATTGGTTAATTATTCTATCTGAATGAACAGATTTTGGCAAATAAAGTAGTTAACTTTATCTGCCAAAATCTAATTAGTCGATTCTACCAGACATGAGCAATATGTCTATTCCTTAGAGCTCTCTAGTTGGTTGCTAATTTTTGTAATGTTTCTTGCCATTGGTCAATTATTGTGTAGGGATATGTGTGCATAGAGCTCACTAACTAATGTAAAATATCATGTTTTTTTTTTACTTTTTCAGATAAAAGGAAACTTGTAAAGTATTTTAGTATTAACACTTTTACAATAAATATAATATTGATGCAGTTTAAAACAAATTCAATATCAAAATTGAAGTGGTAGATTTTTGAAAAAATTAAAATTGTTATCTCTACTTTTGGAAACTGAAACATTTTCTCATAATTTTAAAATGAAAAAAATGAATTAAAATCAAATAACAATTAAAATTGAATTTTTTTAATTTGGTGAAAAAAATGAATTAAAAACTTACTTGATACTGACAATAATTCCAATTTTTAAATTAACTTTTAGAGCAGTGACTATAATTAATTGTTTTCCTAATTTAACTTGAGCTCTTGTATAAAAACAAAAATGTCAGAAACAGGGAAATTTATATAATCTATAGATGACCTCATGTAAAGAAGTTATCATACCAAATTATAAAGGTTTATAAATTTATATGAATGAAAATAAATAATAAAATAAATAAATTACAAATAAATAATAATAATACAAAAAAAAATACTAGTAATTACAAATAAAATAATGAAATAAAATAAATTATTTGGTAAAATGACTTATATATTCCTTTTGCGTATATAACTATGTGTGCCAAGCATCTAAAACAAATGCAAACATGAAACTGCTTATTTCATTTTGATTGGCTAGGAAATAAATTCCTCCGATTTTGAGATGAAACAAATATATCTTCTGATATACCTTAACTATCTTTCAGTATATTAAATATGCTTTACTGAATATTTACTTCTCTATGAACTTGACATGTTTGAACATTTCTTTTGAATATTTTTCAAAGTCCATTTGTATAACAGAACTTGTATCTGCTTTAATGACTTTGCCATATTACAATACTTTCTAGAACATTGTTCTTACATTGATATGTGCTGTTGATTTAATTTTGTGTTGTTGATTTAGTCATTAATTATCTCTTTTGTAAATTCTGCAGTTTGTATTGAGACATTTTGAATTATGTATAAAATGAATTGATTTCAATCCTGCTAAACAACAAAACACTTTCCCCCTCTTCTTTTATAGGCAGAAGCACACAAATACATGCTGGGAGTTTTTTCTTAGCCAATAAAATAAGCCGGTTTGCAGTTTCATCTAACTCAGTCCTGATCTGTCTTGTCTTGAAGTCAGAACACTATGTTCGCTTGTCTGAACTTGCTTTTGTGTGTCAATGCCAATTCTTAGTTTGTGAACTTTTTCCTATTATTACTGTTAATTTGCCTTATATTATGTTTTGCCCTGTTCCTTTCTTTTCGTTCTCTTTTTATTATTTATTGCAAGCTTTGTTAGTTCTGTTTGTTGGACAGTTATTTATTTTGCATTTGACCATGGCTACTCACTCCACAGAATGTTTACTTGAGTATACTCATTATATTCTTTCTAGTTTTGATAAAATACAGCACAAAGGAAAAACTATATTAAGAAAACTTGGTCTACATAGAAAGAATATACAAATAATCTGCAACCAATATTGGGGAAAAAACAGCACATATATGTATAGAAAATGAATTGAGTATGCTAAAATAAAATGGGGAATGTGACAATGGAGTGTTTTCTCACTGGATTTATTTAATTTCTACTATAACATTATAAAACTTAATGACCTGCTCTTTATTTAGGCATAATTTAATCAGAAGGTAAAAAAATGTATAATGAAGGCTTGAATCTTTCATATTTAACATTACATTTTATTTCACTCTTTGTCAATTACTCTTGGCCAATATGTGGTGCCACCCCCAGAGCCCTTGTCCAAAATATGTGACCTTATATTCTCACCTATGTCTGAGAGACTGCCCAGTGCCATTCTGGAGCTGTTGTTTATATGCCCATCCAGTAGTTTTTCTCACATATGCCTATATCAGGCACAGCCTTGCCCATATGTGTTTGTTTCTCCGGATCACCAAATGTGTGTGTGTGTGTGTGGGGGGCTTGGACTTTGTATCTGGATATATGAAATTGAGTGCAAAGCATATATCCAGCATATATCTACAAATGCATCACATGACAGTCTATGTGTTTTCAGCAAGAGGCATGAAATGTAAGTCACCTAGGCAGTTGGAACTATAGTATGTAGGGATACACAAGGCACTGATCTTCCTTGGGTGGAGATAAGTCATGTGGGTCACATGATGGCTGCTTAGTGATGTCACTCCAAACAGTGATGTCAGCAGCTTTCAAATTCAGTTCGTTTTTCAGCAGCAAAACTGAAAGGTTGCTTTCTTTATCACCCTCCCTGCACTCAAGCAAATGCTAAATTTGCTTTCCCAGCAACTTACAAGTTCATGGTTCCATTTCATTTTGGGAAAATATCTTTCCCAGACATAGAATGACACTCCAGCTCCCAGTCCTCAATTTGGGAAAACCCAAGACTTGCTGTTTCCCCATTTGTGGAATATGTCCTCACATGAAACAGAAATGAATCTGGACCATTTGAATCTGGAGTCCTAAACATGGCTTCTCCAGATACAAGAGTATCTCCATATTATAAGACCCTTCATTTTTGTTTCTCCTTACACTCTGCCTTACTGTGTAGGTATATGTAATATGTTTTTCTCCATGTAGGACACTTGTATATCTGTATATATAGTTTTGTGTATGTCTTAGTGATATAAAAGTGTCTCTGAGAACAAAGCATGTTTGTCATTCTTTTCCCATTCAGATGTTCTGTTTCGCCTATGAAGCACTGTGCTATTATATCACGGACATAATAATGCCCATAACAGGGTAAATTCAAATGGGAGAATAAATCTTTCTTCCATAGCAACCTCCCATCATAACACATTTATCTCTAGACCTCCATTTTCTTTGTCACGCCACAGACACAATGTACGAACATGTCAACTCTCAAGTAAGATTTTAATTCACTACTTTGTTTCATATCTACTCATGTGTATCTTGTTTACTGCATGAACAAACTATATCATTCACATTCTGTAAATATGTAGATAAAATATTTTCTCTCAAACTTCTGTATAAATGTGAATGTCCGTAGCCCAACATATCATACCATTTTGGAATCAGGCCTACTACATGAGTAAATTAAAAATATTCCAGGTCAGATCCGGACCCACAATCCATAAATTTTAGATTCCCAAGTTTTCATTAATGCAATTGTTTTTGGCAATTTTTTTACGTGATTTTTTTTGTCACAAATTTTTTTGTACAATAACAATTTTGATAACTTGAAAATAAATTTGTGAATAATTGTAATTAATTGTGAAATCCAGCGAAAGAGCACAACAAAAAAACAGAAAGCTGTAGAAAAGCATAATCACCCATAATTGAGAGAAAGAGATTTTTCTCTTGTGTATCTTTTTTGCATATTTATTTTCTCATCTTTTAAAAATAAATATATACGGAAACAGCGAACGCCAGTAGAAGGGAGACAACTTTTACTTCCTTAGTTACATAATGTTTGTTTATACTAGGGATTCTCACGTTTGGGATCTTAAAGGCTACAAAACGTAATTTTGTATTTGCCGACGAATGGGATACCGGAGATCACCAGGTGTTATGATTAAAATAAAATTTGTTGCATCGTCAAATTTTTCATGCGTGCTTTTTCGTGTAACAGACAGAGTGAGAAGCTTTAATCTGAAAAATAGAGTTTTCTCCCTTTTATTCAAACTTAGTGTTATTTATTTATTCATTGTCAGAGAATTAATAAATGAATGACAAGAAACAGATAAACCGACTTTAAGAAGAAAAGAAATTAAAAATCGTCTGAAAATGAAACGTTTCTCCTAAAATAATTAGCAGGGAAGGGGTTAAAGCAAAACTATGAAATTGTAAATGAAGAGCTTTTTACACAGCTTAAAGGGAAAAACCCAGGTGTCAAGTTGGGTTTGCTATTTTAAGTAAATGTGTCTTCATAGCTTCAAAGTTTCATTTTTAAGGTAAAATCTTTCCTTTGTATTAATTTGGATTTTGTAAGTTAATTACGTTGTGTTTTGTGTAAATTGGTAGGGAAAACATCGCCTTTTGGACTAAAACCTAAAAGTTTTTATTGCTGAAAACTTGGCAGTATTTTTGTTTGAGACATTAATGATGGTATGACTCTAGTACAGAAATGATTTTCAATTTATTTTTCAACTAAAACTCAGAAAAAAATTAATATGTTGGACGCAGCTGACAAGATATCTTGAGTAATTTCTTTGTTCTTGAGCAGCTGACAAGTGGTTTCATTGATATGATATCACACATTGATAGTATATCGCAGGAACCACAAAAAAGGAAAAAACAGAATTCAACCTGGGAACAGTAAGATTAAATTAGAGCATCCAGTAATAGTTCAATATCTACAGAATTGAATGCTTAAAAAAGATCTTTCAGGACAATTACATTTCAAAAAACAAATGCAGACATTTAATTGTCCATGCATACATTTGATTTTTAAATAAACAGATCAGGATAATTATTTTTTTTACTTTTTTTAAAAAAAAAAAAAGAAAAAGAAAATCCACTTAGAACATTCTTATTTTCTTTAAAATATTTAGGAAATTTCTTCCAACACCTTAATTTAGCCTCTCAGTATTCTAGGATGATTTGTTTGGTTACTGAAAGTTATAAAAAAAATAAAAAAAAAAAAAAATTCCTGCCATTTATTTCAAATTGCTTTTAAGTATGTATTAAGATAATTTTTAATACATCTATTCAATTTTTAAAACAGCATACATATTAAAAGTGGGGAATCATTTAATTTTCCCTATTTAAATAACTTTTTGTTGTACAATTGGAAGTGTGAAGGCAGATAAACTAAGAATTTTGTGTATATTGTGTCAGAAGTCACCTTCTGACTCTGGATCATAAGGTGTGAGATATTTCTCCATGCATCAAGATTTGGAGGTAAACAAAGAAAATGTTTAAAATATCAAAAATTTTCTTCCTTAATTGCAATTATAACCAAATCAAACCCTTATGTAATCAATGATGAAAGGATTATTGAGAATCCCTACATTATCTCTTTACCTGAACTTAAAGTGGCTTTAGCCATTTCTCACTTGTAATGGATTTTATTTAATGTTGTCAATTGAAGTAGAATAGTAAGTTTAATTTATTAAAAATTCAACTGATGAAAATATTTTTTTCAGTGGTTAGTGAATGAGTGGAACAGTCTCCCTCTTTCGGCATTCAATGCCAAAACTTCAAACATCTTCAAAAAGGAGATCAAAATACATTTTCTGTCTATATTTCTGAGATTAGGTATTATGTATACTATTTACATTATTCGGACTATTGTCCTCATATTGCCATATTTATCACAACATTTTGGCCATTGTACGCTCCGGCCCTTTACAGATGGTTGGAATGTTGAACTGATCCCTTTATTTCGCTCACTGGGGTAGACTATTCTAGTTCCATGTCTAATGGATGTCAGTTATCAGTTATTTCCTGTTAATTCCCCTCTCCAAATTTTCCACCACTTTAACCAGGTCTTGAACTCACACTCTTTGGGCACTGTCATTGGATCTAACTAATGCCTTTATCCACTGTGCCATGTGTCCTTGAGGACATCAGTGTATGAATTTCTAGGTATTATAAATGTAATGTCTTCAGCAACATTTCTTACTAGTGCAATTTTCGTTATTATTGCTTTTCTCTGGCACCCCTTATTACTGGTTCCCATATTGTATTTATTTCTCTTGGCTCAGGAGATTTTTGTGGCCTAGCATATGTGCTGATCCCTTAATGAATTTCCCAATGATGTTCTTTGTCTATGATTTCAACCTGATCCCACAGTCATGGATCCTTTGTATTTTTTCTGCTAACCCCTTCACATAAGGCAAGACAGACTGTTTTTTGAGTGTTGTTGTCCTCCTCTTGTACCCGCCTATCCCAGTTTATTGGGGCTGTTGCCATGTACCCAGGGTAGTTGTTTCATTGTAGGGTACTACTTATACTGACCAATTCTTTATAATATCTCTGGGTCATGACAGACTAAAGACTGTGTGTACGCCATCCCGTGCAGCTGCAGAAAGAAATAAAAAGGGGAGACAGGCCGCCCCCTTAAGGTAAGGCTTCAAGAACACCAGAAAGCTGTAACATGAGGGGAAGTGGAAAAATCAGGCATGGCTGACCACATATGGAGAGGAAAAGGAGATCACCGCTCTCTATGGGATTAGGTTGAAATCATAGACAAAGAACATCATTGGGAAATTCGTGAACTTAAGGAATCAGCACATATTCTAGGCCACAAAAATCTCCTGAGCCAACCAAACGTAGAAATGAATACAATATGGGAACCAGTAATAAGGAGTGTCAGAGAAAAGTGATAACAACAACGAAAATTGCAATGAGCACTGGTAAAAAAGGTTGCTGAAGACCTTAGGTTTATAATACCCAGAAATTCAGGCATACACACATTATATATTTATTTTGGTGTGTTATGAAAAGCTTAAAGCAGGAAATAAAACAATCATTCATGCTTCCAAACAAGGTTTTTACTGTTTCATGCCATACAAAGGCTTAAAAAAAATAAATAAAAAGCCTAAAACTCCAAAATAATATATACTTACTATCTTGAATAGGCACATATGCAGCTATATATAAGAAATGAGCAAGAATGTATCACCAAAACATCCTGCTGCTGTCGGCTGGTGTTAAAAATTGTAAACAGCATGTAGTGTTGTCCTTGTAGCTGTTCAATGAACTAATGGTGGCCAATTAAAAATGTGCTGGACCATGGAAGTTTGTCGGATCACAGAGTACTGGATTAAAGTGGTTGGACTACATTATAGCTATGTTTTTGAACACGAGTGTATTTTCAGACCACTGAAAATCACAACATAGTAAACAGAATTTTATCTTGGAATCTCTTCTTGGTTGGGCTGAGAATTTTCCAGCACCTGTACCCTCTCCCCACCCAACAGCCATACTTGTAACAATTATTTTGAAATAAGATCAAAAAGAAAACAAACTTTACAAATAACCTCATGTGATGTTATTAATTGTACCTAATGTTACATAAAAGTTTTAGTTTTTGTCTGGATTTATAAAGATCCAAAATTAGTCATTAAACACTTATTTGAACTGGTGTCCTTATCTTAGTTGTTATAGTCACAACATTTCGACCATTGTACCCTCTAGCCTTCTTCAGGTGCTTGTTGTATTTGGTCACATTCTCAGAATTTCTAACAGGACATTTTATTTAATACACTGGAAGTAGACTTGTTCTATTCCAGAGGTTGGCTTGTATTAGTTAGGTTTTCCATGTTTCCCTAAACCAGAGTATATGGATTTCATTGCCTGACCTAAAGACTGAACTCTCAACCACCAAGTTGACTGCTATTGAATTGAGTTCAAAATTCAAAGTATCAATTATCAAAATATGACAAGCACCTGAAGAAAGCGAGAGTACAATAGTTAAAATATGATTATAACCACCACCACAGGATAAGGATGCTCGTTTAAAGAAATTAGCACAGAGTTAAAACATTACAGCAATAAATAGATGTGTGGTTTGAAAGCTTTTTAGCAGCAGAATTTCAACAAATTGTGCGGAAGGTGAATATAAAGTTTCTAGCAAAGTTGAAAGTAGTTCTTACAGCTTTGTAAATTAATACACACACACACACACACAAAATAAAAAATAACAACACAAAAGATATGCATGAACATTTTTAATTTAGAAATGATGTAACTTCATACATCAGATTTTGTTAAACTAAAAGAAAAAAAAAAAAAAACTTGTATGTCACCATTTACCATGGAATAAAAATATAAAAATATTTTTTTTTTCAAAAAGGAAATATTCAACTCCTATTGTTAGAGAGCATATCACTTAGAGTTTTCCATTAATAGTTAATGAAAATATGACCAAAAAAAAAAAATAAACAAACAAACAACTGAGTCATAAATTTCTTTTTCAATTCTTGACATCACATTTCTTTTCGTAGTTCAAGGCATGTGCCTCTACTGGCCTGTTTTGGGATGCAGGGGAAAATAGAGCGCTGTTGATAAGAGTCTAAACAATCAAACTTCAACCTTATTGAAATGAGCAAACAGATGAACAGATTTGTGGACAGTAGATGAGGAATGAGAATCAAATCTAATTTAAGTGAAGACACACAAATAGAATACAACTAGAATAAATTTGAAGTCTATAAAATTAAAATTTGGGAAACAAAAAAAAAAAAAAAAATTAAAATTATCTCCTTGACATAGCACGAAAAGATTTTTCATTACCTAAAATATGTATAAAAAAAAAAAAAAAAAAAGACATAACTTATGCTCAGATGAAGTTATTGGAAAGGTTTTAAGAAACAATTTGGTGGAAAGTCCTACGATTTCTTTGAAAGTTAACTCCCCTTGATTGCAATTACTAAGTCTAACAGTCACGGAGCAAACTGCTGCAAATTTGTGCAATATAAGTATAATTTCAGAATGGCTATCATTTTACTGACAAATGGAATTGTACAAAATTGGCACACAGTAAAAGTATTCATTTTAACTTCAGTCTAAAATTACACAAACAATAAATCGTAAAAATGAGAAAAATGTTAATACTAGAATCTTTATGCCTAAGTAGCACGGTCATTTGAAGTACTGAAGCAAGTATAACAATCAGGTAGACATCTGGTTAAGTTCCACTGCAAACAAATTTACTTGATGTATAAATACCTATTTCACTATCTTTTTCTAAATCTAGAGTTTTTATAATTGATGCTGATAATTACCAATTGACTTTCCTCATTAAAATAAGAGAAATTCCTCATTAAAAATATAGCAATATAAATGAAGATTAGAATGATATTTTGAAGACTTTCTTTAGTAAACACTGTACAACAATTCTTTATTATTCATTAAATTCTGAGCAAGACAAAAAAAATTAAGTTAATATTGTCTCAAGGAGTGTAATCCATGACTCAGTGAAACAAACACCTCATACCTAAAGATGTTTAAAGGATATACAAAAATAAACATTGTTATTACTACCTTTACCAAAGCTTAATTTTAGGGAATTCAATTTTTTAAGGCAATATTAGATTGTAGAGTCTTTAAGTAGAATAAGTGCAGGGAACATGGAATGTGAAAGATAAACCTGATATGTTTATTTTTTTTTTTGGACCAAATCTAAATTTGTTGATTAAATGAACTATTAGAGGAGACATACCTACCCTCTTAAACTTGTTCAGGAATAATTTCAAAATTTCTTGAGAAACTTAAGAATGTAATTAAAATTAATTAAAGAATGAATTTACTGTATAAACTGCAGATACTAATTGACCAATTAATAACTAAAGAGAATGAAATTATTTTAAAACGTATTATCACTTATTAATCATAAACATTTACAAAATAAACTTAATTATAATCTGAAATTTTATACATTTTAATCTCAGTAAAGATAGCAGATTTGTAGCAAAGATGTAATATACCCACAATTAAAGAAATTATAATCACAACCAAGGTAAAATAGAGGCTCTTAGTAATTCTCCATTATAGAAATTAAAATGTTAAGGCAAAAGAAAGCCTGCATTGTTATTTATAAGTCAGTATTGAAAAACCTGGCATAGTAAGGTGGGTTGAGAGTGAGGATATAAATACTAATTACAAAGGTTTTTCTCAGCATAAGCAGCATGTAAGTTTTATATATGTTTGGGGAAACATTACTAAATTCAAGTGTCAGCAATAATATCCTTATATATATATATATATATATATATATATATATATATATATCTCATTCTGGTTTGAATATGTTGCCTGTAAGTTATTTAAAACTGAGTTAATTCCTTATTGAAAATACATCAGGAGAGAAAAAAATTTATTTGGTCCCTTGATCATACATAGATAGACTATGAAGCAGGATGTGCCATTGTAAAATGAAATGTCACTAATTAAATGAACAAATGGACACAATGAGATCTCATGAAATGACCTTTCCAGATTTCAGTTTCCCTTAAAAGAAATCAAAGAGAAAATCATTTACTACAAACATTATGGTTAATTTGAAATAAAAATTACAACTTAATAATGAAATGTTTTTTATTGCCACTCCCCATTGTTCCTACAATATTTATGGCTGTTCTTTGTACACTATACTGTAACTATTGACAGACAGAACACATCGAAAATACCTTAAATATTTTGACACTATTGCAAAAGTCACTGCTCAGTTTATGGATTGTTCCAAAAAGTACAATAAAGACAAAAGTTACTTTGAAATATTAAAATGAACAAAATATTATATATACATTATTTTTTCAAAACGTTAAGAGCAATCAAGCAAAAATAGATACTTTCTGTTTAAATTTTGATTCATCATAAATGTATTTATTGAAATATTTTATGTTCTTAAAGCTAGAGATTCAATTTTTTGTGTTGTGAGTACTTTTAACTGGCACCATATACTTGCATACATGACTAACTTAAAACTGAGTTTACAAAACTGATTTTTTCTAAAATTATTCTTCTATTTTTAATGGAATTAAAAGGAACAGAGATTTAAAAGAAAAAAAATGTCTTTAAATAAGACATTCTAGAGAGAGAAAGAGAGAGTGTGTGTGTGAGGGGAGCACAAAATATGAGACAATTCAATTCGCCCAAATGCCTTTATCACACTATTACTTTGGTTAATCAACTAGTGATAAAAAAAAAATTTACAAAAAATAAAAAAAGAAGTGTCTCCACTGAAGTAATAGTGGTGGTGGTGGTTGTAGCTGAGATTGTTGCTTTTACAGCTGTTGTTTATGTCAGTGAGAGCCATCTTTTTCCTCCTCTTCTTTGTAGGTTCTGTTGAGAATTATGCGATCCCGAAGAAGTTTAAAGAGTGTATAATCACAGCAGAAGAGCATCAGTGCCAGAGAAACGATGTGGTTCCATTCTGTGCACAGCAACAGACGCACAAACTGGTAAATGACCAGAGTAAAGCATAGAAACAGCAGGTAGTGTGTGATCCGTAATGGACGATGGAACAGAAACTGAAATCAAAAACAGAGAGAGAAGGCAGTCAATATATGAGTGTGTGTGTGTGTGTGTGTGTGTTTTGGGTGGGGTTACAGAAGGCATTATTTTGTCAAATCCACGACACCAAAATTGTTGTTTAGCAAAAAAAAACTTTCCACAAGTTTAGATAAAAAGTACATAAATTGAAGTTAGAAAGCAATTTTTTCAATGAAAGGGTGGGATTGGGATGCTGACTTAGTGGCACATTTAAATTCATGCAGCTTGGGAACTAGCGAAAATAGCTCATCAGAGCAGTTACCATGAAAGTATTTGTAGAAAAGACAGAGGGAGGCGACAACACATCTGTGAAAGAGTGACTGTAAAAGAGATGCCAGATCAGGGCAAACCACATTGCATATCCGTCTCTGGATTTTGTTGAGGAACCTAAGACCAACAGCCGGGGCTCCAGACCATATATGACAGCAATATTATATGCAAAGGGAAATGGTTGATTTATAGATTTCAAGGATGGACTCGGGCGAGAAAAACTTTCTGGCACGACACAGAGAACCAACTTTCCTTGCAGTAGATGTAGCTATTGATTCAATGTAATTGTTCCATCTCAGGTCAGCAGACAGCATGAGACCAAGCATGGCAAAGTGGTGCTATCGTGGAGTTGAGCATCAGACATTCTAATGGGAGGCAGGGAGGGTTTTCTGTAGTGGATAATAGAAAGCAGTTTTGTTTTTGAGGTATTAAAGTTAACCAGCCATTTCCTGCTTCAGTCAACAACCAATTGGAGGTCCTTTTTGAGATCAACGGCCAGGTTAGTTTTGTCAGTGATACCAGATTTTCTATTTAGGCAGGAGTAAATAGTGGTGTCGTCTGTATAGATGCCTACTTGGGAACTGAGGACATTGAGAAGATTGTTAATGAAGATAAGGGACAGTGTAGGACCCAGGATAGAGCCTTAGGGAAAACCTGTGTTCATGAGAAAGGAACTGGAAGAAAATCCATTAAGGATGGCCTTCTTTACACGATTTGACAGGAACGCTTGTATTAAGTCAAATAATTGTCCTGAAATACCGTATCTCTGAAATTTACGAAAAGGCGGCATGCCAAACCCTATCAAATGCTTTAGAGATATCAAAAGGCACAGCACAAGTTTCTCCGTTATTGTGAAGTGCTTGGTAAACAAATTCAGTTATGGCCGTGAGCACATCAGCTGTAAATTGGGCAAACAATATTGCTTGTCAGAGAGCAGATCATGGGATGTAAGGTGCTTCAGCATTGATTAAATCTTCAAAGACTTTGCCGAAGAGTGGTAGGAAACTGATAGGACAGTCGTTAGATGGGTCAGAAGGGTCACCATAGTTCTTGAAGACAGGAGACTTCAAACAGGATGGAGAGCAGCAGCCGTTGACGCAGTAGTTGTATAGTTTGGAGAGGACAGGAGTCAGTTCAGGACCACATTTCTTCAAGACAATGGCTGGTATCTCGTCCACATCACTGGCCTTTTGGGAGTCTAATTTAGAGATGACGCCCAATACCAACGATGGTGTTATGTGCAAATCGCTCAACAGAGCCTCAGTTCTTGGGGGGGAAATTGGGTGTGGGTATCCCGGGCGAGTCGAGTGTTGAATTGGTTGAGAATTTACAAGCAAAGCACTCGGCCCTATCAGCTGAGGAAGTAAGGACTTCAAATTGGTTGAACAAAGGAGGTATTGTGGGTTTGCTATTGTTTAGTACACTCTTGCAGAGACACCAATAATCTTTGGAGCCAAATTTGCAAGATGCAATACATTGTTTCATTCTATCAGCAAATAGTGATTTTGATTTACTGAGGACATGCTTGCACTTCTTACGGGCTGAGACAAAGAGACGTCTGTTGCAATCTGACATGTCACTACAGTACAGGCGGAAGTAGTGATTCCTATGGGCAATGGCAGCTGGGCAAACAGCATAGAACCAGGGAGAACGAGCGTGATTTAACCATATATATTTCCTCGTGGGGATGAAAGCCTAGATTCCAGTTTTTACCCAGGAGGAGACCCCAGAAGCACATTCTTGAGCAGAGAGATTAAAAGCCACATTTCAAGGGACATTGCAAAGGAAATCATAGAACATGTCCCATTCAGTTTGGTTATAACAGAAAGATGTTCTGTTAGTAGGAGGTTCTTTACTGGCAGTGGAGTAGAAGGAGATGTTGACAGACACTACAACATGATCAGAGTTGCCAAGAGGGCAGAGCTGCATGGTACAACAAGACTCAGGGATCGAGGTGAAACAGGGATCGAGAAGGGAAGCCTTACTGTCATGGTTGTTGGGGAAACGGGTGGGAAAGTCAACCACGTGTGAGGGATTGATTGGCAAACAAAGTTCATGTTCACTTTTGCACTAATGCCCTTGGTAAAGACATGAATATCTCTTCTCCCTCCAGCTATGGGTTAAGTAGTAGGGTTAAATAGTAGACTCATTGGGTGGCAACAAATCTAAGAAAAGAAAATTCTGAATTCCAAACTGTGGTGAAGACAATGGGAAATCACTCCACTAACTTCCCCAAAAAATCACAGTAATCCAGAGAAAAGGAAATCTGTAGAGAGCCATGATCACCCATGTCCTGAAAGGACATGACATTTCTTTATTAATCTGAGACAAAGGGAGGTAGAGATCACAAAGTTAAAAATAATACAATTCAGTTTAAATGAACCCTACAAAGCCCATTTTTAATATGCAAACTGAAAGAAGAGCTGACATTTAGCAACACCGATTCCAGATCACCTGACTCATCATGGCCTTTAAGATTAAAACAAAAACAACGTTCTTCATGATATTTCTCAGAGCAATGGCAATTACAGTGTGGTGCCCATTTCAATAAAACCATGTAAGAGGTTTTAATCCTTGACTTGACCAATTAGGAGAAGTAGAATCATGCCTTTTCCAATGGTACTGGCGTATAGTGAACACAAACTACTTCAGCTGGAATTTAAACTGTGCACTGTAAAGTCAACTTTGTACATCGATAAGATTAATTAGCAATGATATCAGATTTAGTGGATAATTCATAGAAAAAGTAAATTACAAAAAGTAGTATGTTAATGGGGAAGTGACAGAAGTCTTGGATCAGACACTTGGATTCGAAATAAAATCCCGTTCCATAAACAGAGAGAATGATCAAACTTGACAGAGTAAGTAATAATAGCAATGTGGAGAGCAGACATTCTTTCAGTATAGCAAATTTATAGATTCAAGGCATTACTACTGTAAAATAAAAAAAAATTAGGACTTCTCACAAAACTTGGAGTGAAACAAGAATTGACAAGAAGTGACACATGTAACTGAATCCCCTAAAATCTGTATAAATCTCCAAAACAAGTAACTTACATAGAACCGAACATGCATGCTGTTACCAGGTTCAGCAGTAATATTTATGCCTTCAGCTCTGAAAAGCCCCCGGACATGTTTCACTAACACACCAGGGGGCCATACTTGAAGTTCAGACCATCTGAAATGACAAATTTAAAAAACCCTAAATAATGAAAAAATTATAAGTTTGTCTTTTAAACATTTCATCTTTCAACATTAGAAAGCTCTATTTTTCATCTTTTTTTTTTTTTTATAGTATGGAGGGAATGATACTTAGTATAAAACCTGCTTTATGTGGACCTATTTAGATTTAGGCCATTTTTATAGGCTTTATAGCAAATATCAACATACAAACATGTCTGCATCATTAAAAATGTAATATTTATCTTACAATATTTTACATGCTTTTCTTGGCAATCTTTAACTTACGTTCCAGCGATAAAATGGTGTATCAAAAGGACGTTTTTTTCTCTTGATACCACTATTAGTTTAACTACCTCCATTCCCTTGGCAATGTTTGTCATTTTAAAAAGCAATGATTAGAATTTTAATAAAACCAACATATTTATATTTTTTTCTTTAAGAATTTACAGCAAAAATATTAAACACTATTAGATGGTTTATTTACAAGAACAATTTTATATTAAAAACATTCTAAACCAACTAATACAATTCAATGTTTATCATTTATCAATTTATAAAGAAATAAATCTTTTTATTTATAAATTTATAAAAAAATGGTTATCAAAAATGAAAATTTAAGAAACATAATGATGGGTAACTAATTACAAATTTTGAAAAAAAAAAAAAAAAATCTAAGGAAGCATTTTCTGAGCATTTCTTTCATGCAGCAATTTATTGATATTTTTATAAAATTATCAATAAAAAAACTCATTTTAATAGTTATTTCTTAAATGGTAAATGTTGATGATTGATACTTTAAAAAAAATTTTTTGAATAAAAATTTTTTTTTCATATTTATTTCTTTATATAAATAATAATAATAATAATAATTTATTTCTTTATATAAATAATAAATCTTAAATAAAAGGTAAATAATAGATATCACATTGTATTTGGTTCACATATTTTTATAATCTCATAAATAAACATTATTGAGAGAGTGGAGGTAGCACAAAATAATAGAAGTGTCAAGGGAAAAAACATCCTTTTGACACATTTTTTTGCAAACATTCAAGTTTGCCCATTTTATCTTATTTAAAGAAAATTATAAGAAACTCATGAGAAATCAATCAAAACATTAATTCTCCAATTTACTTCAGATTTATTTACATACTTACCACCACACAATTTTATAGAGTTACAAAAAGAAAAAAAAAAAAAAAAAAAAAGAACAAAAGACTTTTGCATCACTTAAGCTATTTTCTTTTTTGTATTTCTGAGATTATATATTACTCTCTCCAAGGACACATGGCACAGTGGATAAAGACGTTGCTTAGACACAGTGACTAGACTCAAAGAGTTGTGAGTTCAGTACCAGGCTACAGCAGTGGTGAACCAAAAGACTTGGAGAGTTGAGTCAAAGGGAAATAACTGAGACATCCGGAAGAGGCACGGCACGTGGAACTAGAACAATCTTCCCTGGTGGATGAAATAAAGGGTTCAGTTCAAAATTTCAATCACCTGAAGAAGGCCAGAGCATACAATGGTCAAAACATTGTGAATATGGCAATGAAGATGTGGATAACAGTCCAAATAATGTAAATAATTGTAATACTTCATCTCAGAGATTCATTTTTCATTTGGATCCCCCCCACGCACACACAATCTGTTGTTTTCATATTGTATTTCAGATTCCAGCATTATGCAAATGTGTTTGATCCAGTGTCACCCTGGGGTAATGTCAAACTTGTAACCATCAATTTTAGGAAATTAATAAAGCTTTTCCAGTTTTTTTGTTTTTAATTCATTAGACTAATTGTTTGAAACTGATCTGTAGACCCCAGGGATCTGTCAGATAATGGCTGGGGACCCACAATTGAAAATCTAAATTAATACCAATTGAGCTTTACAATAAGGTCAGTTACACACATCAAAGATCTGTTGCACATTGGATACACTACAGTTAAAGCTTTGACACAAATTGTCTGTCCAGCAAACTTCACTGGACAAGTTAACTAGCCAAAGTTCAGTCTGGTCTCTCCTGTTTCAATCATCCATCAAACAAAAACTAACAGTTTATCACTAGTTGCATTGTACATGCCTTTCCCCTCTTTTACTTCCATCATACATGCCTTTCCCCCCTTTTACTTCCATCATACATGCTGACAGCACTCAAATGTCAATACAGTCTGGATTTTGTTCAAATTATCTTACATTTCTCGGTTCCTTACATCAGAAAAAGTTCTTTTGAAAAACCAAAGCAAATTTCAGTCATATTTGTATTTGATTGTATAGATTTTAGCACAGGTTAAGATTCAAATAAATGTAATCCATCAAGATATTTTTTAAAAGGTCAAAGAGTTGCTTACTGTTGCTCATTAATTACCGTCTAAAAATGAAATGCTGAAATAAGTGCTTACCAAAATGTTTCCTTTATAGACGGGGGTCCTTGAGTTTCCAAAGTATCAAAAACTACTGAATTAGAACAATAGGCAGTGATTTGATAAAAAGACCTCAAATCTAAGTCCTGTTCTTTCCTAATAATTTGCAATAGTAACAAAGATTAAGTAACTGATCTAAATGAATCAATGTATAGTAGTGTTTAGTCATTACAAGAATGTTTTTAACATTTAACATAGTGCATTATTCACTACTTTCCGTTCAACTGCATTGTTTTTCAAGCTTCCTATATTGCACTACTTGGTTTCAGTCATGGCCATTTTCTGTTGCCATAGAAAAATATGACAACACAACTGCATGATTCTTGCAGTGGCAGGATAAAATTTTTGGTTTGCAAACAAAATCACCTCCAGAATGTTAAAGGTTAAAATAGAACAATTTAATGATTAGCTTATGTGATATTTAACCTTCACAATGATAATTTCTTTCCAATAATTGTCATGATGAGACCTTTTATTACAACTTCAAATTGGTTTTCAGCTTTTACAAATGAGAAAGATTTACTACAACCTTGACACATGCAATTTATATTATTGTTTATATTTTCTTTTTAAAAAAAAGATATACTTACGCATTGTATGGGACATGTGCATGCCGTCCTTCCACTTTCTGCCATCGTCCAAGGTGGAGGGCACATTTGTGGAGGAGATCAAGATATTGGGGTGGCAGGAAGTGAACAATGAGCAGCAGAAATGCACATAACCAAGCCAGGCAGACATGTTGGCCCACCCAGTAAGTATCATAATACAAGGTATTCTGAAATTATAAGTAAAAAAATAAATTCATATAGAAGTCTATTTTCTTAGTTACACAGAAAGTGGAGCCATTTGTATAAAAACAAAAGTTTGTACTACTTTTTTTTGGAGAACTATTTGGCAAGAAAATACTGCTTAATTATTCAAGGGAGGGCACAAATTCTTCATAATAATCACTTTTAATTCTCTTATATGCTTTTTCTTAGGATAATAAACAACAACATGATGTAAATCCAATATTATTTTGATAATGATTTTAGATAACTATAAAAATTAATAATTGATAATTTGAAGAATAGAAGAGATGATAATATGGAGACGAGGACAATTATTTAGTTTCTAAATAAAATACAATTCCATCATATCATTAATTAATTGCTGAGAAGCCATTTGAAAGCCTTATTGAGGATATATAAATGCAAGTGTATGATTTTTAAAAACTTGTCAATGGCAAATCGAGACAGCATCAAATTTGACAGACATTTCTTATCAATTGAAAATGGTTGTCAACATGGAGCATTTCCTAGTATTTTTTGCTCTGTATTGTTTCCTAAATCAATGCGTCTTTTGCAAAGCTTGCATAGTAATTATGACATGTTAAATTAATGTTTTTAAATTATCTAATTGTAAAATGTAAAAAAAAAAAATTAAAAAAAATAAAAGATAAAAAAATTAATGTTCTAATCACATCAGTCATACTGATTTCATTGTACATCAATAACTTATTAGCAATTCCTCACTAAAAGCTTATAAAAATATGCAAAAAGACTAAAAGGAAGCAAATGTTAATCTAATATAGAAGAAATAAAAAAAATCAAATATAATAATTTGATAATATTAAAAGTGTAAAATGAAAAGAAAATTTTTTTTATATTCTTGCACTTTAATAGAAATTTTTGTTCTTAACATATAAAGTTCTAATACTTTGTTATAAAACCTGATTTTCCTTGTTTGTAATAATCAACATCACTAACCTGGCATTTAATCAACAATTACTTGTTTTGTGTTAATAGAAAAAGGAAAATATTTATCACTCATATTTCAATAACTGTTAAGACATTTGTAACAGATTGTTTTGGTAACAAGGAGGTATTAGTTTAGATTTTACAATTTTATGAATTGATTAAATGCTTTCCAACTTAAAGAAATATTTATTCACATGATCCATGCCATATTACTGTAAAACTGGTATAAGAGTAAAACTTAAGTCTTTTCTAATATAGCATTTAACAAACATCCTGTTTTTTTTTTGTTTTTTTTAAGAAAAAAGGACAATTGCACGAGAGATCAAATATCTCATTTCTTTGGTTGATAATAAAGGCAAGATAAGGGGGATAAATAAAAATTATGAGAATTCCAATTTAAGCAAAGTCATAAATTGTTTTTTTCAAGAAAAGTAATATTTTATATTTGAGATTTGAAAGGACTACAAAAATTATGATTAAGATTAGTATTTTTTGTAATAATTAAAAAATTTGGTATAATCATACCCCCACCCCTCACAATCTTTAGATCAGTAATCAATCCAGTAATCTCAAAATTCCAATATTGGAATTTTATTTTTCAACAGTGGACTTTTCATAATGAGAAATTAAAGTGATTTATTGTTATTCAGATGTTTTCTGTCATTTAAATGATAAACTTTTTAATAAATTGAAATAAAAGTTTAAAATTTTTGTAATATGACACATGGTAAACCAGGAAGAATACTTCAGATGAAGTCTACACTTGACTATAAATTAACGAAATAAGTAATACAAATGGCATCAATTTATTTGCGAAATAATAGTAAAATGATCATCAAAACAAAGATTGTTGATTTAGAAAGAAAAAAAGATTTTGTTGAAGCCAATTGTGCAATAAATATTTAATAGTTGTTTCTGCATTTAATAAAACAAGAAACTAAAAACAGATATTGTTTTTTGTCAGAACAAGCCCTTGTATACATATTGGTCAGTATCTTTGGACATGAAAGAGCTACTGATTTTTTATTAAATGCTTAAACAGATAAAAAATCTATTGAAGTTTTTTTTTCTTTCAGAAACCAGGAATGGCTTTAATCTTACCTTTGTTCATTTCTTACATTTGATTAATCCTGATTTATAATGACTAGAATGCAAAAGAGAAATTTATTTAAGTAGCTATTTCTTTTATCCTAAAACTAATTGGCTTTTCTGCTTGTAATTTTGGTTAGTGAACAAGTGATTGAAGTTTAAGGTGGAATTTACCTACCCCACTGATCAGAATTTTTTTTACAACTAAAAGCTATGAAAAGATTTGAATTTGCAACCAAAGAAAGTTATAATAGCATTTAAATGTTATTCTTCCATATTTTTAATCTTGCAAACAAAGAAATATAACAATGGATCAAATGACATTTGCCAGATCCACAAAAAGATATAATTATTTGATATTAAGAAATTCTTATGAAATAAAAAGATTTTTATGGAATAATTCAGGTAATTATGAATATGGCACTTAATTATTGATTTCATAATCAAAAATTATGATTTAAATTTAAAAAAGAAAAGTACTTGTTTTAATAGCAAAGTTAAATATTGACTGTTTAATAAATAGTGTTGAATTTATATCTGTTTATATCTACCTTAAGGCGGAGGTGCTAAAAAATTCTCATCCCAACCCATTTTTCAAAATCTGATCAACTGACCAAATATCAGAATTTTTGGGAACTTTTCACCAAGTGGAAATTTTGATTCTCAGTCACTCACTTACAGTATTACATGAAGATGATTACTGATTGATACGTAGACTTCAGTTCTACGATGAATAGCTTGAAAAATAATCAACATTTAATAACTACTTTCCAAAAAGCATAAATGGTTTGAGCAAAACAACATTCATGATTGAATAGGCTTCATGTGTACTAGTTTACTTATGGTTATTTTGTGGAGAAAAAAAACTATTCTGATCAATTCCGTTTTGCATATAAATAGAAATCAAGTTTTATTTTGAAACAGAATATTCAAGTAATATTAAAAAAAAAAAAAAAACAAAAAAAAAAACTATTAGCATATCTATTTATACAGAAAAAAAAGATGAATGCAAAAAAAGTGATTTTTTATTAAAATTATTATATACACAAAGAATGACAATAGAGCAAGCAAGAAAAATTGGTAAAAGATAACCAGATACACAACAAAAAATAAAAATTACAAAAATGAAGCAATACACGCACACATCTACAAAATAAACTCAATATACATGAAATGAAAAAACTGAAGACTTTAAAAGAAAAACAATAAAAAAAAGTAAAATAGAACAAAAAATGTGCATGATTAACGAAAAAAAAAAAAAAATCAGAAGAAAAAAAGATGCAATTATTATATATATATATATATATATATATATATATGAAACAATTTCTCATAAATGATTTTACTTTTCCTAAGATGAAAGATATTAAATAGTTGAAGGGAATCTATAAGTCTTTTTAGCAACAATAAACTATTTAAATCATGTAACATCATTTCCTTTTGAATTAGGATTTTTTTTGTTTGAAGCCTGAAAAGAATTTCTAACAAATCTCTTGACTAGATACAAGGCTCTACATGTTAATTCTTGATTTTGTAAATTCACATTTTACACTACACTGTTGGAATACATTTTAGTTTGAAAAAGTAAATATATGTTTAAGTTTGGTCAAGAATAAAATAAAAAGAAAAAAAAGGAAACACAGATTTTGATGATAAAAGTAATTGACAGTGAAGGAGAAAAAATGAGACAAAAAGAAAAATACAGAAATCACAATAATCATCACCATGTAGCATTTGAAAGCGGAAAAGTTATAATAATCATAACAATAGGCGTTTGAAGGTATGGACTTACCCAACAGGAGTCGCAATTGTTCTGCACATGCTAAAGGGGGGGAGCCAAGAGAAGCGAGAATTGGGTGGGGGAGGGGGGAGAAAGAAAAAGAAGAAATATTGTAAGTTAGTGATTGGCTGAATAACACCCACCATGAATGAATGAATGACAGGACAGTTGTCAGAAATAGAACAAGAATACGACATCTAAAACCAAATAAAAAAAAAAAAAAAAGAAAAAAAAAGATCTGTACTGTAAATAGAAGGTTGCAAATATAAAAGGAGAAAAAAAAATCATTAAAAACTGTCAAGGGTATGCATGGAAATTCAATGTTTATCATATTTACTCCTTCAAAAGATGTTTTGTCAAGCATACTTTCAATTAGGGTTGACAAACAGTCAAAAATAGTTTTGTTTTCTTATAAATCTGCAAGACAGAAGTTGTTTAGTATTTATGAGGATTAAGAGTTTAAGTGAAAATATCTCAGCTAACTATTTTGGATTTTATTTATGAGATAGAAAGAAAAAAAAATTTTATCCCAAATTCCAAAAGAAATTAAGAACACTACGCCACCACTCTGAAAACATTTTGGAATAATGTATAAGTAAATGGATAAGTTCCAGAGAACAAAATTATAAGCTAATTCTTTTGCAGCTAAGGTCGGATAAAACAAGTGGGATGAAATCTTCTCTAGACTGCAGAACAAAGTGAATGTGTTAAGGTCTACTAGAAAAAGATTATAAATTAACTTCATCTGACTTATCACTTACATCTATAACAGTAATAGTCTAAACATTATTTTTGTCTTAGCAAATAGGCAACTAAAATGGCTTCTTTCGCCACAAACTAGCATACAAAAACAGTTTTTGTTTGTATTCCTATAGTTTTCAAATAGAAAAAATAGCTATTGTTGAACATATTAACCCTTTCATTGGTAGTTAGGGATTTCTTTATAAAGAATTGAGTTCTCTAATTCTGGTATTCAAAGTAAAACAAGTGAAAAATCAAAGTAAATACTCTACAAAGTGCTTTTAGAATTATTGACTAATGTATCATCCTAACTAAATGTTCCTTGAATATATCATAACAGGTGATGAAAAATAGCTTACATATCACAATGTTTAACACAAAAGGCAGTGAACTGACAAGGATAAAAAAAAAAAAATTGCAACTGACAATGAGCTCCATGAAAGAAAGGTGATGTGCATGTGATGAGATTGTCAGAGTATTTTCATTTAGAGTTTTTAAAATGCATATTTATACATCCAGCAACTGGTATATAAAAGTTTAGTCAAAAAGTGCCCTGTGCACATCAGATAGGAAAAATGTTCTCCATGACAACACGATGTCACATAGAGCAAGAATAATGCAGGAAAATATTTTGGAATTTCTTTGGTCTGTTCTATCCCACCTGTAACCTTCATCTGACTTTGCACAACACAGTTATTACCTTTTTATTCTCTAACTGCAAAATTGCTTGGATAGAGAAAACTTTCTCTAATGAAAATCAGATTTGAGAGTTTGTCGAAAACTTTTTCACATCAAAACCTGTGGAATTTTACTAACAAAAACATTAAAGAGTTGACTGGTAAATGGCCAACAAGTCATTGTAAATGATTGTGAATATATGATTAAATAAAATGTAATTGTACATTAATCTTTGAAGAATAAAGTTGATAAAACAAAAATGAAAATTATGATTCAACTATTTTGATGAGTGGGGATGGTACTGTAGTTACAAATTCTTTATGCAAAATTATATAAATAAATTATAAAGCTGAAACCTCTTCAATCTTTAGCTAAATTTAACTTCATTTGGTAAAATGTGGAAATAGCAGACATTGTATTTCACTTTTTATTCCTCTTTTAAAGCTTTAAACAAAATTTTGAATGTGAATTAACCTATTTGCATTATTTGGACTGTGTGTCCTCATCTTTATTATTATATTCATAACATTTTGGCCATTGTACGCTCCAACCTTCTTCAGGTGATATATACTGGCATTTCAGACCAAACCCTTTATTTCATCCTGGTTAAGATGTTAAACTACATCCAGCAGAAAGGCCTCTGATCAGAAGGTTTTGAGGAGTGTGGAACCACCTCTTAATTGTTGGTGTTCCCAGGTCCACCCTGACCCGGGGTGGTAGCATCTGTTAGGGTCCAAGCTATGGGCAAATAGTTAACTATTACCAGCAATACTTTTTTGAAAAAAATTATTACCAGCAATACAATTTTGAAGGAAATATATTACCAGAAACAGATTTTTGACAAAACAAAATATTACCAGCAATAAAAATTTTTTGTCAGCATTAAATAACCCATTGAGGTTGATATGCCGTAAAACAAAATAAACCAAACCAAACCATTTATTTAGTCCAGTGGATAAAAGCATTGGTTGAGTAATCCAAAAGTGACTTAACACAAAGAGTTGTGAGTTCAATACCTGGCCACAGGAGAGGGAACAAAAACTTTTTTTCAAATGGAGAGATGAGTTACTAAAGGGAATTAACTAAAACTGATATCCCAAAAAAGGCATGGCATGTAGAATTAGAACAGTGTACACCTGTGGACTAAATAAAGCATTCAGTTTGAAATTCCAACATACATCACCTGAAGAAGGTTGTAGTGTACAATGGCTGAAATGTTGTGAATATGCCAATAAAGATGAAGACAATAGTCCGAATAGTGTAAATAGTTACAATATCTCATCTCAGAAATATAGACAAATGGTGAATTAACCTTGTAATAAAATCTGATAATCAGTTCCTAAGATAGTGTAAATGTTTGGTCATTAATGAAGTTAAAATCTTTATGCTTTCAGTTTTGTATACTTTTTATTTTTTTCACAATTTTGATGTCCTTATTTAAAAGAAACTTAGACAATGCATTAATCACATATGCATATGGAAAAACATACAAACAAAAATATATTGTTTTTATATATTACCAACAGGTATACAAGAAATGTTTTTACTAATATAAACAAGAGAATGTTAAGAAATTTATCAAAACACTAAAATAAAATAAACAAAAAAAAAAAAAAAAAAAAAAAAAAAAAAAAAAAAAAAAAAAAGAAAAAATCTTAATCTGAAATTTAATTAAAATTCAAACATCCAACAGCATTAAAACATTGGTCAGAAAAATAAAACTGGAATACTTGAGTGGGGGTGGGGATAGAAATACATAAGCATGAGAGAAAATAATGTTTACAATGACACTTTTTAAAAAATGTCAAAGCAGCATTATTCTAGAAGTAGCTGGGTGCAAGTGTCATACCTGAGCAAAGCATAGCGGGACAAATGCCATGTAGTAGGCTGTCAACATGGAGTTGAACAACACCTGCTTGACTCTGTTGTTAAAGTCCTGCTTGAGACACTCAACCTCCTCACGCACTATGTCAGGAGTGAGCGTGCAGTTGTGAAAAAGAACATTCTCTTCATTGTTTGTATCACGGGATGTCTTGTGTTTTTGTGTTGAGGAGGAGATAGAGATACACTTGTCTACCACTTGACACGGCCAAACAAGAGACTTTTGGAAAACTGGCTTCACAGTAAAACCAAACAGAATCAGATATGTTGCTAAGCTGAAATAAAAGAATAAAAAGGGGAAATAAATTACTATCAATAAATTTAGGAAAGTTTAAATAACAAAAAGAAAAAAATATGTATAGATATTTTAGAATGACTGTTTCTTTAGTTGTCTATATATTTAGCCGAATTATTTTTAATATTAATTTCAATATTATTTTAATATTAATTATTCTCCAACTTTTGTTGTTTTTTATCAAAATATTCTAGATCAGTAGATTCCTTGATCACTGAAGTGCAACAAATTTGAAATAAGGAAATAGAGTTAAAGAACAGAATCTCGAAACTTTCAAGCCTGTTTGTCAGACTTGACACTAACCACTAATGAAATTTACCCTTTTTTTTTTATAGAACAATGAAAGGCTAATAGAAATCTGTTAATATATATTTTCTATTACTTCAGTAGAAAGAAAACTAAATTATCCAACAAAGAGTAGGGGGAGGAAAAGAATATGCTTTATACAATGTGTCCCAAAAGTCACATGACAATTAGCAGAAAATGTACACTGTGAAATAGTAACCAGAGGAAATTTACATGACATCATCTTCCATAATTCGACCAATAAAATTTCTTAATATATTCTCATATAAAGAAACATGATTGCATTTGGTAAATAAATATAAAATTTACAAGGGTTTTCAATGGTAATGCAACTTGTTGGAACATCCTGTTTATAAATAATAAATAGTGCCACTTTAAGAATTAAAACAATGTTTAATACACTTTATGCAATTACAATGCATTTCATAGTTGAATTTCTATACTGGATTATTGGCTAGAAATACTAACTTTAGTCAGTGGTGTCATTAAGTACAATTTGCTTAAACAATTTTTTAAATTTATCTAAAACATCAGTCCTTTTGACTAGCAATTGCATAATAACATTACTAGCAGCACATCCACTGGATTTTTTTTTCAATATTTTCTTTTTGATATACCCTTATTTCCTATATTTTATATATAAAAATAGTAGCTTATGAAATATTACCACAATTTAGTAAGAATAAATTAAAATTATAAAACTAGAAATAAGATAGGCATAAAGGAAAAAGGCATGAGCACTTATAATGAAAAGTCATTATTTGATGACAAACACTGTTATAAAAATTGTAAACTGCTTAACAGATTCATAACAGTAAATTCAAAGATTTGAACTTGAAACTTTATTTAAAAAAAATGAAGTATATTTTAAGTATGGATTGTAGCTATATTTATATTAAAATCTCATCTGTCATCAGTAGAACAACATGCAATAAAATTAGTTCAATTACAAACAAGCTGACATTAAATAATATACTTAAATATTTTTTATAAGACTTGGATTATTTTCTAAAATTCATTAAGTTGAAATTATAAAATAAAATTAGAAGTCTATAATAAGGAGAAGGAGGTGGCAGATGGGAAAAATAGAAAAGAAAGAAAAAGCAACTTACGGGTAGCACAAGAATAAGCAGTTGACCAGTGAATATCGAACGACAACATGATAAGCTGTCCAACAAAATGTGCCAAGAATTCCAAGGACAAATATCAACTTGATAAATTGAACCAACCAATAAAGAACACTTTTCCTATTTTTAGAGCCATATACCTGAAACAGAAAAAAAAAAATTAAATTTAGCAAAAAAGGTTTTAAAGAACTAAGCAAATTTAAATATTGCTGAACAAATTCAGTTAACATACTTTTGTGTTGTCTTTATAAGATTTTAAAATCCAAGATTCTTTTTGTTTTTAAAGAATTGTAAATTGTGTGCATGCAAAAGCAACCCAAAACAAAGTGATTAAAATTCCAGGCAGAAAAAATAAAAATAAAATAATTTAAATCTTACCTCCTGCACGAAACACCAAACCAATCTCCTACTCATAAGAAGCATGAGAAAGCTCACCAAATAAGGATCAATTAGGTAGAAATTCTGCAAGCAGTGGAGAAAAAAAAAAAAAAAAGGTTTAACAACATTGATATAAATATTCTGAATTTTACATGCAAATTTATAATGAAGCTAAGATTTTTGCTTTTCAAGACAAATTGACAAAAGATTTTAATTTTGTCTTAATATATCTAACATGTTACAGAAAAATCTGTTTAAATGTAATCGCACAAAGTTTAAACAAATTGTCATTAATTTCACAAGAATATTACAAAATTTAAAATAAGAGACTTAATAAATTTCCCCAGATTTCTTTGTTTCAAAACTGGGCTAAAACCAAGTCTTCTCAAATACTTCATTGTTAAATACTCTTTGAAGGAGCAATCTAAAATCAGGTTAAGATAATATACAACATTTTATAAAAGAGACTATAACTCATTTCTCAAATGTTATATATCTAATCTACTTCATAAAGCAGGTCCACTACTATAATCTTTTACTTATGAAGCAATGTCAAAAGTTATTTACTCAATCAAAAACTTCTAAAAACAGATGTTCGGTCACATTCTAGAAAGTAGGTTAAGCTGAGAACTTTTCAGCATCCCTTTGTATAGGTGGACACAAATTTGGTAAGGCGATTGGTTGAAAAATGTCTATGAATGTAGTTTCATATGTTCATCTAGTGGTCAATTTTTTTTTTTTTTATTTTTTATTATTCAATAAATCATGGGAATTTTCTCACCCTTGGAGGAAGACTTCTTGGCAAGTGCATGCCCAGGTTGGACCTAGATGGTTGCATCGCTGATTGTTCCATCTTGTCTTTGGTAGGTCCCATGTTCTGGCTATGGTATTTTAGTGAACGTTGAGTGACAACTAGCTAGATGTCCTCCTTATCAATATTTGTCGCTTATCAGATGAATTGAATTATATCAGAGATTCCTGTACGATGTTTTATCTAACTATTGTGCTTTGTACTTTGGGATGTAAAGTTATTTGGTTCCATCTTCCTCTGGATTATGGCAAGTTAATTGCTTGGTTGTTAATTGTACAAATCATGTCATAACTGAGAACTTTCCAAATAAACAAAATTCAACATTTTCAAAATAAATGCATATATAGAGAATTTTTTTAATATATATTTATACAGAGAACATAATTCATGAAGTAAAAATGTGTACTTGTGTGTACACAGAGTGAGAGTTCAGAAAAAAAAAAAAAAACAAACATTTGCAATTAACTGTCAAGTGTGTCTGTATGAGTGTGCTACATGGTTTGGTTGAATAAAGAAGTCTGTTTGCTATGAGAAAGAAATCATCTGAGAGAGGAGTCCTTTTTTGTAGCTAGTGCATCCTGTGGGTGAGAGAGCAAGAAAAAAAAAAAAAAAAAGGATGAGTGTTTATATCGTTTCCTTTTATACTGCTCATTACCATGCCACCTAATGGGTGTTAAATGAAGTTCCATGGCAAAGAAGGTGGGGATAATCCCATATTTCTGTCATCCCTGTTTATTTGGTTGATGGTGGAATCTTCAAGGCATGTCATAAATAATCTGGGCGCAGTTTGGCCTTATCTCTCTGTAGTTCAAAATTTTTGGTGTCAAAGTGTGAAAGGAAAGTAAAGATAACTTGAGAGTAGGAGTCTTTGAGCAGAAGTTGGCAAGCTTCCTTAGAGATTCATGTAGCATTTAATAACAATATCTAAGTTGTAAACTCCTTGATACATCAAAGACAATTGATAGAGTGTGTATATATATATATATATATATATATATATATATATATATATATATATCCAAGGAGGAGTTAGATCCATGCACAGAATGATCCATTTAACATACTTCCATTTATTAATATATTCAGTGTATTTTATTGACCCTTATGAAACTGGCAGTCTCATCTATTGTATCAGAAAGATATTTGCATGTACAAAAGTTGTCAATCTCAAAAGAATCAACTACCATGTTGTGCAAGGAAAATAACACACACTCCCACCTCTTAAAAGCAGAAATCTATATATACTCAAGATGCCCACAATTGGTCAAATAAAAATTTGCATGAGTCACTGAGCTTTATGAAAGAAAATTAGATAAAAGGTGCAGGGTTCTTTTGCTTTAGCAATTTTTGGCAGGGAATATACACAACATACAGGCATTTTGTTTATTGAAGTTATAATTTTCTTTGCTATATCCCTTAAACAAAGGAAATTAGAAAAGAGGCCAAAAATGCACATGCTAGAGGAATGTTATCTTACCAAGGCATAGTTTGCATGAGAGTGTGGCAACCACCAAACAGTCTTGTAGAGATTCACATATTGCAACAGCAGAATGATCACTCCCAACATATAGAGTAAAAACTCAAAGAGCAAATTGCTCTCACGAGGGATGTCAGGCAGGAAACCATGTTTGGGTAATGTGACCATGGAAGCAATAGGAATGACATTTTCCCTCTCCTCCAAGTGGCTGGAAAAAAGAAAAAAAATGTAAAAACAAAAAAATAGTAAAAATAAATTAAAATTTTTTCAATATAGTATGAAATCCAAAATTTAAAAGCCTAAATTTCATAGCTGATGTATCTGGTCACAAATAAATATAAATTTTTAGATGTAAATTTCAACGTATATTTAATATTCTACACAAGATATCACATGCATCCTTAATAGCTGTGTATTTTAAATACAAAAAAAAGAATATATAAGAAATATACAACAATTTTATACAACTACTACAATAACAGTAGTGTCTCCAACAAAGTCCTTATCAAATGATGATCTTGTGTTAAGTCATGGTTTCAGGGCCATGGCATCATAAGATCATAACTCAATGTGCCTCAGCTGCACAATGTTTTGTTGACTTTTCCATCACATTGTAGGAGTATCAGCTGCAAACAGATGCAGTTTCAGCCCCAATCTTGAAGCCTTTGATATTAATGGAGATCAGTCAGATACAACATGAGAGAAATAAGAATAATTTCCTATCTTGCTACAAAAAAAAAAAAAAAAAAAGAATTACTTATAATGAAGAAAATATTTCTTCTCAACCCAATGTTATAGTTAAAAAAGAAAGAAAAAGAGAGATCCAGTCACTATCAAATTTTTTGCCCAGACATGGAAATAGAATAATAGGAATAATTTGCATAATTAATGAAAAAAGGAAAAGAATCAAAGTTGGTAAATAATCAGAAAGCAATTAATGATAATTAAATTAATGGCAACCAAACTCAGTTTCTTGAGCTTGTGCTCTTCTGCTGAATATTTTTCTGTGTGCAATGATTTGAGTCCTGAAAGCAAAAGCATATTATCTCTTTCAATCACATCATTTGTTTAGCCAGAGTGGGGAATGACTCTGTATCTAGTATTCACACCGCAAGTAAACACAGAACATGCCATAATGGTCAGAAACAAAAGGCAACAATCTAAACCCACATATCTTCTCATGGTCACCAATTAACTAAAATTTTGTACAAAAAAATAAACCATAAAAAAATTGGACATGCAAAGCATTTGACAAAGATGAGACAAATTTTAAAACAGGTAAGCTAGATATTATAGTTGGAGTGATCAATTTATCTGAGTTTCTGGGATGAGGAGCTATCATTAATTAAACTATTTACATTTGGACTATTGTTCTCATCTTTGTTGTCATTATCACAAAGTTTCACCTGTTGTGCCTTCCAGCTTTCATATTGATCTGGGTAACCTACAGTGAATTCTAAACTGAAATCAAGTTGTGCAAAAATGTCATAAAAAAGCTGATTTTGCCCAGTCTTGGAGCCACTTAAGATTTTCATCTCTTCTATTCACAACAATTTGTGTCTAGACAAGTATGTTCAAATTGAATTGGCTACAAATTGTCAACATCTGATCTCAACTGGAAATACACTAAATGTCCAGCCCTTCATTACACATTGTTCACATACATGAATCTTTGTATTTTGCATCTTTTACACATGTTCTCAGTTGATGTTATCGCAAAAGGCAAAGTTAATTCAACAATATTAACACAGCTACAGGTTTTTTGACATTGTCAAGATTTCATATATTTTTTTTTTTAACCCTTAGAGCACTGACCACCACTTTACTGGAGGTAGAGAAAAATGACTTAATGCCCAACCATCGGTTGAACTTGTAACTATTTTTATATCTACTGTGAAACATTACATGCCAATTATTTGCAAATTTTGACTCAGGAGCTCAGGCAGAAGGGTTAAAATTGTTCAGGAACACAGGCCTCAAAGGATTAATAAAGAACTTTAACCTTTGTTGATCTGTCTGATGTCACTCCATATAATCAATCTCCTTTCCCTTGATATTTTTTCATCTTATTAATGCACTGTTTTGACGATGGTTTCAGATTTGATCTTGAGCTATATAATTCCATATTTGCTAAAGAGTTAAGTATTACTAATCACTTCTTCATCTTCTGTGAAAGATCTCTCATATACCTGCAGTGGCCATGATAACTTGAGGATTAGTATACACACCACAAATTATTGGTGAGGGTCACATTAATAGAACGTGCATCATCTTTCAGCTGTTTCTCCAGCAATGGCAATCAGTAAGTAGAAGGGAATAACAACTGAGGCTCCTTTAACACTACTTTCACTTTGAGCTTATGTAAATAGATATACAAGGACATGGTGAAAAGTTCTCAGTATTGCCAATACTGTGTCCCTCATAATACCAAAGGCATGTTGAAAGCCCCCATCATAGTCAACATGAATCACCTGTAGCCTCTTCACTGAAACTAAACAGTTTTATTTAATAACCTTTTTGTTTTTCAAAGTTGAACAGGTTTCCAAATTGTTTTGAAAGAAAACAGATTTATGTTGAATAGATTTTTCTTTATATTAGAATTTGTTTTCAATTACCCAGAATGCCATATATAAGACTGAAGAAATAAATAAAAATGGAGATTCATTGTCAACTTTAGTTTTGATCAAAATTTTCTACAGTATAAAAGCATTTTTATCCTCCTCCTAAATTCAAACATTTGCTTAGAGATTCATATTTTTCATATTCATTGATTCTTAAATAATTGGGTTTTAAAATTATAAAAACTACATCTTTGCATAATTCCTGATGAACATTTTTAAAGGAAATTTACAATATTAATAAAAAATACACTAATTTTTTCTATATGTGCCAACATCCCAATTTACTATATTTCAGAGCTTTCACTAAATATAATGTATTATAAATTTAGCAAGATTGTTATATGACACATTTTAAATGGCTAGGTGTAAGAAGCCTAATGTAGAGGATATGAATTGCTTTAAAATTAGACAAAGATGCCTTTCAAATTAGATGAAGATGCTATGGCTAATGTAGGAGACTTTTTTCATTGAATCAAATAGAAAAGAAAGACTGAATTCATATCCTTTTATTCGTGATGACATTGAAAAACTATCAACAGCAAATGGTTATAGACTCTTCACTCCGCACTTATAATTAAAATGTGGCTTTTTCTAACCAAATCAGGATAAGCAATGACAATGTATTCTTTGTATGAAAAGGAAAAAAATATCAGATGATCAATGTATTTTGACAGTCATACTTGTAAGAAGGGGATGCTGAAAAGTTCAGATCAGTGTTATGATATTTGGTAAAATAACTTTTCTGCACTTCTCTCCTATCAATCCTTGACTACTGAGAATTCCTGATCCAGAGTACCAAGACCTATTAGGATTGTAGGGGCACTGCATGTACTGCAGCCATAACAGCAGTGGTGTGTCTTGGGCAAGACAGTCTGATGAAGCCCAATTCTCTACAGACTGGTTTAAATTCAGAGTTTTCCTTCTCCTAGACTGGTTGCCAACAAAGGCTATAAGGTATAGTCTGTCCCATTTAAAAATGGAATCTCTCATTGTTTTCTTAGAACTAGACAGCCAAACTACCTGCACATACGATTTGATTATAGTGGTGAAGGCTTGTTCAGAACCAGCTACACATTTTGAAAGAACTAAATACAGGAACTGGTGCACATAGTCTGCCACAAGATCTCCAAACAACCCTACTCAGGTTTAGAATTCAAGGCTTTTTTACTCCTAGACTGGTTACCAAGGCTATAGGGTCCAGTCCATCCTGCTATTCAAACATAATTGTGGACTAACAATTACCCCACTTCATATGCAATGCATAACATACTGATTGAATTTGAAATCTGTTTAAAAATATTTGATAGTACTGGAAATTATGAAATCTAAGCAGCGGAGTGTTTGAATAACTGCAAAGTCAGTGTAGGGTGGGTGGTGATTAAACAACAGTTGAAATTTTGCCTATGAAGTTCAAATACAATCAAAACTAAAAAAGAAACAAAAGAAAAAATGAAACCGCGCTCTTCTAGATCCTGAGTTGAGATTAGAAAGAATGAAACATTTGTTTCATAAATTCCATTTTAGATCACTATTACTTAATATACACAGTCAAAAAACATAACTGACTAGTAAAGAAGATAGTGAAATTAAAAAATTGAGGAATTCAAGTATATTCAGGGGTTAAGAAGTATAATTTTTTTTTTTTGTTTTGTTTTTAAAATGTAAAACCTCAGGCAATAATTGTCTGTGTCAACTGTCAAGCTTTGATAGCTGACTGAAAGTAAACTGTGTAAAGGCTTTGTTTTTTTCTGTACTAAAATGAGTATATAAAAAAAAGATAATTAGGAATATAGCTGCTAGAGAGAAAGCTTTCAGGTGATAATACTGGAATTATTGATTTTAAAGATTTTTCTCATCTAATTAATTAAAAAAAATTACAAAATTTTATAAAAGAATATTTTGCTGGAATTTAAAAAAATGAAAATATTATGAGTTGGGGAGATCAAACCAAAATTCAAATATATTATTAATGATAAAATTTATGCTGTGAAAGTCATATTGGTAACCGACATGTGAAATTAAGGTATTTTCGTTGCCGGTAAAAATGGTTTGGGTCAAAAAGTAGAAATGGAAGAGAATAAGATGATTATTGAATTTGAGTGGATTGAAACAGCTTAATAAAACTAAATAAATAAATGAAAATTATCAAAGAAATGATCAATCTAAAGTCCAAACATATGTCTTTATGCATGATTAGAGACGTTCTCAATTATTTTAAACGCAAAGAGAGATGTTCATGCATTTTATTTTTATTATTTTGTTTTTATCAAATTGCTAAAAAAAATACTTCTTCAATTAAACAACTAATTTCTTAGGAATGGTTTTATTGTCAGTTGTGAAGAGGGTTTTTATTTACTTCCTTAGATTTTGTGAGTGATTTCCTCTAATATTGGATGGTAATCTAACAAGTTTGCTTTCATGGATTGAGAAAATTTTTCTAACGTCACTAACAACCAAGGCAATATCTCTAGATTTGCACATCAATCTGACTTTTTTCAGATTGAAGTTTAAAGTCTTTTTTTTTTTTACTTAAAAAAATATTTATTAAATATCAAAGTGTCATTCACCTCGGACTCGTTAAAAGGGAAAAAAAGAAACGGTGTTGTAAACAAAAGTTATATTTCTATTAAAAAAAAAAATGTTTTAAATCAACAGGTTCCGTTACCTTTTTTAAATATTCTTCTTACCAGATTTCAGACTTAGACATAAATTTAAGTTCATTTTTAAAGTATTTTTTTTCTAAAACGATATCGTAATTTTTCTCAGTTTCTGTGAGTTTTACTTTTCTGAATAATACTAAAAAAATGTTTTTATTTTTTTATTTATTTCGAGGAGAACGAGATTAGGAATTTTTTGTAATCTGAACTTGGATATTTTATTGATAAGTAATAAAATAATCTTATTCACATACAATTTAAGAGTAAAATAGGGGTTCAGCTATCTTATTTACATTCATTAAACTAAAAATGTCAAATAAAAAAAACAACAACATATGTACGTTGAAAATGTCTCAAAATAAAAAACATATGTACGTAAAAATGTCTCTCAAAAAAAAAAAAAAAAAAAAAAAATTGTTTTCTTTACTTTATCATAAAATTAATTATTTACTTTTTACACCACAACAGTGACAATTGTGTGGATGTTAAAGTAAGCTAAGTAAGAGATTGCATTGCACTAAGTGACAAAATAAATAATAAAGAAAAAATTCAGATGTAATCACTTACTGGCAAATAAATTTATTTATCTTTATTTAAAAAAAAAAAAAAAAAAAGTTGTTTATCTTACGCGCATTTTTCTTAAAGTTAAAAACCAAAATTTAAACTTTTTTCACTTTTATTTTATTTAATTTAAATTTGTTTACAAAAAATAAATAACATGTTGGGTAAATAAATAATTTTTTAAAAATAATTTAACAAAAACAGCTGTTTAAATCTATTTACTTAATTTTTCGACTTTTTTTTTCAAACTTTTGTTTTCATTCCTATTTTAGAGATATAGACGGCTGACAAAGAGATTTTTGATAAATTAAATAGAAAAAAAAATTATTTTTTTTAATAAAAATACTATTGCTCTTCTTAAATTACTTTTTTTACCTAGTGTAGTTTGAACCTGCAGTTAAGCATTTTTAAAGGCAAAGCAAATACATTTTTGAACTTAAAAAATTCACTCTTTCACTGTGTTAAGTAAGAAAAGATCTAAAGATTCATACGGATTTTTAAAATTTATTCTAATAAAAATAAAATAAAACCAGAAATATATTAATAATATTAAAATTATTTAACTAATATTCCTCCATCAAATTAACTTTTAATAATTTTGTTTTCGTTCATGAATTTGAATTGAATTATGAAGGAAAAACTGATGAAATTATAAAATCGCACATTGCGTAAAAAAAGATAATGAACAATTAAAAAAAAAAAAAAAGAATTAAAACAAAATAAATAAGGCCAAGGGGATCAATTTTCAATATATGAATTTTAAAAAAAGTAAAACTAGCAAACAGCATAATTTTTTAAATTGTGCAGAACTAAAAAACATAACTTGTTTAAAAATGTTTAGTTTTTTGTTTGGTCAGTTCTAAGTTGTTGTTTTTTTAGAGTGAATCTGAAAAATTCATAAATAATCTGACATAAAAGGTAAAATTTAACAACTAAATAAAAAAAAATAAAATTTGAAAAAATTTTTTTATCCATATTTTTGTTTACTTTTTTTTAACGAAACTATTTAAATTCAAACTTTGTCGCTTGTAACCTCGAGTTAACTTCCATTCTCTTTTTTTTCTCTTTTATTACGGTCAATAATATGTTTACTATTATTATTATTACCTGTTGGAGGTGTAACATTTATGAGCAGACGAAGAGGCGGTCTGGAGCCGCGACAAAATCCGACGTCCACTCGGCATCCTACAACTCACATAGCGATCGTCTTTTCGTCTCTTTCGAGCCGTTAGTTTCAGAATTTCAAAAGATTTTCCTTTTCCACAAAGAAATAATTCCCTCTTGACACAGCTCCCACTACGCTGTTGTTGTGCACGATGGAAGCTACCAGGCACAGTCAGTCATATATTAAATGCAGAGAGAGAGAGAGAGAAATGTAATCAGTAAAAAAAGGATCCCAAAACAACATTAAACACGCACGCTTTTCCTTGACAAAAACGTTGACTTGGCACCGGACCGCTTCGTCTTCATCCAATCATTTCGCACCACACAAACTTCCTTTTGACTAGTCTACCTAAGAGCTTTGATGTTATTAGTTACTACTTTTATTTATTTTTTTTTCTTTCTACGACTGGCGACACCTAGCGGTCGGTCCTGTTATCAGGAAAAGTGTACTAACCTTTTGGCTACTATGACTACTACGTAAACAATTCTTTTATACACACACACACACACACACACACACACACACACACACACACACACACACACACACTCTTACAAATGAATGCACAATATTTGTCGAAGTCTATTTATATGAGATTGACTATTTTTTTCAAAACGAAATATTAGCGCAGACAATGGTAATGTGCTAATGGTTAATAAAGCATGAATAGGAGAGGGAAAATGACTATAAATTCAAAATAAAAGATTATATAAAATTTCAGACTTTAAAACCAAGCACATAGATAGATAGATAGATAGATAGATATGAACAGATGGACACAGATACATAGATGGATATGAACAGAATGAGATAGATATATAGATAGACAGATATGAACAGAATTAGATAGATAGATAGATAGATAGATAGATATCCCAACTGACTCTGTTTTGTTCACTTTTCACTAATGTTCTTGGAAAAGGTATGAGTCTATTTTCCTCCAACTATGGGATAAATAACAGAGCAGATTTGGCTCTCTTGCCTTGGATGGCAGCCAGTCTAGGAGAAGACTTCACTTCTGCAATCAAATCATATGTAAGTAGTTTAGCAGTTTAGTTCTGAAAACATTGAAATCAATGGGAGAGTCCATCACACACACACACACACACATATATGAATTAATGGATTTTATTTTTAATCCAATATTATTTCTTATTACTTTAAACATTATATTTTTGTAGATGAACATGTTTAAATAGACGCCTAGCTTTTTTTTTTAAAGAGTGCGAATTGTATCTATCTGCCTGTGTAATTGAGTCTTAATAAAGAAAATGAGATGGCGAGCACATTTAAAACTCAAATACACACACCGGTAAATGGCATTCAAATTGTTAAAAAGAAACAGCATGTCTACTCATAGATGTGTATTCACTAAAATATAACACATAAAGTAATAATATATATATATATAATTATTTTTTTAAAATATGATTCCTTCACTACATAAGAATTCTCATGCTTCAAAAACAAAAATAAAACAAAAATACTAAAGAACTTCAAATTATTTACCTAATGTGTTCTTTCCTATATATATATATATATATATATATATATATATATATATATATATATATATATACACGCACAAAATAATGCATGCATAGAAAGACAGGCACCAAAGTTAGGAAGTAAATAAAAATTATTAGCTGATATGATTTTTTTTAAAAAGCTGCTCAAAATTCTAGCAGAAACAGTAGAGTATCTTTCCCATAGTACATTTTATTATTAATAAAATATTTAAAAATGTATGAATTAAAATTTGAAGACAAAGATATATCCATTTGTTCAAAAACATTTTTTTAAAATGTTCTAAATTAAGTCTCTTCTTATTCTTCATTTTATTCTTCGTCGTCATTTTCATCATCATCATCAGCATCATCATCTTCTGTAGTCCTATGGCTGGATATAATCATAAGGTTGTTGTATAGGCGATCAACTGACCAGTTTCTTCCATATATCCAGATTGAAAGCAAAGGTGTTCATTCAAACATAATATGCCTTGATCAATTAGAACTGGTGAAACCCATCCCACTTCAATTCAAACCACAGTCAATGTTCTCCAACTTGAAGGCTCACTTTAGTCATAGACATTGAGAGAACACCCCACTCTGACCATTCACTCCTCACTAGAGAAGCCTGGTAGAGGAACCAGTTTAGTCACTGATGATCCCAAAATGTGGCAGGTAGTATTGAGTTATCTGCTACCAGTAGCCCTCATACAGCAACCTGACATAATCTCTATTATTATGATTGTTTTACTCTATCTTATTATTAATATTCATACTAAAAATTGTTGCTTTTTATCACAACACTGACTTGATGGGTTCTCTGACTACTAGAACAAATAGCATGAAATTGAAGAAGTAATTATAGGAAATAAATCCTATTTCTAACACAATTATTTACCTACATACATACCATACTAAAACACAGCCAAACTTTATTTTCTACCCAATAAGAGACAATATTTACAAACATGCCAAAAAGATTCCACAATACAACACACTGTTTAAATCAAAGTGTCTACTGGTTAGAAATTAACATCGTCATGTGAAATATTTGACCAATCAGAGAAAACTAAAACTATTTTATTTGAGCCTACTTTCAGGTAAAAATTTCTTATAAAACGCAACAGATTTTGACTTTCACTGAGCAGAAATGTAACTTTCTCCATGCCATTCCAACACAAGATGTGACTATATAGCTTTCACCCCCATCCCCAGCTCCTGCTCAAAGAAACATTATTTCCAACAACAACAGTAGAGGTGGTCATGTGTCAGTGGATTCAAAAGAATCATCTCCAACAACAACAACAAAGGCTATCAGTGAATCTTTGCTGATGATAAAAGTCTTTTCTAAACTTCAGCTCTTTCTGTGGACCAAAATACTTTAACTAAACTAAAGACTATTTTTACTCCTTTTTAACTCTTTTGAATTCATATACATATGTTTGTAAATACAAATGATTTATTTAACAGACATGCCCATGTTTTCTTTATTTTTATTTTATTATTGTTTGGAATTCAGCCATTCGGCTTTTTAATATAAAAAACCTGGATGAATGAATTTGCTGCATAACTTCAAATGAGAAATGTGATCTAAAATAGCAGTTTTTCTTAAAACCTGTTTCTTGCTATTTTAGGTCAAAGGTACTAAGATATATGAAAGTGTTAGAGTTTGTCTACCTGGGTTTTCATTGTTATCGGAGTGTTGAGATTCCAAATATTTAACAACAGCACATCTTTTAAATGAAACGTATAAAAGGTTATTTTCTGAAGGAAACGTAGAAGCAGAACGTCAGTTGAAATAACATTTATATATTTTTTTCAGAAATATACAATAGCAATAAAATGTTCAATTTTCTTTGCAGCGAAGCTTATTTTATAAAGTAATTAAGTGTTTGTTGTGCCATGTGAAATGTGTGAACAGACTTACTTTATGACAGTCAGCTCAATGTGTTTGTAAGTTTGTAGACAAAAACTCAATAGGCAGTTTCTGGTTAATCCCTTTTATTGTGTGTGTGAACAAAGTCTTAGTCAGTGGATGCTGGCTGTCTCACTTCCATTGTGTGCATGTGTGTGGGTGCATGTGTGTGTACACATGTGTAGGTGAAACTGGCCACCCAAATTGGTTTTTGAGCCTTGAGAAGCAGTAGGCTTCTATTTTTATATTTGTAAGGGAGATTCAAAATCTAATTTCAGATAGAGGTGTGAGCTTTTTGAATACAAGGTTTTCATTGGTTAAAAAATAATTTCACACTGGCTCATGAAAATCTTTTTTTTAATTTGTGAGAGTGGTGAAAGGAGTTATTATTGTTATTTTCTAAATAGTCTAAAAATAACATATGGTAGGTCTACCACTACATCCACATGCATGTTGGGGTATTTGCCTTTGTAATGATAGTTTGCATTAAGATCATGATGGTGGGTTGATTCATGGTAGGGTGTATTGGTTGCCAAGGTGACAGTGGTGGTGATGAGGGACTAGGAGTCGCTAGTAGTTATGGAGCAAGTTGTATGGAATGCTTCAGTTGGATTTGGGTTGAATATTGTATCAATGAAACAGGGATATGGTGATGATTGCAAGGGTATGCCTGTAGCAAGTTGAGCAGAATATTTCAGTTGGATTTGAGTTGAATGTTATATCAACAAAATGGAGTCGTGGTGGTGATGGTGAGGCTAGGCCTCTAGTAGGTGGTTAAGGCTGAGTGTTGGAATGTCTCTGGTTTCGATGAGAGAGGCCTGGAGTTGTCTGGTGATGACATTGAGGTGTTATAAATCATGGTGGTTGGCTTTGGGGGTGGGTGCCCATTGGTGTCAAAGCTGGTCTCTGTTGGGTTCCGTGTGTGAAAAGTCGGGTGAGATAAGTGAAGGTTGGGCGAGGTCATGGTTGTCGTGAGAGAAGTGGTGATGGTGGTGATGGCAATAGTGCCCTGCATGTTGGCAGGTAGCTTTTCAAATGGCAACTGTGTGGCAAGGTGGGTTGATTCATTGTAAGGCATATTTGGGTCATGATGGTGATGACGAGGAATATTTGTAGCTGGGTGATGATGACATTGAAGTGTTATAAATCACAGTGGTTGGCGTTGGGAGCCTGGCAGTGTCGAAGCTGGATTGTTAGCCACATTCGGCATATGAAGAGTTGGGTGAGATTAGTGAAGCTTGCATGTAGTAACAGTTGTGTTGAGAAAAGCAGTGATGATGGTGACAGCACACCTTCAAGTTGGCAGGTGGTATATCGGTCTATAACTGTGTTGGCCATTACAAGAGGCCTGCTTTTAGACAGATCTGGCAGTCCCCTGTGTCATCTTTCCAGTGGGAATGTTCGTGATTGGCCACTGTATCACTTTCATCATGGGGACTTGCTTCATGGACTGGATGTGATGCTCAGAGTCTATGCACAGAAAACAACTTTTTTATTTTTTGTTCTGACTTCTTGGCATTCACATCCAGATGACATGCAGAATGAATCAGAGATCTAACTGCAGTGGAGTATAACAAGGGTTTGTTGTCTTTTCTTTTTATATTCCTAAACAGGTGTCTTGGGAGAAAAGGGGAGGTATTCCTCACAACACTATTTCAACAGATGAACATTGAATGTCATCTTTTACTCCTATATGAAGTCTTACAAGGACTAAGGGAAAGTGCTACAACCATTTAAACTGCTTCAACATTGCTTTCAGTATTGACTTAAAACTGAAGTGGAATGCTTTCAATATGTCATTTACATCAGGATGATAGGTAGTGGTAGCAATCCTCTTACGATGTAATAGTTAACTGATAGAATAAATCAGATTCAAAATGCCAACATCTGTCTGTGGTAACTATAACTGGCACACTAAAACAAGATGCCTATTCAGAAATAAAATATTTCTTAGGAATTATTAATTTCTATTACAGATTACTCACTCCCTACCCTCAGGTATTAAAACTTTTGACAGACATTTTAACAAATGTCAAAAATTGTGACTAATGGAAACTAATTTATTTCTTTTTTGGATATGGTCAGTTACAGGTGCTAATACAGTACTTTTGGATGAGATATCTTTGCAGCTTATTTGGTGATATGATATTTTTACCAGTGTTTGAGGTGCTGTCCATTACATATCATGAGTGACCATAAAATTCTTGCTGTGTGCACTCAAATCAACTTCAGACAAATACTCCTCATGGCAGATACAACATTTGAATTATCTAAGCTAATTTACCTCAGATAATCATTTTATTACTGGATTGGAAAAAATTCCTGACAGTACTCTGCAGAACACCAGTCATTTGTTAGGGAACAAAGAATCAACAACTATAATAGTTTCTCTTTGTCTTTGAAAATGATGAAAATTTGTGTTCTTAACATCAACCTGGAAATTCTGTGACACCGGCACCAGTTGAATACATCCTTCTGTTCCTGAATTTTTGATCAGACTTTTTCTTTACACTTCATAGCTTCTCTTGTCATGTTGCTAGTGCTTCCACCAAGATAAACAGACAGATTTATTTGGTCGCGCATGAAGTTGGATATTTAACTTTAGACAAAGATCTGCATTCAATCTCAAAAAATCAAAGTTAGAAAACACAATTGCACACCTCCTGTTCCTTTTCTATAACCTGATGACTAATTTTCCCATGTGCATGTCAACATTAAGAAAAGAATATATTAAGCTTTATGTAAAAAAAAATACAGTCATCAGTCTCTTTCAGCTATCTACAAGCAAAGGTTTTTCCATCATTTACAACTTTTTTGATAAGCCTTGTTCCTGAGCCTGATTATGGTGATGCTGTGTCTGGTTCAGAGTTATCAAAAAGGAATATTCTGGAAAAAATACTAAGAAAAGAACTCCTCAGAATTATTTTCCAACCAATTGGAAGAATGGAATTTGAAACCAGAGAGAATTTTGAAAGGAGCCTACCATTACAAATATGAGTAGCAGTCATTTGATTTAATTACTATTCATTCACAACACAAATCAGAGCAGATAGTCAGAAAGATGGAAGTCATCAGATCAAGTTGTAGACTAGTTGAGAAGAGGATACTGGGCTCCAAGATACCACCTGACCAACCAACAATTCCAGCCACCTCACAAAACATTAAAACAGATTAACTTGAACTTATTCATCTGAAACTACTCTCAAGCAGACTAAAGTTTTCCTTGATGATACCAGACAACTCACTTGCTGTAACTAAAATTTTACAAGGCTGTAATACCTTCAACAAATTTACTACAATGATATTTAGCGTTTCTTCCATCCAGCTACAGACACTTCTACTACAAATTTGAACAGGTCAGAAAATTAATAACATCTTGTGAATTTCACTGTCAGCCTCTATCAATGACATTTTTAAAACTTTAGCAATTAATGCAAATCCCACATTCTTATAAACATTTTTCTCTACCAAATTTAATCTTTATTAGGCAGCCAAAAGAATATTTTGAGCAAGTTTATGCACTCTCCTTCTTTTCATATAAATTATTATAAATGAATAAATTCGGTAAATTTGGACAATCATGCTCACTAAAAAACAGTGTCCAAAGGACGGTTTTTCTCTTGACACTGCTATTATTTTATATTATTTTCACTCCTTGGCAATGTTTATTGTTTAAAAAGTGATGATTAGAATTGTAATAAAACCTAAACATATGAAAGTGAATTTATACATTTTGTTTGTTCTTGAGAATTGACTACAAAAATAATAAAAACTATTTATTTATTACATTGTTTACTTCCACTATTTACTATATTGTTTATTGGAATGGTTAGTAAAACATTGGCTAATTGCCAAGTTATTAAAACTTTATAAAATAGCAAATAAGGATTTCCTTATAGTTCATTCACATATTTGAATAATTTAGTAAACGTTTATAAATTTATGAATAAAAATTGTTTTCATATTTATTTCTTTATAAATTGGTAAATGACAAATATTGCATTGCATTAGTTTTAATTGTATTAATTTTTATAATGTTGTAAATATAAAATTATTTTTTTAAATAAACACTCTAATAAATAAATAGTGTTTAATATTTTGTTGTAAATTATCAGGAACAAAAAAAATGTATTCACGTTCATCATATGTTTTGGTTTTATTCTAATTCTAATCATCACTTTTTAAAATAATAAACATCGCTGAGGAGTGAAGGTAGTAAAATAATAGAGGATTCAATGGAAAAGCCATCCTTTTGACACACAGTTTTTTGTGGCCATGAATGTCAAGGTTTTCTACAAATACTTTGTTTCATTTGCCCACTGAGTCCTTTTATGTCATGTGCTTAAAGAGATTACTAAAAATTTACACACTCTTCAGAGAAGACCTATTGCAAGATTGTAAACAATAAAATCCTGCAATTGTCATGGATTTCAATGAAGACATCTTCAGCATAACATAAACATCTTCATTTTTAAGAGATTACTAAAAATTTACTCACATAAATAATATATTTATATGTATACATACTGCATTTTATATCTATGAATATTATTTATCTATACATAAATAATTCTGTCATTATTTATGGGTAGTTAGCTCATTAAATATAAATGATGCATCTCTAATGAGCTTTGTTCTATTTAATGGTTCCAAATTAAGGCTGTTACAAGTGTTGGGTTTTAACAAATATATGTAGGCAGACTTGGTAGTAACTGCCATTGGTACAGACATTTGGTACCCAGACATTTAAAATTAAAAAAAATATATCCAAGGATATTTTTATTTTCTAGAAAGAGAATATGCTAACAATGTATAAAAAATTGACATATTTCAATATATGGTGGTATATTTTATGTCCTTAGTGTTATTTTTATGTGAATCTTTAAATACATTTTTTCATTTATTAGTTTTTTTCTTTCACAGAATCTTTTCCCTTTCCAATTTCATGAACATTTTCAGTCTGTAATTATCATAATAAAGACTGCCACCAAGCACAACCAAAGATCCAGTTATCTCCCTTGAACTGGTCAGACAAGGAAAATACACAAATACTATTTGATTAATATATAGTAAGATTGCTAAGTCTACAATACAAATGAATTTCTTATTGATATTTCTTTTCCTTTTATTTTAAATTATGAGATTAAATATTTTCATTATTCTCTCTCTTACTTTCTCTCTCTCTCTCTATATATATATATATGTATATATATATATATATATATAGAGAGAGAGAGAGAGATGAATTTCTTATTGAATATTCAAATGAATTTCTTATTGATATGAGATTAAATATTTTCATTATTCTTTCTCTATCTATCTATATATATATATGACAATTGCATTTAGCATGAAACAGTCTGTTGCCTCTGTTTGTTGATGTCAATGTCCACTTTTATATTTTATATTAACATACACTCTATCTCTGATATTGAGCACTTTATCCCATAAATATAGCATACCTTAAAACTATATTTCTTCATATATATATATATATATATATATATATGGAAGAGGAGTTTGGTGACAGTAATTCCATGGGAGCAAATAAAAGTTCTGGAACAGAAAAGATAGGCATGAACTCTAAAAAGGAAAAGCATTGAAAGTAAATTATTTTTGCTACAAGGTGATGATGAACCATTTTAAGCCAGGGGCACTTATGATTTATTCAAAACAAGTATTCAAAATGCATGGATCTTTATTCAAAACTTAAGTGCTTTTATTCATATTTATAGTAATGGTAATGGTGAAATAGTTTTTTCCATAAAAAATATTTGGAATTCATTAACTACACAGCATTACTATTGGTTGAAACCTCTCAAGTCAACTTTTATTGATCTTTTTAATATTAATGGGGGTTTCCTTTCAAATCTTTTGTTCAATATTGTGTGGAAAGTTAACATCTTAATTGTATTAATATTTTCTCTTCCAGTTATATGTGTGACCCATTTTTGTTATTGTTGCTGTTGGGAGTCTTCAAGTCATATGGTTCCTGCCATTAAGCAATTTTTTAAAATTTTGTAGCACCAGTTTAGAGGTTCTGATGAAGGATTGTTTTTAAGGACTAAAGGATTCATTCACTCAAAGCCATTTTTAATTAATGATCACTGTTATATTTTAGACTTTTGAGGAGATTTGTTTTGTAGGCTGAATGTGATGCTTGGAGCCCCTGCAAATAGGATAACATTTTTTATTTTGGATTTTGCTTTTTTAGTGTTCACATTTGGCCAATATATAGAATGAATCAGAAAAAGATTTAATTTGTAGTATAGTATAACAGTATCAATGGCTGTCGTTTGATTTCAGAATAGTTTAAGCTGATTTTCAGAAACAAATTAGGCTAGAGAATTGAGATCACAACAGAGTTTATGTTAAACCTCATTTATTGGTTGGTTTCCTTGAGATTTGTTTAGTCTGAGGTAAATCATGTTCATGGAATTCAATTAAAGCCATTGCCAACATTTTTTTCTCGGTAGCAATTAAAATTATGCTGAAGATGTTTTCACTGAAATCCATGACACTTTTTTTACTGCATACAATCTTACGATAGGTCTTCTCTGAATTTTAATCTTCATGAAGAGATGATAATCCACACATTTTCAAAAGAACTACAAAGAGGCTTCATATATTTGAAGGTGATTGTGAAATAACAGTTTCCATCATTGTTACTTTCCACTGAGCATGGAAGATGTAAATTCCTCTCTCTTGAGTGGTATACACATTCTGATACTTGCCGGTGACAGGGATCTGTCCCTGCACTGGTAGTATCACAGCTATGACTAGCTTGAACAAGCTAAGACCAGCTACAACTAGCTTAGACAAGCTATGACCAGCTAAGACCAGCAGCCTGAGTGAAGACACTCAGGTCCTTATGTTAAAAACCGACCTTGTGTCACAACCTGACTCAATGGGGAGGTCAAGTAAATCTCTACTTTCCACTGAGCATTAATTTCAAAAGATTTTCACCTGCTTCTCTATATTTCATTATGTAATCATCCATTGTTTGAAGATCATCAAATGATTTTGGTCTTCTGACTCTATATCAACACATCCTCAAGAAGGAGCATCTCTGCTGGATGGAATAAACAATACAGACTCTTATCAAAATGTCATCAAATCTAACAAAAGCATTAGTTTTCCTTCTTGACCATTTGTTGTTATTCCATGTATTGTGTAGGTAGGAAAAATGTAGTGATGTCTTAAGGGGATCTTGAGGATCATGTGATAGCCTGTTGGGGAGAAAAATTGAGTTGCTACTTAGCTTCCCAAGAATGAGGTTGTAAGTCTGGTGTGTTTTACAAAGAAAAGATACTCTAGGACTGTATTGTATCCCCCTTGGGGACATTAGAAGTAAGAGCTTCTTTTTATTCATCACCTTCACATGCTGTTTGCCTCCTTATATGTAATTAAATCTCACTGTGTGAGACGATTTATTTATTTAATACTGTATGTTTATTATAATTTACAATGTATACTCATATTTTGTATATAAAATGTTTGGAATATGCAATGTTTTCATGTTTAACCTATTTATGGAGGTCATCTCTTTGTGTTGTTCTAGCCCTTCCTTTCATCTTGTTATGGTGTTAACATCAGTCCTATTACAGTCATATTAATGTCTATAGTGGGCTTTGGAGGGTAGAAAAGAACAAGATGTTTCCTATCTCTTTTTAAGCACCTCTTTAGCAATATAAAGGAAGGTGATAATAAAGAAAGGTTTATAGTAAATGTGTCTATTTAGCAAATTCTGTAAAAGTCTGTAAATTTAGTATTCTTTAGAATGAAAGCCTTGCAGTTATTTCTGTGAAATACAGTCATCCTTTTTGAAGATGAAAACTAGGCTTTTGAATAGCTGGTATGTGATGAAATTGTCAGAGATCATACTGAAGATGCATTGGCCTAGTCTGAATGTACTTCTTTTTTGATATATGTAATTTTGTTGGGGGGTTAAAAAGACATCATCAGTCCTCAAAAAAATTATATAAATTGTAAAGAAATCATATACAAAATACAACACAATAAGCATGGACAAAAATGATAAAATGCTTTCGTATACATTTCAGAGCTTATACATATATAGAGATAAAAAGTTTGTGTTTATTTGTTGGTAGCAACATGCTCTATCATAGAGCTGTCCCAAATGTCTGCCTCCTTTGGCTGTCAAAAACAAAGACAGAAAATTTTGATTTTTGTTTCAAGTGGTGGTATAATACCTATTCTGATGCATCATGGGAGTATTCTATATTTATTTAACTATTTTTTTTTTAATAATCTAATTTTTTCTTTCTTTATTTTTTTATTGCTTAACTTTTAATTTTTCTTTTATTATTAATTATTTTAGTTCTAGACTACTATATAGACTAGTTATAAGGGTTACAGGTTATTTAGTGATTTATTTGTACAAAACCAAATATATTCCAGAAATCTTCATTGCAACTAATGGATTATTTCATCAATAGCATTTTTTTCTGTTGTAGAACAGACATAGCAGCATTAAAACATTTATTGACATATTTTCAAATGTACTCGATGGATTTCAAAGAATTGCAGAACTAAATTATAGCATTTCTGGGAGAGTCTTCTTGATTATCAAGTTCTTCCTATTGGGTAAGTCCATGAAGGATGTTATTAATGGCCAGTCCTCTGAAGCCCATGTAGCATTCCCCAAGGCTCTCTCCTCAATACAAGAATCTCCCAAGGCTCTCAGCTCAGTCCTAAAACATTTTTTGTGATATAACAATCTTAGTATTCTCAGATCCTTATTTAATATATATATATATATATATATATATATATATATATATACTGATGATACTATGGATTATGGGAGCACTACCAAAAAAATCTACATGTTCAGAACCTAGCAGCTGATCTATCCTCTGACCTTGTTCACACAGCACAATGCGGCAGATCTGGCTTGTAACATTCAATACCTCAAAAACTAAGTTACTAATATTTCATCATCACAGAGCAAACTTTAAATTTTCTACAGTTAAAATGAATGTTTTTACTCTCAATAAGGCTACTTGCCTTCAGTGTCTATTGGGAGTCAAATTCAATCTAGACATTGAAGTTGAACTTGTATATACAATCCATTGCTAAAGATGCTGAAAAAAATGGTTGGTTCCTTGAACTGCTCTAGACCCTACCTAATCCTTCTGCCATGCTCTGTCTTTACAAGATCAGACTAAAAATGGAGTATTGCTGACACAGCTTTTTTTTTTTAAGGCAATTCACCCCAAGCAAGGCAGAAGTGCCACTAGCATGCAAGGGGTTACAGAGGATTGAGAACAAGAGTAAAGAGGTGTGTTTGAGAAAAGGATACAGAGCAAGGCAGGGAACAAGCTCAGGGTGTCAGATGTTGATTGACATTACAATTGAATATTTGAAGATTATAGTCATCATGGAAGCAAGTAAGGGGAAGGGAGTTCTACAGATGGGAAGTGCAGCTGAAGAAGCTGTTTGAGAAGAAGAGATGGTTACATTTAACTGTTTTGACAGTGAAAGGGTGGGACCAAGATGCCAGCCTGGTAGCACATTTAAATTCATATAGTGTGGGAACCAGCGAAAGTAGCTCGTTGGAACAGTTGCCGTGAAAATATTTGTAGAAAAGACAGAGGGAGGTCACAACATGTCTGTGGGATAGTGATCAGGGCCTATCATCTTGCATATTCATCTCTGAATTTTATCAAAGACCTCAAGACATACAGTGGCAGCACCAGACCATATATGACAGCAATATTCCATGCAAGGATGGATGGTTGATTTACAGATTTGAAAGATGGACTCAGATGAGAAAAACTTTCTGGCACGACACAGAGAGCCAACTTTCCTTGCGGTAGATGAAGCAATTGATTCAATGTATTTATTTCAACTCATGTCAGTGGACAGCGTGAGACCAAGCAGGTGTAACGAGACACTTTCAAGGAGCTGGGAATCAGTCATTCTGATGGGAGGTTTGGCTGAAGGCTACCCAATCTTCACTTTCCTGCCTTGATAGAGTTCAAAAGCCTTTGCATGGCCTTGTGGATGATGAACTGATTTCCACCCAACACCAACTTTCCTACAGATTAAATATTTTTAGCCTCTTGCTAATTCATCATTATTTTCATGGTGGATGTTTAAACAAACTACAATCATTGGTTCCACCAGTCTAAAACTACACAGCTAGAATCTATTATGCCATGTACACTTAGTTGACTCATCTTCATTCCTTTATATTCCATTAGAAGAGGAAGAAGTTCAACTCAGACAGCTTCTTCTATAGAACTGTCGCATTATAGAACAAACTCCCGAGAAGATGCTTTCCTGATCACTATAATTTTGACCTGAAGTCTTTATCTCAACCATTATCTATCTTATCTTCATAATATGCACTTGTAGTTAAATGAGTCTCTATTCCTCAGATGTTGTTTGTACAATACAAAATACCACTTGTTCAATCTGCCGTTCTTGAGTTCCACACACTTCACCAATGTAAAAAAAACAATTCACCCTCTCATTGCTTCAGCCCTCTTTTATCATGCCAACACCATGGCCAACTAACCAATTAGTGTTCTTTGCTTTTGTCCTCATTTATTCAGGCAAATGGCTTCCTCCAGTTCGAACAATCAGCACATGACTTGCTATTAGTCGAATCACACTAAGCTGTACAAAAGCCACCATTACAGCACATTCTGTTAGAACAAACCAATGTGAAGAGGGGAGATTTGTGCCATTTCCAAGGAACAAAATACCAATGCTATGTGTCATGTGTTGAGGTAAGGAACTTATTTTTCTTTGCATCAGATGTAAGCCACTCTGATTCGCTTGGATCTACATACTTGTTCACCACAACACTGCTTGCTCCCTCCTTCTCTATCTTTACAACAACCTCATTTAGTAACCCTCTACATTAAGTGGATTTGTATTGAGTAAATGATAATAAAAAATTTGCATATGACCCTCTCCAAAAGCATTGGCAAATTGCTTTGTTATTGTTGTTCACTGAAGACATTTGGGTTTAAGATCTGTAAGTGATCTGGGATTGCAAAGGAAATATTTGTCGCAGATTACTTCCACAATGCAGAGAATAAATCACTAATTTCAGATTTGAACATCGTGGACAGAAAGGCATGCTGAAAACTCGATTCACAGGTACTATCGCACAAATCACAATGCCCGCAACCAGTCAGAAAAATAACTCACTCTCCGACAAACACGGTAGCCAAAATGCCTAAATTTTTTCTTCTTCACCACATTTTCCATCGTAGGATACATGTGATGTGCTGTCGCTTGGTTTGACGAGGTAAGTCATCGTTTTCTTCACTATAAGATCAAACGATAAATATGAGTCATGAGTTCAGAATTTCAGTTTTTATTTCCTGGCATTTACATTAAGATGCATTAAACAGCTGAGGACATACTACCTTTTGTATCAGATCACACCATTTTTAAGTGAGTAAAAGTAAAGAAACAAGTAGTCTTAAAGTAAATAACATTTAATATTTAGTTGCATAACTATTGCTTGCAATAACTGCATGAAATCAGTCACTCATTGACATCATCAAATTGTTGCATTATTCATTTGTGATACTTTTCTAGACTTTTAACGCAGCCTCTTTCAGTTCTTGCTTTATTTTGAGTGGGATGGTTCTTCCTTCAGTATCCTCTTCAGAAGATGAAATGCATGATCTACTGGGTTACAGTCTAGTGATTAACTTTGCCAGTCTAAAAGTGTCCACTTTTTTTCCCTAATGAAGTCCTTTGTTGTGTTGGTAGTAGGTTTTGGGTCATTGTCCATTTGCATGACAAACATTCTCCCTATTAGTTTGGATGCATTTCTTTGTAAATTGGCAGACAAAATATTTCTGTATATTTATGAATTAATTCTGCTGCTACCATCATTAATAAATATGAATGAGCCTGTTGTAGAGGCACCCATGGAAGCCAAAGCAAAGATACTGCTTCCATTATGCTTTACAGATGAGTTTGTATCATAAGTAGATCCTTTCTTTCTCTTCACTTTGGCCTTTCCATTACTTTGATAGAGATTAATTTGCTCTCATCAGTTCATAAATCTCTTTTCGATTTACTAAGCATAACACTACCTGCGCATGTAACTAATTAATACTCACCATAAAATTCAGTATTAATTATAAAAATAAAAATCCAATTTTAATTGTAAGTTTCTTAAAAAAAAGATTTTGGTATTTCTACCTCTAACTCATTAATGCCTATCATCTCAAAAATAGGAAGGTGTTTATGAATGGGCATAATGTGGTCTCAAATCTGGTTTCCTCTGTTGTTTAGAAAGATTTCTATCTGGGCTCAGTTGAGTAACTTGTAAGAAGTCCGGGCTAATTCTTAGTACATTTTCCATATTTCATGTGAGGACTTTGTGAATCTAGTGAACCACAAGGTCTATTCATCATTTTTGTCTTATGGACTAGAAACAGATTTCAATCTTTGTAAGGGTCAGGTAACACTCCTGAAATTTTTTGTGAGTTTCATTTGAATGAAATCTCTCTTTTACCACACTAAAACTGATATGTGATATGGTAATCCTTTTTCTACCATTCAAGGGTACAAAGAAAGAAAGGTTTGTGTCCTTTTCATTTATACTGCTTTATAAAAACCACCAAGCAGACATTAGGAAAAGTCTATGGAAGACAAAGTGGGGTAAATGAATTGAAATAACTGTAAGTCAATTCAAATAAAAAGAAACTTTAAGAAGAATAATCAAAGTTATTTGAAAATCCATTTTTTTAATTTTGATTAATCCATTAAACACAATGAACTGAATACAGGCGAGCTTTGGCAATTTCTTATAGTCACAATTAATAAATAAACTTATAATTTAAAACTGAAATTTATTTATACTTGTGCAACAAATTGGTTTTAGATATAAAGGTGTATGTAACTTGATTTTGACAGATGTATTTCCTTTTGTTAAGCAGTATTATTAATTGAAATGTTCATGCATCTGATATAGAGGTAATTCATACAATTAATAAATGTCATAATGCACAGTTTACTGGCAGAAAGAAATATAAGCATATTGACTTTGAGAAACTGTAACATAATTTCAATTGTTGATGATTCTTTTAATCTCTTGCTATTTCTTCACTTCCCTTAGATTTGTGTAGATGAGTTGTCATTTTTGAGTTGACTGACTATGACCTGTTGTAAAGCCTCATATTTATCAATTTTTAGCAGATACAAAAACAAAGTCTTTTGAATTTACTGAAACTAACAATGACTAATTAAAAATGTTCTTTTTATAACTGAGGATGAGTTTTCTGAATTAAATTTTTAATCTCAGGTTTTATTTTTAGCAGCTTTTTCCTGGAGACTGCCATTTTGATATATAGATGTTGATTCACATTTTTATGTCTTTTTAATATACCTTTGAAATCTTTACATACTAGGTATTTTAGTCATTAAATTTTGAATATTAAAGATCATTACCTGTGTAAGGATTGATGAGCACCTTGGCCAGTGGACACAACAGTCAAAATGTTGTGATAACAACAGCAAAGATGAGGAGAATAATCTGAGTGTGAATAAGATAAATAATGCTGAAGCCAATTATCTCCATTTTCCCAGGAATAATTTACTGATGTCTTATGGATCATTTGAGAGTCATGTGACATCCTGTTGGTTGGAATAGCCAGTTGCTGCTTAGTTTATAGTGATGTGGACTTAGGGTTTAGAATGGACAATTGATTTACCCACCCACAAGAAGGTTAATGGTGGCTGGTAAATAATGAGGACACACATGGGTAATTTTAACAAAATATAAGGAATTTATTTATGAATTTACATGCTTGAAGTTGTGTCAGTAGCTCGTTTCAAGAAAATAAATCAGAAATTTTTAAAGTCTGTAGTTTCAATGAATTGTCATGAAGAGGAAATGTTCATACAACAGATTAAAGGATCTGACATAAAATAATATTAAAAAACAAAAGTAAGAGAATTTGTTGCTTACAGAAGGGTTATATGGTGGTATAAATTCAAAAGTAGACAAAAAGAGATAGTTTGAAATAAATAAATAAATGTTTTCTCTCTCTAAGCACATAATTACTTGTTTTATGGCAGAAAACGGCTTTATTTAAATAATGAAACAATTTAATTATAAATGCTATCAACAAAAGAATTACTTATAAAGACAAAAAAGGCCAGATTGGTAATGAATAACAAAAAACAATTATTTTTCAAAATTTGATTTTTAAAGCTAAATATGCAAATTAGTGATCTGAACCAAATTAACCAAGATATAAAAAGTTTTTCTAGACAAAAATAATGCATACAAATATGCACACACAAAAAGAAAAAGCATGTATTGTTAACTTTATTTGTTAACAGACAGGCATACACGGTAACTTTATATCTGAAATTTTAATACAAAAAATCTTAAATCATTGTAAAACATGTCTTTAAACTTTAGCACTCTGCATTATTAATATTATTTTCCTTTCCAATGCATTCTTTTTCAAAGCCTTTCAATTGCAGTATCCTTATTGTTAATTTCACTCAAAGTTGTTTTCTGTTGCCATAGAAGGATATGACAACACAACTATAAAATTCAAACACACTATTGTTCAGGGATCAGAGTCATCTACAGTGGCAGGATAAAATTTTGTACAGCAAATGAAGTCCCATACAAAGTGATAAAGGTTAATAATGGTAATTATAGATTCTAGAAAATATTATTTGAATAAAAATAATTATATTTTGAATAAAGGTATTTTTCAGTAAATGTATTTACAAGATTCAATGACTCTTTGTTAGGCCAATTTATTTCTAATTATTACTTTAAATGCTTTGCTTATATGAATGATGCTTTAGATGTAATTTTTATGTATTAGTATCAACAAAAAAACCTTCATTATATCTTTAGTGAATATGCAGGGTAGGTAATGGTTAGTGGTATGGAATGAGAAATTGGTGCACCGCATTCAAATTCCAGTCAGGTTTGTTGCATTCACTTTCACACAAATACTCTTGTAAAAGGTATGAATCCATCTCTTCTCTCCACTCCAAAGTAAACACTTTCTTCACTTGAGGCAGAATGTGCAATCCACATGACTGAAGAATTTCCGCCAGTGTGCATTTTCATGGGTTGATGCATCCCCACAGGTAGCACAGGCCTAATGGAAGATGGGTAATTTTATTGAGTCACTATCTCTAGACTGGTTGCCATCCAAGGCTATAGAACCCAGTCTGTCCTACTATTTACCCATAGCTGAGGAGAGAAGAGATGGATTCATACCTTTCCCAAAGGTATTAGTATGTAAGTGAATGTAATGAACTTGACTGGAATTCAAACTTCCAATTTTTCAGTCCAAGCTGCAATCCATTACTCTACTGTGACTCCAATCCATCTCTTCTTCCCCCAGCTATGGGTTAAATAGTAGGACAGATTGGGCTTTATAGCCATGTTCCACAACTAGTCTAGAAGGACAACTCTGAATTCAATACCGTATGTCATCCTGGTGAAGTGCATAATTTGCAGCAATTAAAAAGATATTGGAGTTCACAATGACTATTGATTGCAATTGTGGTTGATGTGATATGTCTTCAGTACAGATATTCATAAATTTTGAATAGAAGTAATTATTTTTTAAGTCCATGTATTCTGAATAATGGTCCATAAAGTATTTAAGTTTTGAATAAAAATATTTACAATATTTAATAACCCACTGACATACATCAAGCAAAATAATGCTGTACAGTAATATTCTGTCTGTTTGTATGTTTAACTGTAATGGTTTTATTCTTTTATCTAGGATCCTACTTTCTGCTTAATCCCTGGATCTTCTGAGCTGGAATCAATTATGTTTTATGACAGAGGAAGCTATATAATCATATTAAGCAGGAAAGAATTAAGAATATCCAAGGAGAAAAGGATGGAGAAAATAGAGTATGGAAGATGAATAATATAAGGTAAAAAAACAAGGAAAAATGAAAAGAAAACCAGGTGAAAGAGAAAAAAAGAAATATTTATATAAAGATAGGGGAAGGGATTGAAGAAGAAAAATGACTGAGTGACAGGTTTGTTGGCTGGATATCAAGAAGAAATGAACAAAAGATTGAAAAGCAGGTAGGAATGAAGAGGTAACACCGTTATGATACTTTCAAAATCAAAATGGATGAAAAACAGAAGAGAGAATGTAAAAGAAAATATCTGTGTATTTCTTATTCTTGTTTTTGTATATGAAATAAATCCATGTTTATATAAGATTTAGATAAAAACATGGCTGAGCAACAAAAGAATAAGAGAGAATGGGAAAAGGTGCGTGAGATAAAGAATTATCCTTGTTGTCAGCATGTGTAAAATTTGCATGGCTCCAGGTAATTATTTTTATTATTATGTTTTCATACATTTGTATGTTCATGACAGATATCTGATGGTTATCTCTGCAGAATGCGTGGAAGTAAGTTTCCTCAATACTCTTGCATTCTTCTCAGTATCCTAGTTTTGTTTTGTGTGTGTTTCAGTTTTTCCGTGGTTGACAATTTTTTCTATTTTTACTAGGCTCCTTGGGACTATATAAAATGTTCTAACAATTATAAGCACAAATGTCACCATCATATTTCACAGGTTTTTTCATTTCTCAGTCCTTCACTTTCTTTCATTTCTTTGACTGTTTTTCACCTTTTCATTTCTCAGATTTTCTTTTTCTTTCATTTCTAAATGTTTCACTTTCTTTCATTTCTTAGTCTTTCATTTTGCAGTCTTTCACCTTTTGATTTCTCAGTTTTTTCTTTTTCTTTCATTGCTAAATGTTGCACTTTCTTTCATTTCTTAGTCTTTCATTTTCTTTCATTTTGCAGTCTTTCACCTTTTCATTTCTCAGTTTTTCTTTTTCTTTCATTTCTAAATGTTGCAATTTCTTTCATTTTTTAGTCTTTCCTTTCTCAACCTTTCATTTTCTTTCATTTCTAAGTCTTTCACTTTCTTTTATTTCTCAGACTTTCACTTTTTCATTTCTAGATGTTGCACTTTCATTTCTCAGTATTTCATTTTCTTTCATTTCTAAACCTTTCTCTTTCTTTAATTTTGCACAGAGTGCAAAATAATAATAACTCCCTTCACCCACTTCCTTCAAATTCGGAAGACTGAGGAAGAAGAGGGAAAAGAATTTGTGAGCCTATGTAAAATTGCTTTCATTGGACCAATGAAAACCTTGCCTTAATGCAAATTAGCCAGTCAGCCAAGAAGAAAAAGAAAAGAAAGTAGAGAGCATATGTGAAATTCATTTTGATATAAAATAAGGAGAAAAATTAAATTAATCAGGGAAGAGTGCCTGATGATATGTGAGAAGTTTTTGTTTCAGTTCCTCCAGACATGTATTGAAGTTCTCACAAGTGTAAAATTATTTGTCAAATATATTATCAGCCTATAACTAAGCACGTGGCATTTTAAAGAATGTTCTTTCAACAATCGAAGAAAGCTAAGTATTTCAAATTATCTCTCTTCATCTACTTTTGAATGTTGTTACAACCCTCTGCCGTCCTCTAACCAGATCATTAGCGGAGATAGAGGAGGATCGCAACCTGTATTATTATATTTAACATGTATGTAATTATTTTGACAACTTTCTTTCCCCAAGGGTCTCTTTCTGATTGACATGGTTGAGCGGGCTGGAATTGCTTAAAAACACACACACACAGTGGGTGACAAATAACAGAAACACAAATGTAGAGTTAACAATTAAATAACTTTATTACAATAGGAAAACAATAAGAAAGATATGACGAAAACAATAAGTCAAAAAGAAATGTTGTGGGACAAAAGAATGGGAAGGGGGATATAAACTTTCAGTAAAGTAACTAGTTGATTAATAAGCAATCTTGTAGGCCTGCCTGCAAATTTACAACAACACAAAATGTATTGAGCAAAATAATAACTTAAAGAGAAACAATAACTTATCTTATTGTTACCAAAGTTCATTTTCTTTTTTATCTCTTTTAGTTTAATGTCTCTCATGTGTTTTGTCTTTTCTTTTCACTTCTCCCTTTTTCTTTTTATATTTCTCTCTTTCTTTTTCTTTTTGCACAAGTGTCTCTTTTTGAGGTCTTTTCTCTCTTTCTCTTTTTCATTTCTTTAATGTCTTTTTCTTCTTTCTTTTTCTCGTTTCTGGTCTAGGGGTTTGAATGAAAAATCAATTGAAGCTGTTGTTTTGTGGTTCTCAGTATGATGTATATATTTCCTCATGTTTTGACACAATTTCTCTCCTCTTGTGTCGAAGGTTACTTTCTTTTCTAGGTAAACCTCATTAAACTGTTTTGAGATCCAAAATCATATTGGACTTTTCTTCCTTTCGCATACATGAATTTATAGTGAGTTATAGCAGATATCGCAAACCCGTCCACTTGGCTTGGATGCCGAAGCAAGACACTCTTTTCTGCTGTGGTTGTTCTTTCTTTTCTTCTTTTTTTGTATCTTTGTTTCATCATGTGGTTCTTTATCTTCAAGTATGAACCTTTTTTTCTGGGTGGGCGGAAAGAGGTCACTGACCCTTTCTCTCATCTTTCTCTGTTCATCATCTGGACTTCATCCAGTCAAATCACATACAACATGATTAAGAGAGAAATAAAAATGTACAATCTTTCTTTGCTCACATGCATGTCAGTTTGATTAAAATCTGTCAACATTTAATTTTACTTTATCCATCTTTTTTTTTTCTATCATTACATTTTCTGAGAGTACTGACTTTTTATTTAAAATACTTCTAAAATATAAGCATGGATACAAATTCTCGGAGGGGTTTAGATGAGGGTCTATAACAATGTATACAAACCATATATCCCTTCGGTTAGCAACAAACTCTCTTACCTTTGTTTTAAACATTTTGAATATTATTTTGTGTCAGATCATTTAATCTGTTGTTTGAATATTTTCTATTTATAACAATATGTTAAAACTATGGACTTTAAGAATTCTGATTTATTTTCCTGAAACGAGCTACTAACACAACTTCAAGCGTGTAAATTTGTGATTAAATTCCTTATCTTGTTTTGTTAAAATTACCCGGGGGTGTTTCCTTGTCATTATCATCCTTCATTAATCTTCTTGGGGTGGGTAAATCAACTGTCCATTCTAATCCTTAAGACTCATGTCATGATAATTTCTCAGCCTTTAACTTTCTTTCATTTCTCAGCATTTCATTTTCTTTCATTTCTCAGTCTGTCCCTTTTTTATATTTGTAAACTTTTCTCTTTCTATCATTTCTCAGTCTTTCACTTTCTTTTTAAAGGCTTTTACTTCTTTCATTACTCAGCCTTTCCATTTCTTGTATTTGTAAACATTTCTTTTTTTATCATTTCTCAGTCTTTCACTTTCTTTCTTTTCACTTGATTTCATTTCTTAGATATTCATTTTTTTCCTTATCTTTTCATTTTCTTCTAGATTATTCTGGAATAATGAAATCAATCTTTTGACAAGTTTTCTTCTTGTTTTTAATAAATAAATTTAGCTTCTAGCCTGGACTTGTCTATTTGTATCTCAGATTCCTAGAATATTTTGCTTTTTATTCACTTCCAGTAAAACAAATGAAGTGGGCTCACTAGAATTGAAGATTGTCTCAAATTTGCTATTAATAAACTTTAGTACTATATAAGCTAGAATAATACAAAACTAAGCTACTGGAAGTGAATAAAAAGCAAAATATTCTGGGAAAGAAAGAAAGAAAGTGAAAGACTGAGAAATGATAGAAAAGAAAATGTTTACAAATACAAGAAAAGGAAAGGCTGAAAAATGAAAGAAGTAAAAGCCTTTGAAAAGAAAGAAAGAAACTGAAAGACTGAGAAATGATAACCCACCACACAAAAATCATTGTATTCTTTCTTGTCTAATTTATTAAATAATTAATGGTTTCATTTGGGCACTACACATTCTCCATTTTCTTGTTTTGTCTATCTTACTGTTGTGGAGTGATTTCACAGTGGAGGCTTGTATTTGTACTAAGTTGGTCCTAAAATAGGTTCGACGTACAAAATGTTAGGAACTTGATATAATAGGTATAATGCAGAGTAATCTAGTTGTGGTCGCTGATACTTTAGTATTCGACTAACTGTCATCTGACATCGACTTACTGACCGACTGCCTCGTTACTGTTACTACTCTTACTTATTATAGGTGGGAGAGTCTATTTACTATAGAATAGGTGTGTTTCACTATAACACTTACCTTTTACATAATTGTATCTTATTACTTTACTCTTGACTGCCATTAAAAATAGCTCACTTTTTCTCTTTAGATGACCTCCTGTATGCTTTCAAGTTGCTTTTGAAGTGGCTATTCTGTTACATTTATTTCCATTTTTAGTTTATTGTTTTTGTGTTTTCTGCTTCTCTATTTGTCCTGTTAAATCTATTGGGTTGCCATAATTTAGTTTTCTATTATTTTAGCTTATATAGTACTAAAGTTTACTGATAGCAAATTTGAGGCAATCTTCAATTCTAGTGAGTCCACTTCATTTGTTTTTCTGTTCCAAATTTAGTCTATCATTATTTTGTGGATAAAATCTTTTGGAATTGTTTTCAAATTCATTATTTTCTATTTCGCCTTCCTAACTTTTTTTTCTGGTTAGTTTAAGAAGGGCTCAGGAAAATAATAATAATAAAATAAAAAACAATATAAATAATATTACATTAAATTAAACATACATCCAAATGACAATGCTGTTATATAAATCTATGACCTCAAAAGTCCAAAGTAGTCAAAATGTTTCAATTTTTTAAAATAAGAAATAATAACTAGAAAGGTTTTTTTCAGATTAACATTATCATTTGTTTCAGCTGTTCATAATGCTATTATTATAACAAAATTCAATGTTTAATTGTATGAAATTGCTGGAATGTGAACTAGAGGGGCCACTAATTGGATAATAATTATTAAAATTCTCACAAGAGCAGACTGAACGGTTGGGAAAAAAATGGCAAAAGAAACGAGATAATAATTATATTTTAAACAAAATAAACTTAACAATAGTTCCAAAACGAATTGAACTCAGAAATTAAGCACAACCAATTTTTCCCCCAAACTATTTACTTTTCTCCAATAAGAAGACAAAATTAATGTGCTGTCTGAATTATTTGGTCCTGAGAACACAAATTCGGGGTTTGTTTACATTATTATTTGCCCAAAACACATATCTTTACAGACAAAAATTGACAAAGAAAGTAATATTGTTTATGCTGACATCCTAACTCGGGGTTTGTTTACATTAATGCTATTCATCCAAAATGCTATTATTCTTACAGAAAATGAGTGACTGAAATTCTTTAATAAAGAAAGCTATATAGTTTATATGAAGATTTCCTAAGATAGGACTATTGGAAGTGGAAAAATTAGATATATCAATGTCAAATTTTAGGAGGGGTACTATATAAATGAAAACCCATGGAGTCCAGCAAGAGAGTTGTCAGAGATTTACTCCAGATTGCATCATGGATTGTTGTCACTTCATAAGAAGCCCCATATTTCCATGGCTGGAGCAAACATACAGACACATGCAAGACAGAAGAATTAAGTGAGAGATGACAGTGCTAGTTTTGTTTCAATAATTACTGCTATATTTCTCCAGCCACCATCCAGCAGAGTAGAACTAATCCTTTAGTAGATAACAGAAACATGTTATTCTCAAGTTTTAATATTCAATAAATTTGTTGTTAGTGTTACCAACAGTGTTGTCTACTTTATTGAAAGAGTTCTCATTCTAGCCTTGATTTCTGACAATATCGTGGATGCAAAAAATAACTTACCACAGCCACAGTAAAGAATTACTTATTTCTTATCTGCGGTATACAATGTAGATTTTGGTCCACCATTAGGCATTGCTGTCAACCTCATAAAATTTTAGAAAACCCAAATAAACCCCTTTGAGGCAACACACCAGCCCCAACTGAGGAGGGAAAAGAAAGTTGGATGACCTGTAAGGTCAATGTTAATCAACAAAGCTAGCAGAGATAGTGACTGAAGGAGGTTGAAGGTTACACAATAACTAATTTATTCTTTAACATCTGTCTATATTTCTGAAATGAAACTATTGTAACTATTTACATTGTACTTTTGTCCTCGTCTTTATTGCTATATTCATGATGACATTTCAGCCATTGTATGCTTCATCCTTCTTCAGGTGATATACGTTGGAATTTCAAACTGAACCATTTATTTAGTCCATGAGGGCAGATTGTTCTAATTCTACCCTTTAGTAACTCAACTCTTCAAGTTCTTGTTCCTGCTGCTGTGGCCAGGTTTTGAACTCACAACTCTTTGTGTCAAGTCACTTTTGGATCACTCAACCAATGCTTTTATTCACTGCCTCATGTGTTTCTCTAATTCATTCTTAGCATGATTTTTATAACAGTTAGTTAATTTTTAACATTATAACAGTTAGTTAATAACATTACTTTGATCATCATCATCATCGTTGTCATCAGTCCCATAACCAGGTGTGTTTGTAGGGTCGCTGTACAGCTGAGCACCTAACTAACTCTCTCCAAATGTTGTGTGCCAATGTCTAAGTTTCTGTCAATGATCTTCCAGTTTACAGTTCACTCAGTGACATATAGAAGCTATTACAATTGTGGGCTATTGTGGCATAAGGAAGGCTTTCTTACTTTGCTCAAGTAGCAACAATAGAAATAATCAGCAGGGTACAACTAGAAGTCTCAGAAGTCATGAAAGCCCTAACAGAGCCCCATTTGGCTTCTTTCCCACTTTTCATTTTTTCAGTGGCCTCTACCTTCAAGGCCAGCTCTCTTTTCCACTTTTCCTTTACAGTGGCTACAACCTTCAAGCCTAGCTCAAAGGCCTACTTGACTCTTGTTGCAGAAGATGAGGCCTGTCCTGGTAGTTTGAATTCAGATTTTTTGTTCCTCTCATAGAGACAGGTGGAGAAATCTCCTTCCAAGACATCTACCAAAGGAAAAACTGCACACAACCCTTGCTGCAGGAGACTCGTACCAGTCCTAACAGTTTCACACTCAGATTTCTCATTCCCCCTGTGGAACAAGCAGAGAAATCTCTCTCAACAAAACATCTCAAGAACTTTGTTAACTGGGAAACCCCATTTTTCCCCCACAAAATACTACTATTTTGCACTCTTTTTCAACCAGAAATAAAAGCCATTGAACAGTTATTTTCATCCTTGGGTTTTGTTCATTTCACTTCGACTGCTGAACACACACAAACACACATGCAACTGGGAAAAATTCCTACAAAAATTGTCAGGCCATTTCTTTCTTTGCCTGCCTTTTCCTCTTTTTGCCTAAGAAGATAACTTATAGGATGGCAATGGAAAGATTATTTCCTTTTATGATGTGGCCATATCATATCATTACTTTGTTATAAAACCAATTCATTCTTGATATCTTTTTTTATCATTGATTTATTTCATATCACTTTATTAAAAGCAATTTTTTGCATAACTTTATTCTAATTAGTTAATTCTTAATATTAATTTTATTAGAATGGCTTATGTGACATTCTCTTCAGGACATGTGCATTCATGGCTCTCCATAATTTCCTATTGTTTATAGCTTTGTAATGTTTTCTTTTCCTATTCTTCCCAATCTCTTCTCTGCCATCCATCTACACAAGCTCACTAGGTCATTTGCTATTTCCCTCTGTCCTTCTTGTCTTTAATATGTCCTGTGAGTGTCAAATTCTCCAGGCCCTTTTTTCTCATTATGTGTCTCATAAATTTAAATTGTCACTTTTCTGTTTCCATTTTCCTTTAAACTTCCTTCTTGCACATATGCTCTGTTCATGACATTCTTAGCATCTTTCTGTAGAACCACATCTCTGTTGCTTGAAGTTGTTTCTTCATCTGTAAGGAAAAATTGTCCAGCATTCACTGCAATATAAGAAGATTGATATTACATAGCAATTCTGCACCAATTTCTGGAATTACTGTACTTGCCATATAGTAATACTTATATAGATAATAGCTGAGATAATTAAGATTTGTAATGCTACAAGTACCCACCTGTCAAAACAGGTATGAAACACCTGTAAATTAAGATAAAAAGTACCAATATCTAGAATAGCATATAACTTGAACAAATTTGTGTACCTGAAACTAAAAATGTGCAAAAGGTGTAAATATTGCATGAACTATGTAAACAATTAAAAGTCAATCATGGCACTACAAAATAAAATGTTGCAGGTGCTAAATCGGACAAAATATGGTGTTGGTTGGAGACAAGTCAAATGTTAAATTTTAAAGACTACTGATTTTTACTTACAATATTTACATGCAGACTATTGTTTTCAATATATTATCACATTTCAGTAGTTTTGGCCTCCAGTCTTCATCAAGTGCTTGTTGATTAGGTTAACTTTCAGGCATTCTTTAACTGAACCCTTTATTTTATCTGTGAGGTAGATTGTTTTCATTTCACTGCCCATGTCTAAGGATATCTTGTCTAGTTCTTATTTAGTACTGCTTGGTTATTGCTTTCTCCATTTCCATCGAGTATGCACTATCCAGCCCATGGATTGAACTTGCAATTACTATATTCATGAACCAACACTTTTATTCACTAGATTAAAGGTTATTGTCTTGTGTGTATCCTGAGTGTATATCTAGGAGTCTTAAATTTAATCTAGTGGCTACTGTTTTTCACACTTGAGTGCACTTATGAAGGCTTCTTGTAAAGGAGTTATAACTCTGAGTAAATAATTATAAACCCCCTAACATTTATATATACAAAAATACTAGTAAAAATGAGAAAGAGCAAGATGTGGAAACAACTTTATGAGTATTATTTATTATTTGGTTGTTATGTGGTGTTGAAGATACGAGAGACAGTAATACTGAGTAAAATTGTAAGCTGGAATCAAATGTACATCAAATGTGGATTGGAATCCAACAGAATGATAAAATAAAGAACGAGTAAATTGAACAAGTATCTTTCTCGTATGTCTTCTTTATGTATGTGTGTAATGAGTATCCAGATAATTTAGTTAGAAAATAAAAGAAGTGGCTGAAGTTTTCTTACCTGAAATCTTTGTTGAGTATTAAGAGACAAATGTTACGATTGTGGCCTGAAAAAGGAAACAAGCCAAAATTTTTCTCAAACCATGTGTTGACTGCCTGTCTATTAATGAGAGTGTTATATTAAGCGTGCAAGATGTCCCTTTGATGGGCTTTTATGTCCTTTTTGTAGGTCCAGATTGGCTCCAATTTCTATTTTGCTTCTTTAGGTGGGAGTGGGTGCTATTGGGTAAAAAATTGGATTGTATGTTTTTTTTTTTTGGAGGGGAGTAAGGAAAACAGAATGTGTGTGAGGAGTTGATGCATACTTGATGGAATTTTTAGTTTGGTCTTGGGTTTCAGAGCATTAACATCCAGCCAAAGGTGGAAATTTGTGTAACATGAATCAGAAGAAGATCTGGATTTAGGAAGATTATAACAAGAGTGTCATGTGTTTTTGTGTGTAGATGAGAAAAGTAGGGCTGATTTTCATTGATTTAGAAAGAGTGAATTAATGATAATTATGATTGTTATTGTTATTTTATTATAATTATTTTTAACACTATAATTAATTTTGATTTATTTTTCATTGACACAACAAAGTGCCAGTATAATCATTTTTATTTATGTATTTTTTATGGCAACAACATTCTCTTTACTACAGCTGCTGCTATTGAAAACATACTTTCATTTCTGTTTCATTTCAATGCTTTAAGATCACTCAGCTGTCAAAGGAAATTATTGAAGTTTAATTACATTGTAAAAATTAAATTAAGTTCAATCATATGGTGAAAATGACATTATTTCATAGTATTTGCAAAGAAAACTTTAAATATTTACATAAATGAAGATTTGGTAAAATGAACAAATTCGACAGATTCAAATTATAATGGATACATTATTAGAATATATTATGTTAATTAATAATAATCTATTAATTAATCATATTCTATTAATCTATTTCAAACAAAAATTTCTTTTTATTGAAAATTTTTAATAAGATACAATATCCTTACTGAGTAGATACCAACTTAAAATAAAATTTAATTATAATTTAGAGAGAAAGATAACAATTACACATATATCAAATTATTAATCAGCAAAGTTTCAGCTTTTAAGCATATATACTTATTAAGTTATTAGAAATTTTACACCCTTCAAGTAACACATGTTCAAATAGAGCTGAGAATTTTTCTGTTAAACATTCACATGTATTTTGTGCCTACTAATATGTCTGTGCACCAGATATAAATAAAAGGATAATGTATCAAGTAGGCAGTCCAAGTTATCATGATTGTTGCATTCATTTACTAATCAAACTATCTGAGTCAAAGTAATAAGAAATCTTCCTGTGTCTAGTCTAATTTTATGATAACTGTCTCATAAGGAGAAAGTAAACCAAAAAAAAAAAAAAAAACAAATATTATAGTCCAGAATGATGATGATGATATTTCATCATTCTAAAAATTACCTTGTCATCAGTGATGATAGAAAAGAAGGATATTTCATCATCCTAACATTATAAAACCAACCCTTCCACCACAAGAGAGTGAGTAGAGTAGGGTAGAGAGCAGTAGAATTGACCAGGGTACCCGTAGCAGTAGTCAGTAGATGGGTAGACAAGCAACAGTACAGAAACACACGTCTAGCCAGCACTCCATGAAGGTTGAAAACAGACAATTTCAAACGCCATCCTCACAACCGAAATTCTCGGAACCAAACCAAGTAAGCAATGACTTTTAAACAAAAGAGACACTGAGAACATTTTTACACACCCCATACCTATATTCTGTAATTCACATCACAAAAAGAAAATACAAGTTCTTGTTATTTATGTTAACATGTGTCTCAAGTTTTTATTGTTGTTATCATTGTACATTTTAATTTCTGTCATTAATATCAACCCTGTTACAGGAAAAACAATTTTTGTAAATTACTTCAACAATTTCTGAATTATAAAATTTTGAATTTACATTTTACCTGCTTTCTTTTTCTCCTTTGTTTTTTCTTTGTGGATGAATTGAATATTTTCACCCTCACTATCTCAAACCTTCCACAATTTAAGCTCATTATTTAAAGTGAATCAGTTGAAGTGGAAACTTTATCATACATTTTCTCTACCTTCTCTCTATCCTACAAATTGAGCTTTTTTTTCCAAATATCTTAACCAGATCCTTACAGGCAAAGATTTCTTTAATCAGGATCATACTGAAAATACCTCCTTTGAATGGTTTTCTTTAAAAAGGGAGCTGACATCTTGTTATGGTTGAATACATACGTAGAGGCCAAGGGGGATAATTTAAATATGTAGAGGCTAAGGGAGATAATTTATAATAAATAAATTAACAAATTAACAGACATGTTTGAAGGTGACATGGGGCCTCTTTTGTGTCTGTACTGACATACATTTGCCACACCCTTTTAATCATTATTTACAGATTGCAACATCATTCAGAGAGATGAAATCTAAATTTTTATTATTGCATCATTCCAAAATTTTAACACATCAGCATTAATGTCAACAATTAAGCACAAATAGTTATTAATTAAAAAAATAGTAATTAATGTATAATATTATCCATAACTACATGTACAAGAATGTAATTTTTGATAAAAGTTAAAAAATAACCATAAATACATAAAAAAATACATATATTGTCAAAAATTCCTTTTTCCACAATATAACTATTTGTGCTATAGCTATATTATAAAGCTTATTACCTAAACAATAATAATACTGAATAATTTTTTTTAAACATTAAAGTATATTTAATCACATTTCCTTAATAGCTGTTGAGATCTGTTAACATATTCTCTAAAAGACAGTACTGAGTATAGTTAAAATATTAAGAGTAAAAAAAAAAATCAGGAAAAAAAAAACTACAGTAAATATTTCATATTTACACATTTATAAGGAGGTGCTGAAAAGTTATCAGCATGAACCATTTAACCAAAATCTGACCAAATAGTCAAATGTAAAATTTCTCTTGTGAAGGGCTTTTTGGTCAAACTGAGAATTTTTCAGTAACTCTATTTTATAGTAAATTTTTAAAAAAATAGATTAAATAATTTATAAAATAAATCTAATGTAGCTATTTCTTCTGAATTTCTGAGATAAGGAATTATCATTACTATACATTGCTCTATACCTAATTGTCTTAGAGAACCTTTTTTATCTTCCATTAGCACGGCTGATGCTAACCTCCAGGAGAGTGACACATTGCTTTTTCTCAAGTTAACATTTGCAGTTGACATTAAGTAGAAAGATTATGTTGAATCAATTGTTGCATCTGCTGCTAGGAAAGTTGGATCACTGTGTCGTGCTAGACAATTTTTCTTGTCAGAATCTATCTTACATAGTTATAAGTTTACCATTAATCAATACATTAATATTGCTGCCACATCCGGTCTGGTACTTCAGCTATGTATTTAGAGATTCTTGGTAAAATCCAAAGAAGAATCTGCAATGTTATTGGTGCTCATCTGGCATCTTGGGTTTCAGTCCCTTTCCCACTGCTGTAATATAGCTTCCCTGTGCATTTTCTCTTCATGTTTTCATAGTAATTGTTTTGATGTACTTTCTTTTTTGGCATTTAGATTTTACAAATTTAAGTGTGGTACTAGATTGGCTCCTAAGTCTCATGATTTTAAAATTTAAATAGCTAGATGTAACTGTAGGTTCTTTGCTAAAAGTTTCTTCTCTTGCTCTTTTTGCCTGAGGAACTCTCTTCCATCTTGCTTTTCAGTCAACTTTGATCTTCAAAAACTTAAATGTAATGTCAAACATTATCTTCTGTCTTCTTAATTCCTGTTTTTTTTTTTATTGTTCTTTCTTCTTAATAATCTTTTTCTTTTTCTCATTCTTTTACATCAGTAACCCCTTGCATCTTAGTTGCTTTATTACCTTGTTTGGGATGAAATGATAAAAAATGAATGCTGATGTCCTTATCTCAGTTATTAGAATCACAATGTTATGGCTATTGTGCCCTTTGATCTTATGATGTTGATTGCATTTGGTAAGGAAAAAACTGGAAGGTATAAAGGCTTGGAAAGTGTGACTAAAACCGTTTCTGTGAATAAATCAATCTCTCTATATAATTGCTTTGTAATGTAAAAATCATGTCACACTGTTTTGTTTATATCAAAAAATGATAGCAGATACAGCTATCATATTTTGCTAGATATATTTTGGGGTCATGTAAATCCCAAAATACATTTATATGAAATAGTATAACATAGATGTTGCTCATCTCCAACAAAAATATTACAGATTGTAACAATTATTATGAATTTTAAAAAATTATGTTCATTCTTTTTTTTTTTTTTTTTTTTTTTTTTGAAAGTGTAAAAACAAAACAAATCCATCTAATTTCTGTCTAAATTTCAGAGATGGGGAATTTATTATACATTAAACTATTTGAAATAGTATCCTCATCTTGCTTATTAGTCATAATATTTTGATTATTATACTTTTCAGCCTTCTTCCAGTGTCTGTAACACTTGGTAACCTTCTGTGAATTTTAGATGAGATCCTTTATTTAATCCTTGGGTGTAGATTCTCAATTTTAGACTGTAATATTTTCATTATAATATTTGATCAGTTTTTTTATAATGTTCTTGGTTAAAGAGTGTATCAAGCTGGAGTTTCGTATTAGTTCTTGTTTATTTATTCCAGATTCATTGTAGGAATAAAGTCTTTACAACCTCAAGCTTAGCCTTGCTTTTACCCAGGCATGGGAAAGGTTCTGAATTCATTGTTGTCCTTTTGTAGACTGGTTACTATCCAAGATTAGACAGCCTACTCTGCCTATTTTATCAATATTAAGTGTTTTCAGTAAAAATAACAAGAAAATATTGTTGATAATTCATATTCAAGAAACAAGTTATTCACTACAAAATCTGTCATGTCATCCTTAGGAGCTATTACTAACCTTTACTGAAAGTAGCCATGTGTTGGATGTGCAGTTAGTGTAATGGCTATTAGCACAGAAAGGGGACTTGATGATCTGAGTTCAAATTCTGGTCTTGTCTGTTGCATTTACTTTCACACAAATGCTCTTGGGAAAGGTATGAATCCATTTCTTCTTTCTCTAGCTAATTCACAGGACAGACTGGCCTCTCTAACCTGGCAACCAGTCAAAGAGAAAGAAAACTCTAAATTCAAAATTGTAGAAAAGGTAACCAGAAGCCACTTCACTATCTTTCCTAATAAGTTATAGAAACTGACAGATAACAAAGAAAAACACACCTATGAAAAGCTATGATAGCCTCATCCTGAAGAGAGACATGACATTAAAAAAAAAAAAGTCATTTGTTTCAGATTTATTTATTTTCTAATCATTTTGGGATTTATAAATTATTCAGGGAAAACAATACCTGCTTTTTTATATATTTAAAAAAGTTAACAAGTAATTAATTTTTAGGTGTTTAATGTTTGTAAGTGATTATTATGAAGTTATTTATAGAAGATAATTATTAACAAGTGATTCTTTAGAAGCAATTATTGCCAAATCAGTCATTATTTATTGTCTGGAAACATTTATCAGAAAATGATTATGCTTGCATAGAGCAGTGGTTAGCAAAGCTATTTTTATAGATTGACTAAGTTACTGAAAGAAATATTAAGTTGGAATTAAAAACTGTAATTATAGAAGTTGCACAAAATCTAAAAGGACAAATATTTTGAACTAAAAAAATAAACGTGTCATTTTAATAATGACTAAGTTATAAAGATAGCATTAATGTGAATCGTGTATTTCAACATAAAAACATTAATATGAAATGAGTGCTCTATATAAAGACAACATTAATGTAAAATGTGTGCTCTATATAAAGACATCAATATGAAATGTGTGCTCTATATAAAGATGACATTAATGGGAAATGTGTGTTTCTATATAAAGACATCAATATGAAATGAGTGCTCTATATAAAGACAACATTAATGTGAAATTTGTGTTCTGAAATGAGTTATAGTGTTTTTCAATAAATGCAATGATACTTTAGTGTGTGGTTACTTCTATAATTAATGTATAAGGATTCTTACAAGAATACTTTATCATACGTGAAATAATAGTGTTGATAAGGTACATGCACAAAATAACAGAGACTGATTGATTTGCAATGCAAGATAACATCTGTTAAACAAAACAACAAAAGGAAAGTTTAAGAGTTTCTTTTGTAGAAATAAAATAGAATACTTAACAAAAATTGTCAATGAATGTATTTGTGACTTGCCTGTGTAGGCATGTTTGTGTGTGAAACATTCACAATCCTTTTTGCTTCAGTGTGAAAAGTTGATGGAACACACTTTGAAAAGAGGAAAACAGGAAGAGAGGGCTACTTAAGGGTTCACTTGTTTTTATACCCTCAGGGCTGCTGCTGATACTATGTTTATTAAAGGCTGCTGCTGATACTATGATTAAGAGCTGCTGCTGATACTATGTTTATTAAGACACTAGAATACATTGTCATACATAAGAATCATCTTTCAGAAAATGACTGACTTCTTGAACTATGGCTCTGTGTGTGTTTTCAACAAATTATAACCTTTTGCAATATTGTGACTATCACTTCTCACACCTATAATTGATTGTGGTGATTTGTTGCCTCTTATTAGCCCACATTTATAATTTTTAAAGTTTTAGATTTTAAACCATAGTTTACCTTTTGCAAGCTCCGAAGTTATAAAACATTTCTCTTTATACATAAAATCAGAGTTACAATTCATTCTAAACCTTGCAACTTTTGTTCTGAGATTTTGAAATGCGAGACATTTCATAAAAATTCTTGTCATTTGCTTATAACCGTAAAGAATGAGATGACTCATCGTAAATGCACAGAGAGATGTTGACATTATTCAGCAAATAAAATTTATCCTTTATACTGGATTTACCTCATCCTGCTAAGTTAAACCAACTTTCAACTTTTACTGCTTATGTTTCCACTATTGACTTATGGATTAAAAAAAAAAAAGATTTATTTTATTGCATTTTTCTCTCATTGAGTTCTCTTTGATCTAACATTTCTTCATGATTTTTCTCATCTACTTTAAGTCATTTTAACTGAATCAACCTAAAAACTTACCTACATCAACCTAAAACCTTGAGTATTGTTCTTAAATAGCTTTAAGACTTTTATATGGATGTCATGCATGACACCAAACTCTCTGTCCTGTTTATGACAATAAATTACATCCAGCAGCAAGGCCTCTGATCAGGAAATTAGGGGTTTTCAGGAGCTTGGAAACACCTCTCAATTGCTGTTGTTCCCAAGTCCAATATATCCCAGGGTGGTAGCACCTGTTAGGGTCCCAGCTATTGGCAAAATAGTGAATCCCCAAACTGGGGTTAAAATACTATGAAAGTATAAAAATACATTTTTATAGTAAAAATTGCAGCAATAGATTTTAATAGTAAAAAAATTACCAAAGCTCAAAAAAAAAAAATTTTGGCATTAAATGACCCATAAGGAGTTGATATGCCATTAAGCAAACCAAACCACGAAACTCTTTCAGAAATACTTAAAATATCAGTTGTATATAACCATTTCAGATCAATAATTAAAAATGGCTTTGAGCAGATGAGCCCTGTTGGTCTTAGCAATGTTCATCCTTCTTTGAACTTTGTGAACTGGTACTACAGAATCACAAAGAACTGTACCAAACAACAGAAGCCATATCACTTGAGGAATTTCAGCAACAGCCAAAACTATAATAGATAGCACATGTAACTCAAAGAGAAAATAATAAGTATTACCATTTTTATGGTAATATATTTTTTGTTACCCCCTCTTTTCTGTTATGAATCGTCTTTTAATATATCTGTTTTTATCGCATTAATAAAAGTTTCTACCCCTATGAAAAGTTTTCAATACATGTGGATCAGATACACTGAATTCAATTTGTAGGTTAAATAATATTCTGTATTGCCATTTTTTTATGATAATATATTTTTTGTTACCTCCTTCTTTTTTGCTATAAATTGTATTTTAATATATTTGTTTTTTTTTGTACAAAGAAAATAATGACATAATCAAGATGTTGACATTCCACACTACTTCAAACAAAAGGTTGGGAAAGAAACCCACATCAATACTGGAAAGAGTGATAACAGCTACTGGACTTGAGAATAGAAAATAATAACATAATCAAGATGTTGACATTCCACATGACTTGAAATAAAAGGTTAGGAAAGAAGCCAATAACTGTTAGTGGAAACCTACTTTCCTGCAAAAATTGTTTTAATAGAAAGATTTTATAAATTTCAGCAAAAATTAGCACTGGCCACTTAGTCAGTGAATGTCAAATGTTTCCTTATAAGGAAACAGCTAATATTACCATTACTATTTTAATGTTACAAGCTTCCTGAAGAGCATTTTCATACAAAACAAAATCTTTGCCTAGCTACAAAATCAATGTATATCTGAGTAGTCATCTTAACACCATCTGGAACTCATTATTGGTTGAATATTTTATCATCTATAATTCCACTTGAAAACAACACATCAGTTTTGCCTTCTTGATCTCTCAAGCTGTGAGCGTGCTTATCTGCCAGTAGCCACCCAGACTTTATCCATCTGACCCACTGAGGGTAGCACAGTATTAGTGAAAAGAACAATTGAAAAATTGGTCTTCTTGTATTCAGTTGCACTTTTTATTTACTTTTTCTTATTTATGTCTTTTAAAGAAGACAAAGTGATCAGTCTCACATATTTTGTCACGACACCTTGTTTTTTTTGGCACTTCTTTGTAACTACAATGCTTAAAGTGTCCTGGGTATGACGATAAACTACATCCACGTCCAGGATAAGACAATAAACTACATCCAACAGCAAGGCCTCTGATCAGGAGGTTTTGAGGAGCATGGAACCACCTCTTAATTGCTGATGTTCCCAGGTCCACCCTGACCCAGGTTGGTAGCACCTGTTAGGGTCCCAGCTATGGACAAATACTTAACCCTGAAACTGAGGTAAAAAGCATTATAAAAATGTAAAAATAGGTTTTAATACCAGAAATACTTTGTAAAAAATTATTACCAGAAATAAATTTTTGAAGAAAAAAACTATTACCAGCAATACGTTTTTGAAAATAATATTACCAGCTATACATTTTTGAGGAAAAAAATATTACCAGAAATAGATTTTTGACAAAATAAAATATTACCAGGAAAAAAAAGTTGTTGGCATTAAATAACCCATTGAGGTTGATATGCCATAAAACAAACCAAACCAAACTAAACATATAATATATATATATATATATATATATATATATATATATATATATATATATATATATATATATATATATATATACATACACACCTACTTTTACCAAACTATCGCTATGAATATATTTCAAAATTTTGTTGGCATTAAATGACCCACTGAGGTTTATATGCCATAAAACAAAACAACCAACCAACAATGCTTAAAAGTTTCATAGCTTCACAAAGACATATTTCAATACAGCTCATGTTGTATTAGATTTGGTTGGTTTTTGTTTAGCAGCATATCAACCTCTATGTGTTTTTTAATGCCGAAATTTAAATATTTTGTACAGAATTTTTTTTGAGATAATAATGGTTTCAGTGATACATTTTAATTAATCCATAGCTTGGGGGAGAAGAGGTGGATTTATACCTCTTCCAAGGGCATTTGCACATAAGTGAATATAATGAACCCAACTGGAATTGAAACTCAGCTCTCCTATTACCAATTCCAAGCCATTATCCATTGCACCATTTGCATATCTAAGCTTACAGCATCTGGTATTCCTAAACGGACACTCATCTAGCTACTGACCATGCTCAATGTTGCTTAACTTCAGTGATCATAAGGGAACCAATGTTTCAACATGATGTCACTGTAAGCTGCTGTTGTATTAGAAAATTCTTTGATTTTCATGACATTAAACCAGTGACTATTTTTAATTCCCTGATTTTCCCGTTTTCCAAGTTGGTTGTGAATGCTACTCCACTCTAATCTTAGGCAGAAAAGTAAAATGATTGTACATACAAACAAGCAGAATAACAGTACTAGATTGGCAGCTAGGTCTCATCATTTTACAGTCAAAATAGTTAGATGTAACTGTAAGTTCTATGTTAACAGTTTCTTCTTTGGCACTTCTCACTTGTAGGATTCTCTTCTAACTTCTTGCTTTCCATTCAGCTTTGATCTTCAAAAATTTGAATGCAATATCAACTGTTATTCTTTGTCTTCTTAATTGCTGCTGTTTTATTGTTCTCTCCTTAAGAATGGTTTTCTTTTTTTCATATTCTTTCACACTCAGTAACACCTTGTATCTTAGAGGTTTTATTGTCTTGCTTAGAGTGAAATGATTAAAAAAAGAATAGTATAGGTTGGAAGGGTCTGGAATTGGGTGCAGATACTATACTCTGATCCTAGATAGAAAAATATATTTATACAAACAAGTCAAATAATAATATAGATGATTTACAAAAAAAACTATTTGTCTGAGGAAGTAATCAGAAAGTTATATTTGATGTTACTATCAGTACACTGGAATACTAACAATTGATTTTAAAATTACTGCTGTTCATAAATCCAGTGAACAAAAATAAAAAGTCTATGAGTAACATTTTCAATTCTTTTTGTTCAATGTATTTACACAAAAGCAAAATACAGTCATATGTTAGATTTTCATTGTCTCTGCTAAGATAAGAACTTGAATAGTCTTTTCATTGTTGCCTCCTGTTGGCACTCCTATATTTTAAAAAAATAACTGGAACAAGAAGCTTAACCAGCAATTGTAGTAAAACTGATTTGGGATATAAAAAGGCCTCAAAACTCTAAAAATGGCATTTCTGTGGCCAAAATAATGAGGATTGAAGTATTGTCTGTTCCAGCAGCTGACAGCCAGACCATGGCTCCAGCCCTCAGTAGCAGTACCAGCCAGCCAGCCAGAGCTTCACTTCACCATCAGCCACAGCTCACCATCGACTGCCACTCCAGCTAGCCATCCTTGCCAGTAGCAATGATATATGATAAACTGTCCTTTTCAGGACAACACTTTTCAATGACTACAAAACTTCTTAGGACAATGCTCTTCTCACTCTCTACATGAACATGCAGAGATATTTTTCGCCTAGTGTACTGTAACCTTATTTTTGCTGATGTTATTTTCACTAACAAAAATAAACTTGACAATATATTTTTTTAATCAAGTCTTCATTTTGTTTCTTGTTGCCTTTTGTCAGTCAATATCTGTTTGTTTACCACCCTCAACACTATGTCTGACAGAACAGCACAATTTATAAAATCAGTCAGGCTTCATCATAGGAGTAATATTATAAAATTAGGTAAGGATTACTAGTAAGCTGATAGATTAGAATGTAGCATAAGTATTAACCACTGGCTAGTCTGAAAGACAAAATCAAACTAGTTCAGTGTTTCGCAAAGGAAACATCATTAATATTACTCTGTAAATTTATAGAACTCTTATAATAATGGTCATGGTATTAATTCCAATATTATACATTTTTCAATAGGTTGGTGATCTTCCCTTTGATAAGCAGAGTATAGAAAAATTAGAATTGGACTTTTGTTATTGTAGTTGAGAAATCAAAGTTTGGCTGGAGAGAATGAAAAAAAATCAAACAAGGAGTAAGCTTCCCTTATTTCAACAATGTGTTTCTTGTATCCAACCTAATCATCTTAAAGATTATTGGGTGTTTAAAAAGGCCAGGATGAATGCTGCTTTTCTTTACTCTTGTCTGTCTGTTTGTTTGTTTGGGGTGTGTGACTCTCTCTTCACATTGTTTTATTTTGTGTTAAAATATTGCACCGAGAAATAAATCTTGTCTGTTATTTTTTTTAAATGAAAAGTATATAAAATTTTATAAGAAATTCCTATTCAGCAAATAAATGAAAAATAACAAAATATTCGAATAAATAAAAACAAAATAATTAAATAGCATGTCAGATTGTAAAAATTTTAAATTACTCTGAATTAATCCAATTATTTTTCCTTAAAGAAAAGAACATGCAGATACAGCATTATTTTGATAACTGGTTTGCTAATTACAAAAAAGTCATTTAATTGCATAATGATAAAATTACAAGTTTGACAATACAAAAAGCTTATGTGAAGGAGTTATTGCAGAAAATACAAGGATCTGTGGTCCATATAAAATCAGGACAACCTTCAAAAGCTGGACGACACTTCGCAGATACCTCTCTCAAGTAAGACCCCCCCATAGAGGAGAACATGACTAAAGACGGTGTGTATACCATCCCGTGCAGCTGCGGAAAAGAATATAAAGGGGAGACAGGCTGCTCCCTTAAGGTAAGGCTTCAAGAACACCAAAAAGTAGTAACATGAGGGGAAGTGGAAAAATCAGGCGTGGCTGACCACATATGGAGAGAAATGGGAGATCACCGCTCTCTGTGGAATCAGGTTGAAATCATAGACAAAGAACATCATTGGAAAATTTGTAAACTTAAGGAATCAACGCATATGCTAGACCACAAAAATCTCCTGAGCCGACCAAGCATAGAAATGAATACAATATGGGAACCAGTAATAAGGAATGCCAGAGAAAAGCAATAACAACAATGAAAATTGCAATATAAGCTCTGGTACATGCAATGATAACAGCAAAAATTGCAATATGAGCACTGGTAAAAATGGTTGCTGATACATTAGGTTTATAAGCCCCAGAATTCATACACAGATATCCTCAAGGACACATGTCTCAGTGGATAAAGGTGTTAGTTAGATCCAGTGACAGGACCCAAAGAGCATGAGTTCAATACCTGGTTAAGGTGGTGGAGAACTCTGAGTGGGGAATTAACAGGAGATAACTGATAACTGACATCCATTAGACATGATATGTGGAACTAGAACAGTGAGTGAAATAAAGGGTTCAATTTGACATTCCAACCACCTGAAGAAGGCCGGAGTGTTGCGCTAAATATGACAACAAAGTTGAGGATGATAGTTAGAACAATGTAAATAGTGTACCTAATCTCAGAAAATATAGACAGGTACAAAAAGCTTAAGCATCTACTTCTTAACTATTCTGCTTCTAAGTCGTAAACCAATTTTCAATGGGACACAAGACAAAAAAATGTTTTAATTGTTGAAAATGTAAAAATCTATTTTTTCCAAAACGTTAGCATTATCTTGTTAGCATTTCTTCTTATTTTATTTTTATTTATAATATTTGTAGCACAAATTTAATATAGTTTTTAATAAAAACGAAAATTGATAAAAAGTCAAAAACCTAACAATTTTATTTGCATCTTTCCAAGTACAAATCATTTTTTTACAATATTATTTTGCAAAATTATTTTTATTTTATTTAGAATCCCTTTTTAAAAATAAAAGAAAGAAATAAAGTTTAAAATAGGCCTGTCACTTGCAGGGTGGGTGAACTGCCCACAAATCTTTAACCTACCCCATGTGAAAATGAGGTGTAATAATTAACAGTTAAGTGTACAATTTCTTTCTTTTTATGTGCCGTGTCCCTTCAGGACATAAGCGATCATGGATCACCACTTCCCCCTATCACTTTTAGCTCTCAATACGTTTCCTCCTTACCTCCCCTAGACCACGTTGTCATTCACTTGCTTAAGCCTGTTGCTTTCCCTTGTCTCTTTATTCGACTTGTGAGTATCAGATTCTTCAGGCCCTCCTTTCTCATTTACGTGCCCCAGAAACTTCAGCTGCCTCTTATTGATGTTATAAGCATCCTCCTTGTTTCAATACTAGATTTTTTTTTCCTTCCATTTTTGAGCCACGTTTTATTTGGAAAAAAAAAATGAAAACAATCTTTCAGAATATAATTGTTAAATTGAACAAACAACGGAAATGACGACATGACTTCAAAATAATTTAATTTTGAAATTGATTGAGTGTACACTGTACAAAGTAAATTAGATTCGTTTTTCTTTTGTCAGAAATTAAAATAATTCCTTTTTTGCGTTAAAAGAAAAAAAAAATGAACAAAAAACATAAACGTAAAAACGAGAAAACATTTTTTAGACAATAAATTTATTTTTCAAGATAATCATCTCCTCCCTTGTCAATGCACTTAGCCAAAACCCTTCTCCATAAATTACAATTAGATCGAACATTAAATAGTGAAAAAAAAAACAATTGTGTCAGGCCACAGACTTATTGATCAGTCTTTTTTAAATACAATTTTTAATGAACTAAAAAGTAAATTTCAATAGAAATCTTTTTGGTGACATGATGCATTTTTTCTGTTATATTTTTACTGACCACCAACAAGAAGCAGATCTTGTTACTAACAACAACAAATCAATCAAAAAAAAAAAGAAATAAAAACATGCGTTTTTTTTTTGTTTATGACGTTTCTTCTTTTATTGACAAAAAAAAAAAAAAAAAAAAAAGAAAGAAAAGGAAAGAAAAACGAAAAAACACATACACGTTTTGATTTGTTTGAACTTTTTCGGCATTTCTCCCCACCGTCTTTGGTTAAAAATTCGCATTTAAACTGAGGTCCAAAAAAAAAAAAAAAAAAAAAAAAAAGGAGGAAGACTTCCACTTTAGTTTGTCAGGTGTTCAAGAAAAAAAAGCGGCGTGTAAAAATTAGCAACCAGGATTAAGAGTTGTTTTTGTTTGACTTAGCAACGTGGAAAAAAAAAAGACGATAACGTTAATTAACAACACCAGTTCAAGAGAGAAGGACTGTTTTAGAAGAGAAAAAGAGAAAGTATTATTATTATTATGAAGAATACTCGTGAAACACGTGGAGAAGGATTTTAAAGAAAACAAAACACGGGTCTCTTTTTATAAACTTTGTCAGGTTCGTTCCGTTATAATAATCTTTTTTTTTTTCTTTTAGATGAATTGTAAAATTATTTGTTAAAGAACCAAAATTACTCATCACTTTAAAGTAATGTTTCTTCTTTGCAGTTTTCCTGTAAGGTAAGGAGTAGATCAGTATCCAACACATCACAATCACATCCCGAGAAAAGTACACAAAAAAAATATACCTTTTTTTTCTTTTTTTTTTTTAAAGAATAATAAATTATCGCGAACTACATACAACTTGTGTCAAAGTTTCCATTAACTTTTTTTTTATCTATTGAAATACAGTAACTTAAAAACACAACTTACTTCGTAATCTTTTTTTGGTGTACACTGCACAAGCAACATACTACAAGTGCAAAACTTATCGTTCCGTTATTAAACAATTTACATTACAACCAGACAGCTTTTTTTAGTCTCCTTTTAACTCAGCTTTGTTTGCGTATTTCACACTGACATCAATCGTCGATGTTTGAGCCTAGTTAGAAAGCTTAGTGTTAATTTTCACGAAAGGTAATCCTTCAATACTCAACAGATTCATTATTGGTACAAAACAATCTTCTTTTCACCATTTTCCTTACGTCTTACTTAATTCTTGACCACTGACAATTCCTTTCCTCTTGATGTTTCTATTGTAAAACAATTTCCCATGCATTTTAAAACCATTTGCAATGATTTTATTAGAACACTATTCTATTTTAGTAATGATTACATTAATTCTTAACCATTTTCAAACTTATCTTCCTGATTTTCAATGCATTTCTAAAGTAAAATTGTAATGCTTTTCCTAAAGTAGGGAATACAGTCTCTTTCTTCCTGAATTTCAGTACATTTCTAGAGTAAAATTGTTTGTAATACATTTGCAGATAAAATACTCATCAGTAATCATTGCATTAATTCCTGAACACTGAAAATTCTTTCCTTACTATTTTCCAGTCTACAATTGCCAAAATTTGCTCAAAGAAATTATTGGTTAAATTAATGAATTCCACTTTTAAGCACTAATGTTACTATGATAATTTCCTTTGAGTCATGATCATGAATGTCTTGCACTAGGTACAAAATTCACCAAATGTGGGTTATTACAAATTCTTCTGTGAAGGGGTTCCAAATATACTCTTGTCGGAGTTAGCTCCTCCTTAATTTCCTAATTGTCACTAGGGCACACTCTCCCTACACTATAAATACTGGGCAACTTCTTGCCTCGTTCTCTTTTTCACTTTGCATTTCAGTGGACACATTTAAAAATGTGACCTCTTGTAGAGATCTGCGTTTTCGCCCACTTATGGGTAAACGCCATTAAACACACATACATGTACTTACGAACATTCACCAAAATATAAACTCTTTATGTTCACACACAAACACAAATGTTGATGTCTTTGTCACTTGTAAATTTGTTATTTAATACATATATTTGTTGATATATATATATATATATATATATATATATATATATATATATATATATCAGTCTTGTTTGTTTTCTTTACATCTTCAGTTGGACTCAACTCGAGTCCACATTGTTCTTGTAGTTGAACTTTCTAGCAGGAATAAACAACACGTGTTCCAATTTAACAACAAGTAAACTCACACAGTCCTCTACACTCTCCATTCACTTTAGATACATCTCTGAAGTTAATATTTTGTATAAGTTTTTAAACAAAATATTGACAAGGATTAAATAATCAAATTTGTGAATACATACTTGCTGTGAATGTAGTAATATTGTCAAAAAAAATGACAACATTATTTAAGTTTTTGATATTTTTAAGTACAATTGTTTTTAATTTTATGTTCATTCAAGATGTAGGTGATTAGCATTCTCCACAGACTCCTTTTTCTTTAGTATCTTTAAACTGCTATACCTTAGGAAAGATAGTGGAGTGGTTTACCTTCTCCACAGTTATGAATTCTGAGTTTTCTCTCTCTTAGATTGGTTGTCACGCATGGTTAAAGAGCCCTTTTAATCCGTAGCTAGGGCAAGAAGGGACAAATTCAAGCCTTTACCAAAAACATTAGTGTGAAATAAATACCTAAGCAGGAATAAGAGCCAATGTTTGTGGTTATAAATTCATGTGGAACTCATTTTTCCTGGGGCTTATAAATGAGGGGAATACATTTGACAAAACAATATAGAGTTGAGTAAACTTCAAAGATACTATTAAGATTTCCCTAACATTGTATAAATGATTAATGCCCACCATAAGATTTGGCTCGTATTACCCCTGACTAGGAAGGCAAGCCTTATTAGGAACCCTGGGCAGTGCTTTATTATTCTTGCTATCTTATCAACATTTGCTTTTTTTCTACTTGTATTTGTATATGTTAAAAATAAAATAAGCACAATTATTTTAATGTAATTCTGGGTGCTCCTTTTTTTCCCCCCAAATCAAAGAATTTGTTTTGTTCTTGTTAAGTCTCAAAAAACACTATAAATTTCCCTATTTTTTTATCCATAATGCTGAATGTGTTAAATTATTCAACAAGAAAAATCTTAAGTTGATGTTAATAATTGTTGCAAAATATTGTTGATTTATTTAAGGTACAATGACAGGTCTTTAATTTGTATTTATAAAATTGAGATGTAGTAGAGTGCAAGAGGCTGTCTCATAGATTGGAGTGGCTCTATATCATAGAATCAATGGGGGACCACAAGATCATTGCACTGGCTCTGGGAATTGGTACTAATTATAAAAATTAAAATCTAGTATTAATTAGAGGCTTTAAAAAAATTGGTATTAGTTATAGGTTTATAAGAAATCCAGTATTAATTATAGGTTTCTGTTTATAATCTATTAAAAGATTAAGAATAACTATTTGGTATCATCTTTTTAACTCTGACGTTCTTGCTCCTGGCCCATAACACACTGGGTGCATCAATACAGCCTTTTCCAGGTCTGCAAGCACAGGCTTGAAGTATTTTAGTTGACATATGATAGGGTTACTCAAATGATCAAGTCACACAAGTGTTATTACAGTAATCATTTTTCCCCTTAAAGCCTCTTGTGTAAGTGGACACATTCTGATAAGCATTAATTTCTAATCAAATCTTTGTGAATCTCTTCAGTATTCTTCACTGATGCATATTAAAATTGGTTTAAATTTACTCTGCTTGATATTAGATATTTATCAATGACTTTTTCTCTGGTGTCAAAGATTGCTCTCTTCTTTATGATCATGGACTTTATCAGCTAATGCAAAACTGCAAACCTCTGTTGATCTATATCTGAGCTACATTTCTGATGAATAAATTATAAGAATCTTTGTTGTTATAGTCACTATGTTTTGGTGTTTTACCTCCCTACATTCTTCAGGTATCTGTTGTAATTGGCAACTTTACAGGAATTTCAACTCAAACCTTTTATTCAATTCATAGAGGTGGAGTGTTCACATTCTGCTGTCAATGCTAGATGATATCTTGTATCAACATGATGAGTATATATCTTTTTTACATTACCTGACTTTGGGATTGAACGCACAACCACCAGATATGATGATACCGTTAGGTCATATGGTGAAAGTTTATAGCCTTAAAACTAATACCACTTGTCTGACTCTTCAGCTGAACTAGATTGTTGATTGATTTCTATTTTACTGTTTATCAACCTTTTTCAGGTTATTTAAAACCAGAAAATATCATTTTAGATTGTAAGAATTTTTTTTTTTTAATAACTTTATCTTCCAGAGTACCGTTATTCTGAGTGTATTCCACAGTGACCACTTTTTTTCCTTCACATATGATCTGCCATTCTTGATTTCCTGATCTTGTTTTAGATTACAGCTTTCCAATGTTCCTCTAGCCTTACTATTAGGAGAAAGCTTATCTTGGCTTTGTACTCCCTACCATAACTACATGGAATGAAATATATGCAATTCTTGGTAATGTTTTTACTAAAGGAGGCTTAATTTGAAAGAATCAATTTTAGTTGTATTAGGCTAATGGTAGAGTTTGAATGTTGCACAGACCCTATTTTTATCAACAAGGCACCATGCAGGCTTGTAGCAGTCCTATAATGTTATAAGGTGTATTCATGTGGCATGGATTGGGCCTGCCTCTTCACCAAAACATTGTACTGCTTTGTAACCACTTTCACCCATTCATAGACTATATGTACCCCAATAATGATTGGTTCTTCCAGCAGGATAATGTAGTGTCATTAGTTGCCCAAGCTTTCTAGAGTTGGTTTAAGGAGCATACGAGAGAGATGGTTTAGCCATGTTTACTTGATATGAGCCCAAATAAGCATTTATTGGATGTAGTGAAGAGGTCTATTCACACACAAGATCCTGCACCTATAAATATTTGGTACTTGTAGACATCTATTGAGATGATATGGCTCAACATCACTTCAGAGATTTTATGATCATTTGTAGTATCAATGCCATGTCAAGTTGCTGCTTTTTGTCAGACTTAAAGGGATCCTATATGAGTCACTTGTCCTATAACTTTTAGCATGTCAGTGTCTATGGCATTGCATTTTATCTAAGTGGATTATATTATGTTATGAATAGATCTGTCACTAGATTTCTCTGGCTTAACTCTTATTCTCCTGGTGTTAGTCTAAACTTGCTCATTTCCAAAATCTGTATTTGAAATTCTAGCATTTAGACTTGAACCTGTCATGGCTGGGAAATATGCAACTATTTCAGCCATGAGGTAAAAATATTTGTGTATTAATACACAAAATATAGCATATGGCCAACAATTAGGTCAAAAGGAAGGGCTGGTCTTCATCTGTTTTATCTTCTTAACTAGTCACAATTTCGCACCCAACCATTTGACAATGTTCTTTTCACCAAAACAACATTGTTATTTACCATTCTCACTACTAAATTTTCAGTCATTAGGTAAACAAAGCCATTTTATTTCTTTTGAGCACTTGTTAGCTAGATTCAAATCTGTCACTGTTGGTAGATATACAACTATTTCAGCCATGCGGTAAACTAGACTGTTTTCTTTCTTCTAGTTCTAAGCTAGATTCAAATCTGTCACTGTTGGTATATATACAACTATCTCAGCCATGGGGTAAACTGGGCTGTTTTTGTTATTCTGAACACTTAACAGTAGACAGGATAAATGGTTCTACTAATAATGATAATCATTATCTTTTCTACTTAATCATTGACTATAATTATTAATAATCTCACTCAATAGCAAAAATTTTATTCCAAACTAAGAAATTAAGATTACATTTCTGTGGCAAGTTAAGAACCACCTAAATTAAATAATATTAAGGAGTATTAAAAGGATTTTTCTTTTCATTTTAAAGCTTATGTAATGGGTAAAATATGATTTTGAAGCTTATATAATGGATAAAGTATGTTTTTTGAAGCTTATGTAATGGGTAAAATATGTTTTTTTGAAGTCTATGTAATGGGGTAAAATATGCTTTTTGAAGCTTATGTAATGGGTAAAGTATGTTTTTTGAAGTTTCTGTTCTGTTCGACATATGGAATCTTGATCTAGTACTTGGGAATGTTTTAAAAGTCAGTTGTCAGGTTGTCCTCTAACTTGTAAGCCTCATAATCAACAACTGATGGTTGTCGAATTTTGTTTTATTTCAAGGAATCAGTCACCAACATTAAAATATTTAAACCCGTTATTGGTAATTCAGTTAGATATCATTTTATTTCCTTTTTTTTTTCCTGAATTCAGCAAGTAACTTCAGATGCTGTTCTAGTATCTGTTCCGGCAGATTATGACAAGCTAAAACAAGATTTATGCACAATCCCATGCAAGTGCAGGCTGGCCAAAAATTGACCAATATTTTGACCAGTTGTCCAAGTGTACGTGCTTGGTTACCCAACATTAATTAACTGACCTTGTGTCACATCCTAACTCAGTGAGGAATCTGGTAAATACTAATACCTTCAGTGACTTTTAGGTCCAGTTAAAAATAATGCCTCAAAATTGTCACAATCTTCATATTTGTATTTGCTTATTATAAAATCTAAAAACAAAATGTGAAGCTAAATAGTAAGGATATGATATATAATGGAGTCATCATGTGTACATGATATAAGCTTTAGAATAAATGTCTGTAAAAAAATCTAAAATACTTTTGATATACCCTAATACAAATATACATTTTATATAGTGATTTACATCCATTGTGGATTTGATTACATTTTAAAAGATACAAGTTATTCATCCTTAAGTTTACAGGAAATGTAAAATTTATAACTATTTACATGGCGTTATTTCATTAATAATTATCAATAATATTTTTATACCAATTTCAATTTCATAGCACTCTTGCTTGAATTATTTGAAGCTAAAAAGTTTCATTATAAGATTAACAAGAAGGTATGGATTAAAACCCAATAAGTGTTACAAAAAAGAGATTAGAAACTAATCTTTCAATGAAATCTTTATCAGTAATGTGATAACACAAATTAATTATTTGACCTGATGTTTATAAATAGTAAAAATATTTCTTCTCTGCTTTGGAAGAATGATTTTGATGGAAACTATTGTTGTTAATGGATGCTAAAAAAATTTTGATTTTCTACATTTTCATGAAAAATGCTTTTAAAATGCAAATTTAAAGTAGGATAAAAATATTTAAACCCAAATCTCTATATATTTGAGATGAGGTACTATGTTTACTTGCATTATTTACATTATTCGAACTGTTATCCTCATCTTCATTGCCATATTCACAATGTCTTGGCCGTTGTATGCTCTGGCCTTCTTCAGGTGATTGGAATTTTGAACTGAACCCTTTATTTCATCCACTGGAGTAGATTGTTCTTGTTCCATGTGCCATACCTCTTCTTGTGGATAAAGACATTGGTTAGATCCAGTGACTAGACCCAAAGAATTGTTAGTTCAATACCAGACCACAGCAGAGGTGAATCAAAACCTGGGGAGTTGAGTTAGAGGGAAATAACTGAAACATCCAGAAGAGGGATGGCATGTGGAACTAATACAATCTACCCCCAGCAGACGAAATATAGGGTTCAGTTTGAAATTCCAATCACCTGAAGAAGGCCAGGGGGTACAACAGCTGAAACATTGTGAATATAGCAATGAAGATGAGGATAACAAACTGAATAATGTAAATAATGCAAGTAACCAACGAAATTATACATTGATTCTTTTTAAGCATTTCTTTTTTAATAGTTATTTTAGTATTAACTTTTCAGGGTAGTTAACTGGTATTTGCTACTGTTGACAACTACTTTAGTGGATTCAAGCTAGCCATTGTTGTATCCCATTTCATGATCCTTCAATCTTTGGAGTTTTTGTGTCTGTAGTGATTCTTTCAAATCACTGATGGCATAATGTTTCAAAATCATTCCAAGTTTCAGTTTTGTCCATATCTTGTCTTATTTGGGCTAGGGAATATTCCCTGATTGGAGAACGTTGTTCCATTTTGTAATTATGATAGATTTTTCTTTAACTAGAGCCAGCCTTCTTCATTTAGTAAATTGTTTTTGTCTTTTTTTTTTTTGTATCATCATGATCACTATCAAATAAGTTTCATACTTAAATAGCCTCCATTTTAGAGTTCCAGTTTTGTCTGTATTATCTAAACTGAAAATGTACCCACTGCTCTCCATTGGAGAATGTGTGTTGAAGCTGTTTTTTTTATCAATTAATTATGAGGGATTTAGAAACGGGTTTGAAAGAATTAGTGTTTGTGATGCTGCTGGCCATGGCCCGAATGGTGATTTGGATGACACGAATGGAGGAAGTCTTGCGAGGCAACCGTCTTTCTCATCAGGATCTAATCCAATTCTTTGAGCATTAGCTCAAGATGAAGATTAGAACTGATAGAAAACGCTTGCATTCGACAGTCTTCAGCGAAAGGTGGGTGAAAGAGGCGAGCTTGATTTGTTTGAACGGGGCTAGCCTTGATTTTCTCTTCTAGGTCAACCTATGTAACATTGGGGTGGTTTCCTGTGGAGCCCTCCTCTTGGTTAGGTTAGACAAGTTTTTGTGTACCTAGTTAATGTAAGAGTTGTTCCTTGCCTGTTCCCGGCTGCCTCTTTGGTTATGATCCAAGAGATTCCCAACCTCCCCAGTTTGTTTCGGCCACTTATTATCTTGACTGGGTCAGCTTTTTATTTCCCATGTCTGTATATTTTTCTCCTTTCCCACTTCCTTAGCGAGAGAGCCTCTTGATTTTGTCCAAGGGGCAGAATACAGTGGGCTCTCTTTTTGAGGGCTGGGCAGGCCCTACTAATATCAGTTATGTTTAGTTTACTTTGTGTTTATATTTAGTTTGTTTTGAGGTTTATTCCCTCCCCTCTCATTCTATTCATCCATAAATTTTTAAGTATATATTTTATAATCATTGGAATTTTATGGCATGGGGCGTGTTTTGTAGGTTCCCCTTGAGAGGATGCGGTATTATGGTGTATGGAGGATTGAATGGCGACAGACGAGTTCTAATGGTGAATGTGGAAATTGTAATGTGTGAATGGGTCGTGAATCAGATTAGCTAGGTATAAGATAGTTAGTGATGACCAGCCTCAACCACTCCCCATTTTGGCCTTGTGCTGCAATTGTATTTTAAATACAATAAATAATAATTAGTGTGAAAACATTAGCTACACCTCTTCTAAAAAATTCACACAAAAATATGTCAATTCCACATTCAACATTGTGTTTGTATTTCTATGCTTCTCTTTCTAACACACACACACACACACAGCCATTTGCTGTACATGCTAGAGTATAAAAACCATTTCTTCTTTAAAAAATGGGTAAAAAAATATCTTCAATGTCTTATATGTGAGGCTGAGGTATCTGGTAGGCTAATGTTTATTCAGATATTATAAACTTCATAATATTGTATTATTAAATGTAAAGGGGATAGTATTAAATATTGCATTTATTCATTGGTTTTCAGGCCTCAAGCCAGAACTGAATCTAATTTTAGTTATGGCTAACTTAAATAAGAACCAAAATGTTTATAACTTGGCTATTATACACGACATGTTTCTTCAAACTTTTATTTAAGATATATATATACATTTATTCAGAACATGAATACTTTTTCAAGTTCTGTTTGAAATGTTGAACTCATCCTTTCTGTTGATTTTTTTTTCTGTTTGTTTATTACCACATTTTGGCCAATCCATTTTGGAATGATAATGACTCCTCTCAAAATTACAGACACTATAAATACTTTTACTCGTATTCATAAGTACTTTTATTCAGGACATAAACATCATTATTCAAGATTTTTTATCTACACATGTTAAATATTACACAGAATGAGGAAGATAAATTTCATTATGGAAAATATGGCATAACATAAACAAAACCAATACTGTTTAGAAAATTATGTATGCAGAGAGTGTGTATATATATATATATATATATATATATATATGAATGAAATAGAATAAAATAATATATAAATTCTAACATTCACGGCATTAATTCAAAAGAGAGCTCGATACTGATAGTAGAGCAATAATTATTTATTATAATTTTTTCATACAGACAAAAACAATTTACTCACAACAAAGATGCAACTTTGTTTCGGTGCATTTATTTGCACCTTGACTGGTAAGAACCAAAATGGTTATGAAAAATTTTGTTTGTAAGCAGGTCACACGTGGAACATCACTTCCTTTTTTTATTATTTGTTTGAAAACAAAAAAAAATAGGTACATTTTAAGAGGGGACGTACCTTTTTGCCTTTCTTATTTTTTCTTTATTCTTATATGTCCCTTTTTAAAGTACCTTTTTTTTTTTTTTTCAAACATATAGAAAAAAGGAAGTGATGTTCCATGTGCATCCTGCTTACAAACAAAATTGTTCCTAACCTTTTTGGTCCTGACCAGTCAAGGTGCAACTAAATGCACCAAAACAAAGTTGCATCTTTGTTGTGAGTAAATTGTTTTTGTCTGTATGAAAAATATATATATATATATATATATATATATATATATATATATATATATATATATATATATATAGTGTGTGGGTGTAATTTCCAAGGAATCAATGAATTTCTTATCTAACATTATTTCCTACCACTCCAAATGTGAACATTATTTTGTGGATATCCATGTTTGAGCTGACATCCAGTTTTTATAAACAGTGTAAATTACATCTACCAGCCTGTGCATTCAAGAGTCTTAATAAAGAAAATATATTCTCCAGCAGGGTTTGAAATCACCGTCTGATTTGGGAATTTGCTCTCTGTGACCAAGTGGTCTAAAGCATGCTCAATCAGTGATTTCTCCTGCCAGGGGTTTGGCATTGGACACACACACCATTTCTTTATGAAATCTCTGGAATCAGCAGGTCAGTGGACATAATTTACACTCTTTCTAAAAACAGGATGTTTACTTCCATAATCCAATGATAAGAATGCTCAAGATGAATGGCAATAACTTCAGTTGCAAGTTTTTAATTGTTCTTCCTATTAAACTGGTTGCCAACCAAGGCTGAAATGCTCAGTCTGCTCTACCGTATTCTTTAATCCATAGGTTGAGGGGATGAAAAGATTGATTCATACATTTTCTCAAGGGTATTTGCATGTAAGTGAATGTAACAAACTCTCCTTGAATTTGAACTTGGGTCACTGATTTCACAATCAGAGCTGCTACCTGTTACACCACCTGTGCATCCACACCCACACACACACACAAAGTGAGGGTTGGCAGAAAAGTTCATAGGCTGACCAAGTTATAAATGTAAGTAGGCACACCAGTTGATACACAAACAAGAAAATGCAGCGGAACATAAATTTTATAAGTACAATACAATTACTTAAATATTGTTTTTTTTTTTGTTTTTTTTAATAGCATAAGTAAACTAGTTTGTTATATAAAAATATTTTTACAAATACCCTGCTCTCTCTCCATTGCCTTGTTTTATGAAAACATCCCACTCCTATCTGGATTGAAATTCTCGAGCCTCTTTTGTAATGCTAGGGAGTGGTTCTTAATCTGAAATTAACCCAGGAATACTTTGCTTTAAGTATACAACAACTTTCTCAATCCTTTTTTGGCAGATTCAGAGGATAAAATTGTATTAAAAAAAAAAAATAACATAATGATAAAAGTAGCAATGTTGTGAGTAAAAGTTCTTAGTTGTTGTTAGCATCATTTAGTCCTGGAGAATCATGGGGGAAAATAAAGGTTTAGGTGTAAGTTATAACAGTCAACTAGTACAAAAACACAATCTACAAACCAAGTTCTAAATTTTGGTTGAGGCTACTTATGTTCACCTAACGATATTGATAAAGGCATGAATCCACTTCTCCCTGTGCTCTATCCATTGCAAGATATCTGTAAAAATGATCTTGTTTCTGGCATGTCTCAATGGTTAATGAAAAAGTGAATGGCTGAGACAACCACTCTCTCATAAATACTGCCTAGGTAATCTAATTAATAAGTTGTTATATTAAATTTTGACAAGGAACTGATACATGTTTATATTTTTTAATTTATTGCTATAAGTTTTTTTAGACGTTATTTTTTCTGGTTATGTAAGCTCAATTGCATTTAATATTATTTCAAATATTTTGTTGAAACCAAACTGTTATTCTGCTTGTTTGCATGTACCAGTACTTTTTAGAAAATTATGTATGCAGTGTGCGTATATAATATAATACATATATATATATATATATATATATATATATATATAGTGGGTGTGCATGTAATTTCCAAAGAATCAATGAATTTCTTATCTAACATTATTTCCTACCACTCCAAATGTGAACATTATTTTGCGGATACCCAGGTTTGAGTAGACATCTGCTTTTATAAACATCTATCAGCCTGTGCATTCAAGAGTCTTAATAAAGAAAATATGTTCTCCAGCAGGGTTTGAAATCACCGTCTGATTTGGGAATTTGCTCTTTGTGACCAAGCAGTCTTAAGCATGCTGAATCAGACGGTGATTTCTCCTGCAAGATGGGGGGACCATTTCTTTATGAAATCTCTGGAATTGTCAGGCCAGTAGACATAATTTACACTCTTTCTAAAAACAGGATGTTTACTTCCATAATCCAATGACAAGAATGCTTAAGATGATTGGCAATAACTTCAGTTGCAAGTTTTTAATTGTCCTTCTCTTAAACTGGTTGCCAACCCAGGCTGAAATGCTCAATCTGCTCTTCTTTTCTGTTTAGGATCAGAATGTGGTATCTGTTTGATCTCATCTCCTTTAAGTGGGAATCATTTATGCTTTCTGGTCATGAAATGCACATGATAATATAAAACAGGAAGGAAAAGGAGAGAAGAAGAGGTGGAGAAAAGAGAAGGTAGGAGAGAAGGAAGCAGGAGTAAACAAAAAAAAACCAGGTGAAAGGAAAAATAAATAGAGAAAGAAAGAAAGAGGCAAAAAAGTTAGAGATGTAAAGACACAAGCTTTCTAGCCAATTATCAAGAGACAATGAACAAAAGATTAAAAGGCAGAGACAGCTGGAAAGGTGTTAAAAAAAAAAAAAAAAAAAAAAAAAAATTGTGAGACATTAAAATTCTGGATGGAAAGATAAAGCAAATAAAAAAATACGATAGGCTGTACCAGAAAATATTTGTGCATTCTTTATATGAAACTAATGCATGTTTGTATAAGATTTACATAAAAACATGGATGAGAATGGATAAGGGCGAGAATGAGAAGGTACAGGCAAATGTTGGGAAAAGAGCAGAAGCATGAGATGATAAATAATCTTAATTTTCAATACCTGAGGGATTTCCATATGCTCGTCTAGTGCTAGTCACTAATGATTCTTAATATATTAAATTACATTGATATTCCATACAAAAAAAATTTTTCTTGAAAAGATGAATACTTACAAGCATGGTAGCCAGATTAGCTTTTGAAAGTTTAGTGCCCAAAAACTTTTGGGGCTACATTTAAAATAAGTTGGTCCGAAGTAGACTACTAAGAAGAAAGTTTAAAATTTAGTAATGCAGGGCCTTCACTATTCTTATGAGGTCAGTTAGTGCTCTTTCTAGTTGGCACAACATTTTTGATGTCTAAATACTTGTATGAATTATGACTTAACACACACACACACACACACACATACAACTAAAAACGGTATACAATGAAATATCTGCTAATGGGTCATTTGTCACAAAATCCCTTAGAAAAGAATTCAAATAACTCTTCGCTTTAGGAACATCAAATGTTGCTTTCAATAGATATGACTTGACAAATATACAAGCAATTTTCTTTACAAGCAATTTAGGGTTTTGACTAATACTTGGGTTGCTTAATTTTTACAGAAGTAATGGTTGGTTAAAATTTGTGCAAGTTAAATAGAAAAGAAAGAAATTTCAATGCAACTAAACTAGAATTGGTAGAATTCTTGAATGCAGTATAAAATAATGTATTTAGTAACTTTTTGTTTAATTTTATTTTTTAATGTTTTGTTTTTTTGTATTTTTCAGTTACCTAAGCCACACCGACATCAGTAGTGGAATTGCTAAAGATTTAGTCAAGTACAGTTGCTTATAACCAAAATCACGTCTTTAATTAAACATTATATCAATATACAGAATTATTAACAACGGCTAATTTTGTAGCTTTAAACTTCTTGATCAGCTTTATAAAAAAAATTCCAAGTTTCTGAGAGGCAATATTATTTATTAATCTTAGGTTAGTTTAGCACAAGGTCACAAGTATTGAGTACTTGATGAAAATCAAACTTCCTATCTAGAAGTAACTGTCAGCCAAACTAACTTACTAACAATTACCCAATCCTGATGCACACTTCTGAGATGCATATATTTTTTCAATGTGAATTATCATGCTGCACTATTTACATGTGACAAATTGCAAAACACGACTTTTTATTTTTTTCATAAGAATTTGTCATTGTAGATTTTTAGCCCAATACATCCCCATGATTGTCCTTTGTGCTAGTGCAACTATCAATGGCTTCAGAATAGTTTTGTCTACCCAATTTCACTCACAAGGCTTGGGTCAACTTGTGGTATCGTTTTCAGACACTTTCTAAGGGTGCCACACATTGGGATCATCTCAGGCTATTATCCCCTCCTTAACTAACTGATCATTGTGAAATTTAAACCTGAATCCTATGGTTGGAATACTAACACTCTAACTACTTGGCCATGCTCCCATTCAATGTGAAACAGCAAGATAAAAAATTCATAATTATATCACTATAAGCGAGGAAATAAAGCCACTAAGATATAATGAATTGAAGAATATGATTTAAATAGTTTCAAATGAAGATACTATTTATCACATGTTGTAGTTAGTAGTACCATATTTAATGGCACATCTTTTTTAATGTAAATATTAGAGTATTTGATTATAGGTGTTACAGCTTTTTAGCTTTTATTACCTGGATAGGTAAGGTAGTTATGGGAAAATAGTTTGGCCAAATGCTTATTCAGCCACTAGTGTTTCCATCATATACCGGTAACATTGAGGAGTTATCATTTTCTGCTGATAAGGCAGAACTCTTTGCTTGTAAATTCTCTTCCAATTCTATTTTTCTGGAGTCCCTTTGCCTGACTTTCTATATAAAATTGTGCCTTTACACTGTGATTTGCATATAATTTTATCATTTCTAAACTGGATCTCCACAAAGTGTATGCACTTGATGGTATCCCTGCAATAGTCCAATAGAAATGTGCTTTTGTTCTCTCTAAACTATACAATAAAGGGCCTTACTGCTTCTTGCTTTCCTGTTTGTTGGAAATGCACTTCTGTAGTTCGCTTTTTAACAACTCAAATGAACTGTCTTATTTTTTGAATTATCAACCTATGAGTCTTCTACCTCTTTTTGGCAAAGTCCTAGAAGCTCTAATCAACTCTGAATTGGTTAAGCATTTCACCACACAATTTCGTCTTTCAGATAAGCAATATGGCTTTCATTTCTCTAGATCAACTGTTGATGTGTTAACAGTTATTACTCAAAGATTCTATCAAATTTTAGATAAGAATGGTGAAACTAGAGCTGTTGGTTTAGATATCTTAAAGGCATTATGACAGTGTCTGGCATGTTGATTGTCTTTATAAGTTAAAGGGATAAGGCATTTCTGGACAAAATTTTGATTTGATTCAATCTTTCTAATCAAATTGCAAAATGAAAGTTGAATGGCTACTCTTCTAGATCTTTTTACATAATTGCTGTTGTCCCTTTTATCCTTTGACCTATGTTGTTTTTAATTTTCATCAATGACATTTCAGATGCCATCAGTTCTTGACTTGGTACCTATGCTAATTTACTCCTGTCTTAATGATAGGTTTAATCTGTTATTAATTGTGACAAGAAACGGCTTGTTAATTTGAATGCCTCTAAAACAAAACTGCTCTATTTTTAATCATCTTAAAGAACCTTTTTTGCCTTCCATCAGCATGGCTGATGCTAACCACCAGGACAGTGCCTCTTTGAGCTAATGTTTTCTACTGACATGAAGTGAAATGATTATATTGAATCAATTAGTAGATCTGCTGTTAGGAAAATTGGTTCAGTGTTGTTCTAGACCATTTTTCTTGCCAGCATCTATCTTGCATCTTTATAAATCTACCATTCATCTATGCATTGAATATTACTATTACATATTTGGTCTGAGGCTTTTGCTATATATCTAGATATTCTTGATAAAACCCAAAGAAACTGCTATGTTATTGATCCTGACATCTCAACTTAAGTCATTTCCTCATCATCATAATGTAACTTCCCTGTTTCTTTTCTATATTTTCATTGTAACTGTTCTAATGAGCTTTCCTCTTAGACACTTTGAATTTAAGTATAATACTAGCTTGGCAGCAAAATTTCATAATTTTAAAATTGAAATGTCTAGATGTAATTGAAAATTCTATGCTAACAATTCCTTCTCTTGCACTTCTTGCTTGTGGAACTCTCTTCTGGCTTTCCAGTCAAATTTGTATTTAAATTCTTGAAGATCAGTGTCAGTTGTCATCTTCTGTCTTCTTGAATCCTGCTCTTGTATTGTCCTCTCTCTTTAATAAATGTTTTTTCTCGGATTCTTTCACTTTTAGTAACCCTTTATGTCTTAGTGGCTTTATCATCTTAGTTGGGTTGAAATGATTAAAAAAAAAAAAAAAATTAGTAACTTTTTACCATTCTACACAAATACAAATAAAATTACCATGACCAGATTACAGCTCAATTATACAATGTCATGACTTCTGTGAGCACAGATTCTTTGTAAATTTATCCATAGCAGTTAATGTTATTCTATAAATTTTTGAAGTTTTTTTTAATTTTGATGTAATAATATTTCAGTCAATATGTTGTTTGGCTTTCCTCAAAAGTACACTGTATCTGATCTTTAGAAATCACTCATTTTTCTTTTATATATTCAAGTAGAATAGTTTGATGTAATGATTAGGTTTAGTGTTAAGGTCCTGTGTTTGTATCAGTAAGGGAATAAGCAAGACTGGAATCTATTTTCTTGCTGGAGAAAGCAATTATGGTTTCCATTGCATTGGTCTCAAACTTTAAATGACTTTGCAGTAAGATTGATATGAGTAGCTTAACGACTAAAAGTTAATTTTTCTGGCTTCTAAATCATGTTTAAATATAGACTGGGGTTGATTATTCATTCTTTTTTTTCTTTTTTTTTGACATACTCATACATAAATCTTTTACTAGAAATTTTCAATTGTTATCATTTTATTATTATTGTGCTCATAAAAATGAGACCTTTTCTTTTTGCACATTCTCTGGTAATCTTGATTTAGTTTTTTTAATATTTTCTGCTATAGTTATATAGGAACATATATGCATAGCTGTTGGTCATATGTTAAAAGATGAAGCTGAAAAATGCACATATATAAAATTCTGTCTGTTGCCTGTGTCTATAACATCTACAGAAGAGTCCACTACATATAGAGATGAGCAATCTATGTGTAGTTGGCTATTCTAATGATGTAGTACAAACACAGTGAAATTTTGTTATATTTAATTTGATGAATAAACTTCCATAATTATTTCATGGTGAATAAAATTTATTTATTTAAAGCATTTCACCCCAAGCAAGGGAAAAATATAAAAAAGGACAGAGATCAGGATCAAGGCATCAGAAGATTGACATTACATTTGAATATTTGAAGTTTATAACTATCAGGGAAGCAAGTAAGATGAAGGGAGTTCCATAGATGGGAAGTGCAAGAAGCTGTTGGAGTAGAAGAGGTGGTGACATTTAACTGTTTTGACAAAAGGGTGGGACCAAGATGCCAACCTAGTAGCACGCTTAAATTCATGCAGTTGGGGTACCAGTGAACGTAGCTTGTCAGAGCAGTTGCCATGAAAATATTTGTAGAAAAGACGAGGGAAGCCATGTCATGTCTGTGAGAAAGCGACTGTAGACGAGATGCCAGAACAGGACCTAAATTTAATATTTTGAAAGTATTGAACATAAACAAGAAAAATATAAATTGTTTTTCTAAGTGCAATGCAATTACAAAAGTTTGTCATTTTTTTGACAGCACAAATAAACTAACATATTTTCCACCATATAACCCATTCCTCATTCCTTGTGGCAGATGCTAAGACAAACTACATTCTTTAGTTCTACTAGTTCAGGCTTTCACAGCTAGGGCCTGCCATGTCACGTACACAGTCAAATCTTCCTCATTTTATTGGAAAAGAAGTTCTACACACATGGTTTCTTCCCCCAGAACTTTTAAATTGTGGAAGAGATTTCCAAAATGATGCTTCCCTGACCACAGCAATCTTAACCTCTTCAAGTCTAGGGTTAATCATCAGCTATCCTACATATTTGCATAATATGCACCTTTTCCTCTCTCCTTGTATGCCCTTATAACAACTTCATTCAGTAACTGTTTACCTTGAGTGGCGCTTTGGCCTTGTATAGGGTGAAAAATAACAAAATAATATGGAATAATAAAAATACTTTTATAATAATCATTTTATGAGTAGATTAATAGTTTTACACAATTTTACTATTGTTGTTGGGTTAATACACTCTTCAAGTGCTTGTTAAATCTATGGTGTCACCTGTAGCTTCCAATAAGATTTGGTAGATTTGAACATGTATTCAAAATTTTAGAATCAGGTCTTTCATGGATGCTGTTTTCAACTCTTGTTATTTGAGAATTGACTTGATTGGCAAAAGTAAATTGGAAATAAATGAGTTACATGTTGATTAAAAGGATTGCTAATCCAAGATCTTTTAGAAAAAAAAAAGATTTGAAATCCTAGAAAAAGCCACATTCTTTGATTAGTCAGTCTAGCATTTATAAAATCTGTAATATCATCAAAGTCATTTCACTGAAAGAGAAGTGTTTTGGTCAGTTTGTCTGTCATGAGTATAGGAAGCTCTGGCAAGGATCCATGATTTAGTCTGAAGTGAAATCATTTATTAGAAACATAAAAAGCCAGGCTATAAAAGAAAGGATTACTTGCTTAAATAGTAATCTTAATATTTGTAAAATCCATAATATCTAAGCATATTCTGATTTGGGCTTTTAGTCAAAAATTCTCTTAAAAAAAAAAAAAAAAAACTGATGATGCAAGATTTGGTAAAAATCATCTTTAAATTTATTTTGCATATTTTTAGTTAACAATTACTTTTTCTTTTATTTTTAATAAAAACAATCTTCATAGCTTCTTTTCATCATTTGCATTATCATTTTATGTAACTTTTTTTTCTTTTTTTCAGAAGCTATTATGTCTTCCATAGTCAGTGAAGTAAACGAGAATGTTAAATCATCAAAAGAAAAACTCTTAAATGGTTATCTCCTTCCAGAAGGTATGGAATATTTTATTTAATAAATCTCAAATAACCCTTTAAGAAATAAAAACAGAGATCAAGTTTCTCCAATGTTCTCAGATATTTTCATGATGATCTGAAAATTTTACAGAAACAATTTATGACCACTTTTTATCAAATAGTTTTTGAAAGTGTAACTTGAAACAAAGATTATATTAATGGACGTCATTTTAAGTCAAAAAAGTCTAATTACAAGTGTGGGAAATGTGACACTCCTTACCCATAATTCTCTGGGGTAAACCTTTTGACACAACTCATATTTTAGACAAGAGACTCAAAAGTTTTTAAACAACTGGCTTTAGAAAGTAAGCAACATTGATTCTTTAAGTTTCAAAAGTCTCTTGAAAAAACAAAAACCTTTATTTTTTTTAAGCATTTCACCCCAAGCAAGATGGGAGTGTCACTGGTTCACAGGGGGTTACATAGAGTGAAGATGAGAGAAAAACTGTATAGGGGGAATGAAGAAAGGCTAAAAGATGAATGGAGTTCAAGACATCAGAAGATGGTGATTGACACATTTAAATTTTTGAAGATTGTAGTTATCAAGGAAGCAAATAAACAGGAGGGAATTCCATAAGTGGGAAGTGCAAGAAAAGAAGCTGTTGGAGTATGAGTGATTAAATTTTTCTTATGTCATGAGATCATCTAGTAATTTAAATCAGAAACATGTGAAGAACAAACAAAACATTCTGGCATCATGAAAAGCAACAACCATTTAGATGTGTTCTTATGATGAAAATCTACTTTGTCTTATAAAAGAAATGGTAAGTGTGGTAAACAAAATTAAAAGTTTATAAACTTATCTCCTGACTTTCACAGAATCTAATTTGCTCATTAGGGATTTAGATAATACAATTGAATTTATTAAAAGATTTCATATATTGTTTAGAAGTTATAAAAAAAGAAAACCATAAATTTATTTTAAACTAGCAGCATTGCCCGTGCTCGATTCAAAAATTGTACGACTCATACAGCAATTGCTATCACTTGACTTAAAATATTTTTTCCCTTCCTTGACTTTAAAGGAGTGCCCTTTGTCGTGCTGATGTTGCTACATGCCTTACTTCTTGCCTATCTCACACTGGAAATATTTTCTAAGCTCTATACTAAATATTAAATCTGTTACGAAAAAAGAACTAAACAAAATGAACATAAAACGATCAGCTTTAAAAAAGGACTCGTAATTGGAAAAACCAAATGAAAAAAAGAATGTTAACAACAAATACTTTTTCACACCCAACCCAGTTCTGCGGAATCAGAATCAACGTTGAGTTTAAACAAGCGAATGAGCCAATTGGAGTAAAGTGCTATGCAAATTTAAATTTTTCCCCACTTGTGACAAATGCAGCTATTGATTTTATTTTGCATGCTAGTTAACATTCGTGTCAGTCAGCTGTTGGCTCTCACGCTGGCCAATAAAATCTTCCTACCTATTTGTAAAATTGGGAAATGCAAAGTCGGTCTTGGCCTTCCCACTAACTTGGAGCATATGCATGTAAATTTTGGTGCAAATTCGTCGAAAATTGCAGCCGTGCATTCGTTACACACACCCATCCTGCCTTTTATATATAGAGATTTTCTCTTTAAGGACATTGTTGCATGACATAATCTAATCTGAAATTGTTCAATTATGTGTATTAGATAATTTTTATATACAAGTTTTACAGTTATAGTAATTTGTATAAAGAAAATCTTAAATATAGTAAATGGTTCTATATATAATTTATTGGATACAAGATATAGTAAGGTTTCTCTAAATACTTAATGATTATTACATTTATATATATATTATATTATATATATATATATATATATAAGGGAATTTGTAAAAAGAACTTGGATGTTTCAATTTTTTTAATTTTTTTAACATTTTGCACTGTGTAATTTAACAAATTACCACTTCCAAGCTTTGTTCAGATATTCCCTATCAGTCATTTCACCAGATACATGTATATGAATTATAGAATCAGACTACATACAAGAAATGGTAGTCTGTAGGATCTAGGTAAACAGCAGCCTAGCTCAAATTTGAATGCAAGACCTCGGATATATTTTTGGAGAAAAAAAAAATGGAATCTTACATATGGCAATCTTGTCTGTCATTCCATTTAATACATAAACTGGTTTAATGTAATTCTATAAATTTAATTTTGGGATTTTTTTTCACTACTCCTCCTTTCAGATTTAACTTATAATTTATTTTAAATCAACTTCTTACAGTTTTCTTCTGGACAACTTACTTTTGCACTTTGTATCTTTTTTCTGATTGATAATTTTTAAATGACATAAAACCAGCTTAGATTTGATAATCCTGTTAATCAACACTATATAATAATTACCGTTGTGTATTTATTTATATCTATCATGTCATACTCTATAGTGGGAAGGATGGTAAATCAACTTAAGGTAGTAAATTTATAAGTGTTTAGTTCCTTTAGTTTTTTTTTGTTTTTTTTTTAATAATCTATACAAAAAATTATTTACAAAATTAATTCCTGAGTAATGCTGGGTTCCTCTGGCAGTTTATGTATAAATCAGAAGCAAGTATCTCTCCTTGAATTTAAAAAAAAAAACCCAAAAAAACCCCAACAACAAAAACAAACCAAGCATAACCATCAATTCATATTTCCAGTGTCCATATTTCTTAAATCATGTTATCTCATAAAATATTAAACCTCATTGCCCAAGTACAAAACTCATCAAGTTTGTCAGATAGGGATATTTTTGAAAGCCCATCTTAACTAAATTTTCAGTGTTAAATTTTAAATAGAAAAAACTGGTTGAACTTGAGCTACTGATGAGAAGAAAGTCAATTTAATAGTACTGCATTTTCAATTATAGACCAATTCACTACTTGTAGCCCATTTGGCAACCTAAAATTTCACCATCACAATTTATTCATCCCCACATCATATAGGCTCTGTATATATCTACAGACTTGATTATTTTTTTTTTAACACCTTGACTTTTTTTTTTACATAACATTTGGGAATTTTACACTGATAGAAAAAAAATGAGGGAAATAATTACTAATAAAGTCATATATATATAAAAAAGACAAAATGGAAAACAAAACTTTCCATTTTGTCTTATAATTTCCCCAACTGTTCTTGATATATAAAAATATATATTGTTATCTCATATATAAAAAATGGCATGCAGGCATGTGATACACCTTAAGGAGCTGAATTCGTCTGTCTTGCACAGTTCCAAGTTACCGATGGGCAAAGTATAATACCTGTTAACCTCCTTTTGATATTCCAGGAGTTTACAACATAAAAGAATATCCAGCTGTGATAAATCTTAGCTCCCACTTATGTCGTAAACGAAACTATGTGTTGAAGGCAATCCATCTAGGAGAAGGAAAACTGAATTCAAACTCTTGCAGTTTTGTAGGTTTTCCTCAGTAGGGAAAAAGACTACAAGGCAATGTGTGTATGATATTATATGTATTTTTTTGTCCTTGGAAGGGCCTTGATTTTGTACAAGATCTCACCCTCATTTTAAAAAAAGCTTCTTAAAGTACCATCACTAGAGGAGTATCTGTGTGTAATGAGGTTGACCATAAACCAAAAAAATGAAAGCAAAAACCTCAAGTAAACTAATAACAATGTGGTAGAGAGTGTGAGTCTCTGGATGGTTTTAAATACCACATATATAAATCTGGAATGGTGCAAGATCAAGCAATATCTATACTCAGAAACAAAACAGCCATCACGTGTGTGTGTGTGTGTGTGTCTCTAATGTATAAAATTCAGATATAAATAAAATATGTCTGTAAAAAGACAATAGGAAAACTTTTTACCAATACATTCTGTCCTATGATAAATGTTATCAAGATAAATATAAAGATTTTATTTTGTAACATATTTATAAATAGAAGTAAAAATATTGTTAGGTTTTCAAAATTTTTCAAATGTTCTTAAATTTAAAAAACATTTTTTACTTTTGTTTATAAATACATGTTGCAAAATAAAATCCTTATATTTATCTTGATAAAGTCCATCTGAGGACAAAATGCATTGGTAAAGAAAAGTTTGACTTTTGTCTTTATTTTTATATAATATATATATCCAAATGAAATTCAAACATTCACAAAATTAATTTAAAAATAGTGCTCAATACAATAGTAGATCAATATTCTTTATTATGGGATTTTACATTTGAGCATATGTAAAACTGCTACATAAATGCATTCATGTTTCAATGCATATCATCAGGTGGCAGTATATGAGGATTATTACAGTTTTTAATATTTACTTACAATCTCTTCTCACAAGAAGAGAAAAAATAAAATAAGAAAAGCAAGAAAGAAAGAAAGAAAACCATAAGATATAGTCTCTTCTAAAAAGAAAAACGAAAGAGACACAAGATACAGTAAAAAAAACAAAAGGAAAGAAAGACAAGATATAGTCTCTACTAAAAAAGAAAAAACAAGAAAATAAAAAAAAGAACAAGGGAAAAAAGACACAAGATATAGTCTCTTCTTGTGTCTTGCATTTCTTATTTTCTTGCAATAAAAGATTGTAAGTAAATATTAAAAATTGTAATAACCCTCATTTACTACTGTCTGACCGTATGCATATATATATATATATATATATATATATATATATATATATATATATATATTCTGGGTATAGCATTGTGTCCAGTGGTGAGGCTCCAGCTCAGAACAGGAGTTTCTGGGGGTGGAGGAGTTACCCATCAGTTGATGTTACTCTGACCTGGAGTGGTATTACCCTGCTGTTAGAATTCTATGTGTGGGTCAAATAGTTTATAGAAAACTGAATTGGTAACCTATGCTTAGTTCACTGAAAGAGGTGTATCCATAGTCTTAAGTCATCCATCTTTTTATAAAATGTGAGTTCAGTTGCATCCAATAATATAGACTGTTTCTTCTTTTGGGATAGACATTGAGCTACAAACTTAGGTATTGTTCATTAAAAACACTACCACTGCAAGACTGTTCTATTTAAAGCATAATGGCTTGTCATGGCCAAAATAAGGCACTCAAACTCTAGTTAATAACAATGCGACAAAGTGTGTATATCTCTGGCTTAGCTCAAAAGTCGCATTTATGCTGCACACTGCTGAAACAGTGCAATATCAAGTGATATCTATAGACAGAAATGAGAAGGCAGATGTCATGTCATATCATATAGAGATAGGCTGATAGATTTGTGTCCATAGAGATGAAATTATATACATTTAAACTCGGTTTTATAGAATTGCCCACATTTAATTCTAATAAAGAAACACTATTTTAGGTCAGTTAAAATCACAACTTTATTTTAAGAATGTAAAATGTCAGAGTGATAGTCAAAATAATAATTTAAGTAATGTGATAAAAAAACAGACATTTATATATATATATATATATATATATAAAAAAAAAAAAAAAAATAAGGAAAGTAAGCAGAGGGAAAATAATTCCAATCACCATAAAGGGCAAGTTGGAAAAAACAAATATATATTCAAAAAGGGGAGAGAAAAAATTTAGAAAACGCTGACAAGTTTTGTCCTCTCATTAGAGCTCGATTGAGGAAAAAAATGAAGTATTACATTTTCCTCTTTTTAAAAATGTCTGTTGTCATAGCAGTACTTAAATTCTCAGCTCCCAAGGTCTTTAGATTTCTTTCAGCTTTTATTTCATAGACTAACATGATTGACCTCTTCAACAGCTGAGTATATATTGTTTCTTTTAATCATTTCACCCCATGCAAGGGGGGGGATGTCATTAATACACGGAGTTACAGAGAGTGAAGGTGAGAGAAAATACTGTGTACGGTGGGGACCAAGGAAAGCATAAAAGCTGAACAGGGTTCAAGAAGATAGAAGGCAAAAAGTTCAAGAAAATAAACTGTTGGAGTAGAAGTGGCAGTTACATTTACCTAATTCAACAGTAAAAGGGTGGGACCTAGATGCCAATTTAAACTTATGTAGTCTGGGCACCAGGGGCAAAAAAGCTTATCTCAGCAGTAGCCATGAAAATATTTGTAGAAAAGACAGGGGGAAGCCACATCATGGTGATGAGAAAGTGACTGAAGTCAAGATGCCAGTTAGGATTGATTAAATTGCAGATCCTTCTCTGGATCTTGTCAAGATGAGTAGCAGGAGCACCTGATCAGATATGGCAACAGTATTCAATGCATGGATGAATGGTAGATTTGTAAATGTGCAAAATGGACTGATGAGAAAAACCTTCTGGCACAGCACAGAGACCCAATTTTCTTTGTAGTATATTCAGCTATTGATTCAATGTAGTCATTCCACATAAAGTCAGTTGAAAACATAAGGACAAGAAAGTGCAGGGTATTGCGCTCCTTGAGTCTAGCATCAGCCATGCTGGTGGTGGACAGGAGAGTTTTGGAGGCATTAAAATTTACGAGCCATTTCTTGCCATAATAAACCACTGATTGGAGGTCCTTTTCAAGAGCAGTGGCCAAATTAACTTTGACAACTGATGGATTTGCTATTGAGACAGGAGTAAATGGTAATGTCATCAGCATAAATGCCTACAGAAAATGATGTCTTTGCTTGCTAGTCTAATGGACATCATATGAATGAGTTAGATGTATACAGGTGGATGTTATTTTAAGGTTTACCTTCAAACTCAGTGCCTTTTTACTTGAGATCAGAGAAATCAGTCAAGACTAGAAAAATTATGAAACTCCAGAAGTCTATTTCATCTTTGGGAGCAATTTTATGTACCATGTTCATCTATATAAACAATAGTGCAGAAATATAATGACATTGGTCCATACAGCTATCATGTTCCTCAAGAATTAGACATGTTTTGTCTCCTAAAGATGAACATACTTTGATGTAAATAGTGTAAATCAATCCCTGAAGAACAGCAAAGGCCCTTGTGAAGATGACAGAGGAAATTGGTACAAGCATATTTATATTGATATAATCTGAAAAGTTACCCAGCAAGAAAGTAACCATTGCTCCAAAACTGCCATGTTATAGTTTGCAACTGCACGAGGACAAAGATTTTAGGTTTTGAGAAATGACCTCCGGTCTGATGAAACAAATACCGAATTGTTTAACCATAATGACCATTGTTATGTTTGGAGGAAAAAGAGGGAGTCTGGATGGCTAAAGAACTGCATTTAGTATCATATTTTGGGGTTGCCTTGCTGCAGGAAAGACTGGGGCACTTCATAAAACATAACATCATGAGGAAAGAAAATTATGTGGATATATTGAATCAAGGTCTCAAAACACCAACCAGAAAGTTTAGTTGCAAATGGGCCTTCCAAATGAAAAAAAAAGACAGCTAAGTAAACTTTCAAAGTTGTAGTGAAATGGTTTCAGTTACAGTAAACAGTATTGGAGAGGCCATCAAAAACCCTAATCTCAGTTCAAAGGAAAATAAGTGAGCAGAACTATGCTTGATAAAGAGTAAGAAACTTGACCCAATAACAATAGTTCTATTTCATGAGAAGCTTTTTGAAAAGTTACCCAAGACATTTGACAAAAGTTAAACAATTTAAAGGCCATGTTACCAAATACTAAGTGTATACAAATTTCTGACTCACTGGGAATTTGGTGCAAAAAAAAAAAAAAAAAAAAAAAAAAGAAATAAAATTATTTGTTATTCTGACATTTCATTTTTAAAAGAGTGATCCTGACACATGACTTGAAATCTTTACTAGGATTAAAAGGAAGAATTATGAAAAACTGAATTTAAATGTATTTAGTTAAGGTGTATATAAACACCTGGCTTCAAATGCATGTATATAACAAAAATATTTTTTTCAATTATTCTAGCTACAAACTCACCAATGAAGAAAAAGACATTCCTCAGCCTTAGATCTGTCTGTCCTCTAAACATAAAGTTGGATCTCAATAAAAAAAACAAAAAAAAACTGAAATACTATATAATTTTTTTACAATCACAAAATGAAAAACATTAAAATCACTGATCTACATGACCTACTCAAAGATGATATCATTATAATAAACAAAATCACCTAACTGAAACAAAATCTGATGCTAAAGAACTCCAATCTAATAAAGAAATAATCCTTAGAAAAGGTAACAAAACCAATAATATATATATTGTGTATGTATCTTTCATTGAATGTGACTGACAAGAAAAAAAAATTGTTTTTATTGAATTCTTGATTTATAGGGTCTAATTGAGTGTAGAAACTTAGTCCTGATAAATAAAGCTGAATAAAAAAAACTTTTGGTACATTCACTGAAACATGTATAGAAGAAAGACTGCAGCTCAAATATACAATAAATAAATTTCTATTTACACTGTTCATACTGTTGTCCTCATCTTTATTGTCATATTAAAGATATCTTGGCTGTTATACACTCTGGCCTTCTTTAACTGATATGCATTGGAATTTCAAACCAAACCCTTTATTTTGGACACATGATACAGTGGATAAAAATGTTGGTTGAAGTAATCTAGTCAACCCAAAGAGTTGTGAGTTCAATACCTGGCCACAGCAGAGGTGAACAAAAATCTGGAGAGTTGAGTTACTAAAGGGAAATAACTGAAACTGAGATATCCAGAAAAGGCACGACACATGGAACTAGAACAACCTACCCTGGTGGATGAAAGAGGGTTTGGTTCAAAATTCCAATGTATATCACCTGAAAAAGGCCAGAGTGTTGTGAATATGGCAATAAAGATTAGGACAATAGTAAATTGTTACAATGTAAATTGTTACAATCCCCATCTCAGAAATATAGACAGAAAATAAATTTCTGCAATGAGGAGTTATCAATATTAACATGGTGACTATTGTCCTTATATTTGTTGTTGTTCTCACAACATTTCAGACATTGTGTCTTCCTAGTCTTCATGTGTATGTTGATCAGAGTAACCTACTAAATACTAAGTGTATGTAAACTTCTAACCCACTGGGAAGTTGATGTAAGAAATAAAAGCTGAAATAAATAATTATTTCTGTTATTATTTCGACATTTCACATTCTTAAAATAGTGATCCTGACATAAAACTTGGAATCTTTACTAGGATTAAAAGAAGGAAGTATGACAAGCAGCAGCACCACTCATCAGCATCAGGGTAGGTTTAAGTCTCCAAGTTCTCCATACAGAATTGCTCCATAAGACAAGCAGATTAAAGAACTGGTTTGTAAATTTGGTGATGTAATAATGGTGAGTTCAATCCCTAGGCTGGGTAGTGGAAATGGGGACAAGCAGTACTAAATAAGAACTCAAGGTAATACAATACAAGACAAGACATCCCTAGACATGGGCAATTGAACAAGAACAGTCTATTCCTGTTGATTAAATAAGGGGGTTCATTTTGAAATTCCCTGTAGGTTATCTGGATTGACATACACCTAATAAAAGCAAGAGGGTACAATGTCCAAAACATTGTGATAACAACAAAAAATATGAGGACAATAGTTTGTATGTAAATAATGATAACTCCTCATCTCAGAAATAACTTAAGTTCCTCCTAAATTTGTCCCCCTGAGAATCAAGTGCCACCCATTTGAGAATCAATTACTGAAACAGTTGTGTTCTTAGCTTAAAAAATAACAATGAAATGTATTTGTATTTCTTTTCTTAAAGTTCAAATATAAAAGTAATATTCAGATGTAAGAAAAAAAAAAAAAGTTCAGATATGCAATAAAAAGTCACTTAAGGACAATGAAAGAAGATATATATTTAATAAGTGGTAAAAATAAAGCTGATCTTAGCACCAGTAATTTGTGCAACAGTATATTGAAAATTAATGCAGATTCTGTATACAAGATTGTTACCCATTGAATATAATTTCTTCAAAGTGCATTGGACAGTAAGCTATTAGGTTATAGGTAGAAAAAGTTTATTAAAGCTAATGCATCTCGAAAGAAAACTTAATGTAGAATCAAGACAAAGGATCTTAGTAATATTTGTAATGAATTAAACAATAAAACACATGCTATACACAATTTAGAGAGAAATTAAGGGTTTCATCACTTGGTTGTATGTCACATGATGAACAGCCAATACAATTCTTTTGTTACTTGTAAATCTCAAAGAATTAAATTTGCCAAGAGTTGAAAAAGCACAGTTGATATTGATAATTTCTTTAACTATAGGTGACTTAGTACTTGTGAGTTAGATATGAAAATCTATTCCAATATAGACATTTTGGGAACAATATCACTTTGGTACAGGGTCACATTCATAAAACACAGAATAAAGAATGAACTTAACAGTATTAGCATAAAAAGCAATTAACATTGGAAGGTCTTCTGTCAGTTTCAAATTGCTTACTATTTTTTTAATTGATGCTATTTAACTAGACTCTTTTTGTGCTAAATTTCATGAGAATATTTTTTTAAAAAAAGTAAAAAAAAGAACATTACTTTTTTTTTTATAAAGCTGAGAAGGAAACAAAGGATTTTTTTTCTGCAAACAAAAACTTATACATAAATGCAAATAGTTACAATTGGCTTTTATAATTACAATGTTTCAGCCTTTGTACCTTCTGGACTTCTTCAGGTATTTGCTGTACTTGGTAGCCTTTTAGGAATTTTGAACCAAACCCTTTCTTTATTCAACCCACTAAGGTAGATTGTACTTATTCTATTTGTCCATACCAGAAGACATCTCACATCAATTAACTTTCCTAGTTAATTCTTCCTTGTGATGTCACTTGTCCTTTACATTAAACTGACTTTTTCTACTACCTGACCCAGAGATTGAACTCACAACTATAGCTAAATACAACTACCTAACAAACACTTTTTTCATCAGATGTAATTATAGATTAGCAGTGAATGTTATTGTTGTAAAATGTTATCTTGTAAAATTTGCAATACTACAATTTATTTTAATTTTTTTTCAATCTTGATAATAAATAACATTTTGATCCAAATAAAATGAACACAAAATTCCTATGAAGAAATTAATTTTCTATTATCAACAATATGATTAGCTTGTTTTCAGGAAATTTAGTGATAGTTTTACTTTTATAAATAATTTATACTGTAAAATATATCTCTTACAATGTTAACAAGTAAATTTTTTTTAATTGAGAAATCAGTATCTTTTTTAATTTACAGTTTATGTTTTTCTTAAAATATCCTGCAGATATATGGATATTTAACATGGCTTTTTTTTTATATACATTTCTTCGCGTGTTCTTTTCCCAGTGTGTTTGAAAAGCAAAGTCAGAAACTTCATCTACAAAACAATTTTCATGAAAATTACATAGAAGTTTTAAAAATGGATAGACTTTTTTTAGGGGTAATTATTGGAAAGGAAATGTCTTATTTTGAAACATAGAAAGTAGTAAAATTTTTTTTTTTTAGACAAGTTTAAAATTTTTCAAAAATGATCACAAATTTTGCTGAATCAAATGAACTTATTTCCATGTATCTCAAGAAATTGTTACTCATTTGGTTTGACAAAACGAAAATTGACAATGGCATTCAATATTTAACAGCAATTTAAAAAAAAATCGACAACTGATTGTTTTAGCCTTAATAAATTACTAGACTGACCGCAAATAATACAAAAATAAATAAACAAAAACGCATTTAATTTAATCAAATTCAACATATTTATAAATGAAATAACAGGTACAAATAGTCCTTCCTTGATTTGTGATTTTGGAGTGATTAACTACCAAAAGAAAAAAAAAATCGTTCATTTATTTCTTTTCTTCAATGATTCACTTAGAATATAAAAACAATTTCCAAATTTAACACATTATTTTTTTCTCTAATTTCTATTTTATTTAAATTTCTTACCTTAGGCTTTTAGTTTTAGTCACTACGAAAAGATGGAAATTAGGTGTTTTTTTACTTTTTTATAAATTCAAGAAATTAGGAATTGCTCAAATAACTTCTAAGTAGTAAAGCCGAAGATAGTAAATAAAATGAGAAAAAAATCAATAAACTTTTAACACAATGCTTTTAGTTTTAAAGTTCATTGGAAGTTTTGCCCCACTGTATCGTTAAAATAAAAACATCCTTGAATGAGGAGTCAAAAATTCGTGATAATCAATGATGCAATAAAATGGCTTTATTTTTGCTAATTTAATACTACTTTCTTCTCCAGGTTTATAAAAAATATCACTAAATATACCTTCTACTTAAAAATTAATAAAAAGACATAAAAAACGTAAAAATATGTCAGTTATATCGAGATATTTTTTGAGTTTGATAAATATGCCAAAAAGAATCATTTTTACTTATGAATTTGTCATATTTCTGTTGTTGAATGGTTTTGTATCGAAAATCTAAAATATATTTTTATGATTTCAGTCAAATGTACACAAATATCAATAAAAATAAATTAAAACTTAAAAAAACCGACACCTAAAAAACAAGAAGAGATTGGTGGACTATAACAATTAATAATAATAACAATAAAACATTATTTGGGAAATAATTCATGATTGAAAGTTATATACTAGTTACGTCAAATCTTCCAACGGTTCCATTATTACAAGCTTTGGATTCTTCTAGTTCTTTACTTGGAAAACAAATAGCAGTAAGTCGAGTTTGTGTCAAAAATATTTCTCAATTTCATGTAGAATTAATAAAAAAAAGGGTTAAAAATTTAGATGAAAACGAGAAAAAAAAATGATCAAAACAATTAGTTACTTATAACAATAACCACATTAAACACACATTTTTCCTTTATGACTGACAAGGAAATAAAAAGACCTTGAATGTGAATAAAATGAATGTCTTTTATTTTTACTTAAAGTTTGTTTGTGTTTTTAAATAAGATAAATAAAAAAAATACATCTAAGTCCTCAACAGCTTGATTTAAATAACAAAAATATTCTAGCGTTAAAAATTAACAATTTTTTATTAAAAAAAAAAATTAAACTTTAATTAAAAAATTCTTAAAATAAGTTCCGTCATTCGGACAAAACTTAATAAAGTTTTGAAAATCAATCGGTTTTGTCGCCATTGTACATCCTTAGAATTAAAAAAAAAAAACAAAACTAAAATTTGAAGTTGCTTAAAGAGCTCAATAGATTGTATGTCAATAGCACGATCTCGTGTAGTATGGATGGCTTTCAGGGACATATATTTAAATTTACTCGATTCAAGTAAAATGCGTACTATAGGAAATGGAGTACACCAATAAATCAACATTTTCAATTTCAACTTTATATTGACCATTTCATTTTCTGACCAAAGGTTTGTAGCGGCCTTTGGCAGGTAATAATGTAGATTTCGCAAAAAATAGTCTGGGAAATATCTAAGACGCCATGTTGGATGTCTCCCTTTGGATTTTTTTTCAAGAAAGAAAGAAAGCCAGGAAAGTAAAATAAAATAACTATGAACTAAAGAAACGTATTTAGAATGTTCTTATTAAAACAAAAACAACAGAAACTAATTAAAAACACTAATAACCATATATTTTCCATTAGTAAACATTATTTTACAAGTTTTATTTTTTATCGGTAAATTAGTAAAAGAAAAAAAATTGTTTTTAAGTTTGTAAACAGTTTACTTTCAATTTTAACTCGTCCGTTTCTTTTTACTTTCTTCATTCATTCTTTAACTCAAAATTTTCAAAGTTGTAAAGTAAAAAAATAAAAGTAATTAAATTGTATGCATTCAGTAATTTGATATTTTTCTGAAAGAATATCGTTGAGAAACAAAAGCATTTTTTTTTTACTAAAAGTTTTATTTTGTATTTTTTTTAAAAGAAACATCGACAAAAAACTGATTATTTTTTAGTTTTTAGTTACCATGCTTTTTTTAGTAGTTAAGTAGTATCTTCTTAACTAACACTTTCTGACATTTAGTCTTTCTCTTTGAGGTCGTAAAAGAATAAACGTTTTTTTAATCCTAAACTATTTTCATATCTGAAACGTAAAATACAGAAAAAGACACTTTCTGTACATTACAATAGAAAATTAAAAAAAAAAAAAAAAATCGGCATTAAATTGTTCACACGTGGTTACCCATTTTTAAAGTATGAAATCATCTAATTGGTTTTTCCGTTATATTTTATTTGGTGTATTTTTTTTATATTTGTTTTCTACGGCCTCAAAAAAAGACTATTGTATAAAAAAAGTTTTCTTTAATAAGGCGTATTCCCTGTGTTGTTTGGCATGGTAATTGATCAAAAAACATTTTTAAAATCCTTAAGATTTTTTTTTACCATCTGGGTTCAGAAGCTAATAGATTTGGTATCATTTGTACATCCCCAAACGAATCCTTATATTCTATCTCCATCCAGTAGTCAACCCAGAGATTCATACAAAACCTCATGATAGCATTGTTTGGGTGGCGGATGGCCGGCATGCTTAATATCGCCACAGGAGGAGGTTCGTGAGTATTTTCAAGTTGGTGATGGGATTGCGGCGAATGAACTTGTTGATGATTGTATAGCTGCTGGTTATAATGGTGGTATTCCCTCATAAACGTGTCTTGTAGGTTCTGTCGATTCAAATGCTGAAAACTGGAATTTGAAAACCACAAATTACCGCTGTAGTGCCATTCATAGCGAAATTCCTGACCTGGCAGAAGAGCACTCCATGCAGACGTATTAAATATACTCTGTATGCTTTCACTTTTGTAATCCGTATTTGAGATCCATTGATGCGACACAGCATAGCCGACATCAAACACGCGACTACAAGTCATGTAGGGTAGCCGGGTCTGTTCGGGTGATGTACAAATATTGTTCAAAAAGTAATCATTTGGAAAGTCAAATTTGTACTCACCGTCGGCAAAGAGTTTGGCTTCGCGATCTACATAGGTAATAATGTATGGTTCGGTAGGGCCGGGCATGTGCATTTCATTTGTGAGTGGCAATAGACTGTGCACTCTAAACCCAGCCTTGATAGGTCTCCACTTGGTAGCTCTTAACACTAAATGCATATAATCATTTCTGGTCATGCAAGAAGCGAAATAAGTGTAAGGCAACACTTGCAAATTCATCTTCTCCACCAGCTTGACCCATTTGTCCTTTTCCGGGTCATACTTTTCGACGTGATGGACGTGTTCAACAGGTTCTACATAGTGGTTAAGGGATCGCTGGAACCGCCGACGTACGACAGGGGATCCTGAAAGTGAAGCTGGTGGGTTCTGCAAACTTGGTGGTTGCTGCTGTTGTTGCTGCTGTGTGACCACTATGTTATTGGCGAGGCCCGAATTGACTGTAGGGACCGAAGTAGCCACTGTAGAAGAAGGGAGAACTGGCGTGGTCACACCTGCTCCGTCGCGATTAACCCCGACTCCGCTGGTCGCGGAAGAAGGCCTCTTGTAAACTTGCATAACTCTCTAAATGAACTGGCACGCTGTCGATGTGTAGTACTTGATTGTCTGCTTTACGAGCCCCCTAAAAACACTTAGTTTTATCGTGTTTGTTGTGAATGTGATATTTTGTTTTGTTTCTCTTAAGATCAAACAAGAGAAACGAGATGAGAAATCGTCAAGTGAACTCACACCAGCGCGCACTAACACGTGACTATGTCAAGACAGGGCGGACGAAAAAGATATATAGATCTTTATTTTTTTTTTCTCGTTCTTGTTTTTGTTCTTTTTTTTCCTCCCTTTCTTTTTGTACCGCCAAGCAAGGGCAGCACTTGTGTAATAAGATAGTCGTGGCTGTGGAAAAAACGAATCGTGACAATATAGTTTTTTTTTTTTTGTTGTTTTTACGTGATCATAGACGTAGTATATATCATGGAGATACGCATATTTGAATATGAATGAATATTTCTACTTACTTGCGCAAGTGGTGGTAGTAATATTATTATTAATATTATTAATAATAACAGTAAATATTAATTCTGCGGATTGTCAGCAAATGGAGTTAAAAATCATAACAAAAAGTATTTTCTGCTTAATTTTGTCATTCTGCAAATTAAATTGTCCTTAAAAAGGGGTTCATTTCATAAGAAAAAAGAAAAAATATTTAAAACTGACAAAAAAACGAAACAAATAAAGAAACTTAAGTTAAAACTATTCTCTCCACAGCTTACATCCAGATACAATCCAGGAAAACGTTGATTATGAAATAATAATTGGAAAGAGAACAAGAAAGAATCCGTTTCTGGATTTTTTTTAGTTCCGTAACAATAACGGAAAAGAAAAGAAATAAAGGAAGAAGAAAACAAAACAAAAGAGAAGATAGATTCCTTCCTCTTTTTCTTCTTCTTCAATTCCGTGGATGTATTATTATTGTGTACGTAACCATCTCTCCCTGCAGTGTTTCTGAGACGCAGCTTCCTTCCCTGCTGTGCTATATAGTCAAGTCAGTCAGGCAGACAGACAGACAGACAGTAAGGTGGGTGTAAGGAGAGGAGGACATAGGTTCCTTAGTCTGGTAATGGCAGTGGAGGAGGCGGGGAAAAAGGAGGGGGAGGCGTTAGTGGAGGAGGAGGTAGTCCTGTTACTCTTTATTTGTAGATGATATACACTACAGTTTATGTTGCTGATGGTGATAATGATGGATCAGTTTGGGTGACAGGGAGTATAGGTGGTGTAGCAGTAGCGTTTGTGATGATGATGATGATGGTTGCAGAGTGGATATTACTCGTTATGTCACTTGCATTTGATGGTGATGTTATTAGAGGTGGTGGTGAGGGGGTCACTGGATTGTAAAAAAATGGATATATCATCGTTAAACAAAAAGTAGCTTCATTAAAACTGCGGTTGTTGATGATGACGACGACGATGATGTAATGATGACAATGATGATATGAAGGTGGTTGTATTTGCTAAGATAATAGATAGCAGTATTTGTTTTGTCATTTCTTGCTTACCCACCCTGTACACCTGCTGTAATTGCTATAAAAAAAATGACAATTGTGTTGTTGATGATGATGATGACAGTAGTTAGGATAATGATAATGATGATAGTGATTGCGTTTCCAACCTGTTCGTTTGCAAAGCAAGCCAACCAACTTTCTGACAGACTGACAGATACTGACGTGCAAGTAATGTTCTTCTTACCATTATTATGTTTGTGATGATGTTGGTGATTTCTGGAGAGGGTGAAGGAAGTTATAACTCAGTGAGCATTTGTAAGAAGTATGCAATAGTGATGCTGTATAGGTAATGGTGGTGGCAGAAATAGAAAACACTAGAGAAATAAGAAAAAAAACAAGAAATTGAAGTAAATACCAAAAAGGACATGAATACCTTTGAAATACCACTGCTACCAATATTATTGTTGTTATAGGTATTTTTCAAGACCCCCCCCTATTTTTTTGTTCCTTGGTGCAAAGAAAAGGGGTGCAGTGGAAGGTAGGTTAGTTTGAATGTGGGGGCGGTGATAATGGGGAGGTTGGACAGAGGGGAAAGAAGAACAGAACTGGTCACTACCCTCTCTTCTTTTCTTTCTTTTTCAGTTCCGCATCCCCCCAACTTTTTACATCCACATGGCTGCCTCTGTTTTTTTTTCTTCTACTGGTTCCACACACCCACATGCCAAGCTACTCCTCTCTCCTAGAGCAACTTATATATCTATATATTTGCTTTTCTAATGTCCTTTCAGCCTTTCTCCCCTTCTTTTTCTTCTTACCATCTCCAACAATACTATTTGGTTTAGTCCTGATGATTTCACAAACGTCACAGTAAATACATCCAATCTTATTTCTCTTTCTTGAATAAAACAACTTGGAGAGAGAAAAAAAAAAAATAAAAAAGGAAAATAAAAACAAATTGAATGAGCAAGCAAAAAAATTGCATTTATTTGCATAAATGCACACAAAAGCAAGCAAGTGTACACACTTACAAAGATGTAAGTATTTCTGTACCCATGCCTGCATCAAAATGTGCATAGAATAACTATGATACTACTACTACTACTACTAATGATGATGATGATGATAATAATACTAACAACAACAGATGATTATGGTAATAATGTTATTAGTAATGATTCCAAGGAGTTTATATGATAGAAAACTAGAATAATACCAACTATATTATTAGTAATAAAAAGGAAATAATAATATGAATAAATATATGTATTCTTAAAAACCAGTAATATAACAATACTAGAAACAAGGTTAAGTTCAATATGACATAAAATCCTAACTAGTGATAATAATAAAGGTGAGAAAATTTTTACCTGATTATGCAATACATTTGCATATATGTATACACATATAAATTATTCACACACACACACACACACACAGATATATATATATATGTTCAGCTGTATCCTTTTCTGCTGTTAGTAATATACTCTACTACTGAAGTACTTAGCCCTTTCACTAGAGTCTATTTTAGTTTTGTCTTCTCTACTACAATTCCAAATGGTATTTAATTGTGCTCAGCATAACAGACACTATCTATAAAGACATATAGATATTATATTCCCTTGTACTATTATGATATGGGAGCCATTGATGGTTGTGCTAGCATGAAGAAACAAGTCATCGTGACCGAAGGTTTGAGTGTGCTGACCTTGTTCAGACTGTTGATCATGCTAGATAATGCGCTCTCTCCCAGACTGTAACTAAGGTTCGCTCAGCATAGTTACAGTCTAAACCACAGGGTGGATTCTATGGGTGTTGAACAAACACAAATATGTCTGAGCAGGCACCTGCAATGAGGATTGGCTAGCTGTACCAGTAGACGGGCATCCTTGGATATGAGTTATATATATATATCAACTACTGTCATGAGGGGGTAAAAGCTTTTTGTTATTGAAGAGTGTTATGTGAAAGTGTTAATACACTCACTTTGTGGCATACCAATGATGAAACATTTTGTCAAGATATTTTGCAGTAAGCTAAAGTGCATGGAATAGTGGATTCATGCCTCTCCTAAAGGGTATTAGCTGAAATTTAAGTTCAGCTTGCCAATTCCAATTTCAATGCTGGTATAAATTATGCTATCTTAAGACCTCCAGGTGATAAATAATGTTTTAAAGTAATAAATAAAGTAACAGGTATAAAAGCTCATTTTCCATATCCAGATTTAGATCCTGGGTCTTCTCACTTCTTAGAGAACCCCTTCCTGATTAACCATGTTTTCAGAGGTATAGTCATACTCACCACACTTTGGCAATTGTGGGTTGGTATAGCTATTTAACTCATAAGTTTTCACAGTAGTCTTCCTAGATCAGTTGCGCAAATTTGGAAAATAAAAGCAATCTCCAGTCTAGTCAGGTTTCCAAGTAATTTTTAACTATGTACTAATTAATAACAAAAAAGTAAAAATGCTAAATCTGGTGCTAATTACAAAATTGTTTTCCTGTGTTTTCATAATAGAAGAATAAGCAGGGAAGAATCCTTAACTAATCTGAACTCTGTCAGCCATAGTGGCATATTACTGATAATACTTTCATAATAATTAGCAGATCGTGACAGCTATTATTTATTCATTATTATTATTGTTTAGGTAATAAGCATTATAACATAGCACAAATAGCTATATTGTGGAAAAAGGAATTTTTGACAATATATGCATTTTTTGCATATTTATGGTTATTTTTTTAATTTTTATCTAAATGACATTCTTGTATATGTTGTTATGGATAATATTATACATTAATTACTACTTTTTTTAATTAATAACTATTTGTGCTCAGTTGTTGACTAATAGCTATCTGCTGATGTATTCAAATTTTGGAATAATAAAAATTTAAATTGCATCTCTCTGATAGATGTTGCAATCTGTAATTTTACTGATAATTGGAATTTACAAATAATGATAAATTCTATGAATAGGAAGTGACTTGACATTGATTAGAGGCTGCCAAAAGTAACATTTGAGTTTTAACAATAATAATAGTATTAATGTTGACAAACAATAAAATGAACATTTTCGTTATACTCCCCTTTAGCAGAAGGGTTTCTAACCATTGTGGAGCCTTAAACTTTGTAGTCAATGGGAATATATCTTATAATATAGAGCATGAAGCAGTTATATAAAAGAAATTTGGTTATACAAGATGGGATAGTTGCATATGTACAACAAGTACCAGGTCAAATACATTTCAAATACTGACATTGAAGCCCTACTCCACTTGTAAGACTAGTGTTTCATTAGATGTAACTATAGCAGAAAAAAGTATATTACTTATTTACAGTATTTGAGATCTTTTTTTTTGTGAAACCAAGAATACATTGTAGTTTAATTCATTTAAGACAAGTGTAAAGTAAAATCACTCATTCAAATCCTGTAGATTCCTTGAAGAGGATGGGGCCACAGTTCTCAAGTCTCATAGACTCTCCAAGCAGGATAGGACCACTACTCTCAACATGCTAGCCTTTGTTGTTGCAGTTTCCATAGCAAGTAGTAGGTTTTGCTAGCCCTTGCTCAACCAGTTTTGAATTCAGAGTTTTCCTTCTCTTAGACTGGTTACCAACCACAGCTAAATAACTCAGTCTTCCCCTACTATTAACCCATATCTGGGGCAGGGTGGGGGGAGATGAATTCATACTCTTTCTCAAGAGTATTTGCTTGTAAGTAAATGTAATAAGCCTGATTCGAATTCAGACTTGGATTTTCAATTTGTTATTTCAGGCTGCTATTCATTACACCTCCTGCACATCCACTAAGTAAAGTAAACCATATCAAAAAAATTACCTTTTCCTCTATGACCATCTTAAATGTCTGATATGCATATGTAAAACATAGATCTGTTTTTCACTGACTAGACAAATCACTCTGTTATGCTTCAATTCTAGTTTGCACCAATGTGCACAAAAACAGTGAAGGATTTGGTGTATGCTCAACAAGGAATAGGAGAAATATTACCACAGTGGAAACAGAACATTTAAATTTTGTTTTCATTATATAAGGTTATTCATTCACGGAATCAGCTGGCACAGTTTGGAGTTAGGTAGGTGACACTTGGGACATTTTCACGATTACTTCTATCATGACAGACTAACAGACCAGTGAGAACTCCAACTGCTCCTCTTCCCACCTGTAGATAACAACACATCTTTCTGCCTCTTTAGCTCTCCAACTGATGGCTTGTCACCTCCACAATGACCAGCTCATAACCGACTCTGCTTCTCTACAGCTCCAACTCATCACCACACACTAGCTGGCTCACTGGTTGGTAACTCTGTTGCTCTACATCTTCACTGATAACTTCTCACTCACCAGCTCATAACTAACTTACTTCAACCATAATTCTGTCTATGTAAGCTCATGACTGGAATTTCTTACCTTCTGGCCAAATGACGCTTGATCCCTAAAGTTTTCATTTATTTGTTTGTTTCACTTCCCTTCTCCCTATTTGTGTATGGTGGGTGGCCACTTTGAAGACCTCATATTATATCAAATCAAGACATATTTTTTTTTAAATAATTTCTTCACAAGTAAGGTGATAATATCACCAAGATGAAAGGGGTTCCTGAGATTGAAAGAAGATGAGAAAACATGAGTGAGAAAAGACAATAAAAGAATTTGTATTCAGGAAGAAAAGAAAATGGCGATTAATGTTGCATTTAAACTTTTGAAAATTGTAGACGATAAAAAAGCAAGAAGCTGGAAGAGTTTCAAAAGCAAGAAGAGCCAGCAAAAAGAAACAATTAGCATCAAACTTATGATTACATTTACCTATTTCAACAGTAAAATAATAAGACCTAGTTACTAGTCTGGTACTATGTCTAAATTCATGCAGTTGAGGTACCAAGGAAGAAAGGTCATTAGAAAAATTGTCATGAAAATATTTATAGAAAAGGTACAGGGAAGTCATGTCATAATAATGGGAGAATGACTGAAGTCAAGATGCCAGGTCAGGATTGATAACATTACAGACTCTTCTTTGGATTTTAACAAGAATCTCAAGATATATAGCAGGAGCATTAGATCAGATGTGGCAGCAATATTAAATGCATAGATGAATGGTAGATTTATAAACATGCAAGATGGATTCTGATGAGAAAAATTATCTAGCAGTGAATCAACTTTCCTAGCATAAAACTAAATTTGCTGTCATAAAACACCAGACCCTTCAGTCTCAGATAAAATAATTTAGAACCCCTTAGACATTGTGGGTGTACTGATCACAGCCAAGACTCATCGTGTCATACCTAGATATATCTAAAAAGGAAGGTGTATATTTTACACCTGTAGAGGTTAGAGGGTAATTTGCAATATGCAAAAATATGAAATGACCTGAAATATTGAAGTCTGAGCTAAGATCAGCACTGGACAAGATGAACAGGAACAAAGCAGCAGAACCAGATGGGATTGTAATAGTTTTTAGTTTAATTGGATTTTTAACAGCATATCAACTCTTTGGAGTCATTTTATGTCAAATCTGATTTATTTTGGTTTATATTTAGGGAAAAGGACAATCATTTTTTATATATATTTTTCAGATGTAATCCAACTGATTTCAGGAATGTTATAATTCCGTTTATTTTAACATTTTCAAATAGTTCTTTTAGGATGCTTTCCCTTTTTGAGTCAAGATCAATGTATTCAGTTAGAAAATGTTTTATTGTATATTGGGTTTGTCATTTAGGACACCATGATAATTCTTTTTGTTTCAATAAGAATGAATGCATAATTTTAGTGTGACCTATTCATAGTCATGTTATAGTAACCACTTCCCTTCAGGATTTTCCATAATGGCAAGGTTTTTTCCTGAAGGTTGGTAAGATTGTATTTAGTTTATTTTGCATTTTCTGTTCCATTGTTCTTGCCATTTATTTTGCATGTTTCTTAATGCTTTTAGATCAGTCTATGGGATTTGGAAGTTTTCAGTAACTAGTCTTAATGACTGTTTAGTACTTTTGTCTGCTATATCATTGCCTTTAATTCCTACAATGGAAATAATAAAAGAAATACATGACAATGGTGACATAGAGGAAGGCCTTAGTAGATCCATCTTTGTGGCACAGCTTAAGAAACTGGGTGCAAATGAATGTGAGCTCCATTGGAAAATCAGCTTAATGAGCCATATAATTAAGCTTATCATCCAAAATCTGATGGACTGAGCATATAGGTGAGTAGGACAAAAACAGTATATTTTCATTAAAGACACTGGAACAAGAAATGCAATATTTATGATCAGAATAATATCCGAGAGAGCAATACAAATGCAGAAAGATGTATACCTATGTTTCATAGACTATGCAAAAGGATTTGATAAATGTATGACCCAAAGATCAATTTGAACTGTTCGGAAAACTTGATTTATTTAGAATAGACATTAGAATAATTCAGAATATAAACTGGGTGCAAGCCACCTGCATACAAATAGAAAATGAACTGAGTACACAAAAATATTAGAGGCATAAGACAAGAATGCATCTTCTCACCAGATTTATTTAACCTATACAGCAAGTTAGCCTTAAGAGAACTAGAAGTCCTATCAGGATTTATTATTGGTAGGAACAACAACATAAAATATCAGTGACACTATGTGGATAGCAGACACAGAAAACTACAGGAATTCTTAGATGATTTAGTAAAGGAATGTGGGAAGAAAAGACTAACCATCAATTGTAAAAAAAAACAGATTGTACGATTGTCAGCAAGAGGAACAGCCCAAGATGTGAAGTACAAATTGTAATAAAGCAAGTCCAAAAAAAAGACATCAAATATGACACCAAAATCTGAAGCATTGTTGGAATAGTGAAAGATGCCTTCCAAAAGCTAAACAAAGTATTAAGGAGCAGAAAAATTTTGTTAGAAACAAAGAAAAGAATGCTGAACTCTTTTGCAATATCAATCCTCCTATATGACAGTGAAGCTGGACAATTTCCTCACAGAGGAAGAGGAGATTTGTGGCAGCAGAGATGTGTTTCTACAGAAGAATGCTGAGAACATGATGGATGGAGCATGTGAGCAACAAGAAAATTTAAGGAAAATGGAAGCAAATCAGAAAAAGACAGTTTAAATTTCTGGGATGCATACTGAGGACAAAAGGCTTGGGGAAATTGACACTCACAGGACACATTGAAAGTAAAATGGACAGAGTGAAACTTCAAGTAACCTACCTTTTGTGAACAGATTGCAGATCAGGGAGTGGGAAGCATAGTTAAAAAAAGGTATTGCTAAGAGAACTACAAAGGATAGGAAGTTTTAAAGACTCATGATCAGCAATATCTCGAAGGGACACAGCACATGGAAGAAGAAGTTATCTCATGACCTTTTGACTGGGACAGAATTTAATATTATGAGGAAAATTACTTCAGTTTCAAGAAAGGATTATTTTTAAGTATATTCTTTAAAAATATTGTTATTATAGAAAAACTATTTATTTTTATTATTAATTATCATTGTTAAATAATAGTTTAGCAGATTATTATTTTTTAGAGAATTGTATTTCTGCTCTGACTTCCTCATTTTGACCTTTGAGGTCAGATACAGGAAAACAATGGAAGTTGATTTTGGTTGGCTAAAGCTTCATGTGGAAATGATATAGAAAGGGATTTCAGAGAGTCAAGATATACACATAGAAGAATGTAGACATGTTTCTTTGTGTCTGAGAAACAGCTCTCCAGTTTGGTGAGAAAGTGACCCCACTGGAAATGTACACGTCGATGTGTTGAATAAAACTAGATAAGTTAAAATTCTTTTGTTGAAGTTCTCTTTTATATCCAAACTAAAACCAACTAGTGATCACCGGCTGTGAGAGAAAGAAGGTAACGTCAATATGAGGGAATTGATGCCATCACTGAAGAGAACCCCCGGAAGAGGGGGCTATACAAAATCATCACTCGTTAATCATACAAATTGCCAGTAACTATTATTTAGTAGAAAAGAATTGGCTTCTCATATGTCTTAGCTGAAAGTCTCAAGGAGTTTAAATCTATTTAGACTAATTGCCAATGGGAGAGATTTGCCTCTTGGGATCCTGGTGGGCGATAAGTGATTTACTGATAGGATTCTTATCTGAAGTGGTGGGGGATACATATCTTAGGTTGGGATTATATTTTATGATAAATTTTGTCAATAATATTTATTTCACATCCATTGTGGCATACTGTGCAAAAATAACAGATTTAATATCTGTTAAATGCTTTCTCTGCCTTTTCTTTAGTTGTTCTTCTGGAATAACTCTTTGTATGGATACACACAGGGACTAGAAAAACAAAAATGCAACAATATTTAATTTTTGTTAATAGAAAATTGTATTTTTAATTTTAATAATACAGTTTTTGAATCAGAGCAATGTTAAATGAAAATGTTCTGTAAAATTTTTTTTAACATATTTCTGAAAAACTTTATCAAAAAATAATGAATGGGTGTTCCCTCAGAATGGCACTGTGCCTTGAGAGACTATTGGGCCTTAAACTCACACCTGACCTCAAGTAGAACTTGTACATACAAACCATTACTGAAGATACAGGTAAAAATGGTCAGTTCCCTGTACCGCTGTAGTAACTGACTCCATGTGCTATCAAGAGCCAGATCAAGTCAAGAATGGAGTACTGTTGTCATATTTGGGTGGGAGCTGCACAGACTGCACTCTCCAGCCTCAATAGAGTCCAAAAGCATTTCTGAGTCCTTGTGGGTGACAAATTATTTTCCACCCTCCAACCTCTTTCTCACAGGTGAGATGTGGCAAGCTTCTCACAGCTCTGTTGCTACTTTTGCGGAAAATGCTTGGACGAACTACATTCCTTGATTCCGCCAGGCCTAACCGTCTCGGCAAGGACCCACCATCCCACATACATTGTAGGAAACTACCCATATTCCCTCTGTGTTCCATCAGTGAGAAGTAAATTCCACTTGAGTAACTTCTTCCTGTGAACCACTGCTCTGTGAAACCAACTCCTAAGAGGATGTTTCTCCGATCACTACAATCTTAACCTGTTCAAGTCTAGGGTTAACTGTTACCTTCCTTTCCTATTCACACAAACTGCCTCCTTACATATCCCTCTACCTTGAGTAGCCCCCAGGCATTGTACAGGTTGAACTTTACTGCAAAAAAACAAAAAAAAACAATAATCACAATCTAGGATATATCTATTGATATATCCACTATTGATATTTATTGATTATTGATTATTGACAATCATTCCAATAAATAGATGTGTGCATGGCATAATGGTTACTGCCATGGAAGATAGCATTGGCATGTTGAGTTCAAATTCTAACTGATGCTGTTGAAGTCACTTACATATAGTAAAGGTATAAATTCATCTTATCTCCCTCCAACTGGAAGTTAATAGCAAAGTAGACTTGGTTGGCAACTAGTCTTAGAGAAGAAAAACTCTGAACCCAAAGCTGGTTGGGTGTGGGGCTAGCAACACCATCCTTTAAAAACTTACTTGCTACAGAAACCACAGAAGCAACAGCTAGTGTGGTGAGGCTGTGACCCCTGTACTACACAGTGAGGCTACAGGATCAAAATATATAAATACATAATATAAATAATATACTGATGGAAATTGTATGTCCCACTCACTCTCCTTGCAGCAATTAACCCATTAATGACTACCATAAAATCTGGTATTAATTATAAGAATAGAAATCCAGCATTAATAGTAGGCTTCTAAAAAAAAATTGGTATTAATTATAGAAAGTAAAATAAAATTACAGTATTAATTGTAGGCTTCTAAAAAAAATTGGTATTAATTATAAAAAGTAAAATAAAAATCCAGTATTAATTGTAGGATTTAAAAAAAAAAATTGGTATTAATTATAAAAAGTAAAATAAAAATCTAGTATTGTAGGCTTCTAAAAAAATTGGTATTTATTAAAAAAGTAAACTAGAAATCCAATATTAATTGTAGGCTTCTAAAAAAAAAGAAAAATGGTATTTATTATAAAAAGTAAAATAAAAACCCAGTATTAATTGTAGACTTTGAAAAAAAAATAGAAATTGGTGTTATGTCTACTTATAACTCATTAATATCTACTATTCAAAAAATAGGATGATGAGTATTAATTGGTTAAATCTTTCCCTGCCATCAATAGTGTGTAAGGACAGACACATACACACACACGAGTTGAGTTTTTTTACTTACTTTTATTTAGATAACATGACTAGCATTTGTGTATGATTATTTAGAAACTAATTGATTGTATAACATATATTTTGATTCTTTAAAGTATTTAAGTTGTAATGTTGATTTGAAAATAAAAATTTTACTAAATGTTTGAATGAGTTCTTTATATGGTAATTATGAACAAACTAAGAACAATTTCCTGTGATATTTCCAAACTAAGAATAATTTCCTGTATTTTCACTTCTCCATACTATTTAATAATCATCCTTTTCATTACTAACATTTGAACTAATGTCCTTATATTTGTTATTATTATCCTAATATTTTGGCTATCATACTCTCCGGCCTTCGTCAGGTGTCTGTCAATCCAGGTAGCCTTCAGGGAATTTTGCCAGTGGAATGAGAAGGATCAACCCTAGTAGATTAAATAAAGGGTTCAGTTTTAAATTTCATGAAGGTTACCTGGATCAACAAACACCTGAAGATGACCAGCGGGTACAATGACTGAAGCATGGTTATAACAGTAAAGATGAGGGCATTCATCTGAATGTAAATATGGATAACTTCTCATACTAGAAATTCAGACAGAAAGTAATCATTCATAGGATAAATCTTTATCTATCCTCCTGAAATTGACCCAGCCCATATATTCATTTCTATATGGCGGTTAAGTTGAATGAAGGTAAACTATTTCTATATGATTAAGCAGTTTTCTCCATTTAATATTCTTTGAGAAACATTTTAAATCTCTGGGAGAAATTGAGGAGTTTATCTTTAATCTATTCATGACAAATGAGGAAGTTTTAAGGAAAATATGTGTTGGTTCCAATCTAGTTGGAAAGACTACAAAAACATTCATCTCTCCAAATTTATAAACAAACTGTACAAATGCATGCTGGGATTTCTTCCTTGCCAATAAGATAAGCCACTTCTTGGTCTCATCTGCCATATTTATGTTCTTCTTGTCTTGAAGTCAGAATGCTGCAGTCACTTGTCTGTATCCCTTTTGCATGTTAATACAACCCTTAGTTTGTGAACTTTTTGCCTCATTACTGTTGCTTTGCTTACTTTTGTCTTGTATATATTGTTTGCTTAGTATTATTTTTGCCCTGTTCTTTTCTTTCTTTTGTTATTGTTTATTGGAAACTTTGTGGATTTTGTTTGTTGGGCATATCTGCCAATTATATTTAACTATGGCCAATTATTCTACAATAAGATCAACAAAGAAAGTGATACAATTAAAAAGATACAGTTGAAATCTCTGGGACACATAATGAAGAAAGAGGGCCTAGAATTTAACACTCACAAGACATGTTGAAGAGAAGTTGGGAAAATTTTAAGGACCCTACTTAATAAGTTGGTGTGAGTAGATGGCAGAACAAAGACAAAGAGGAATGGAAAAGGGTTAAACGTTATTTAGAGCAATAAAAATTGGGAAGATGTGAAGAGACTTGATCCTCCATGTTGAGAGATCCTTCTTCATAAAACTTGAGCAAAACAGTTGTCAAATTAAATACAAATATGTAATTGTTTTTTGTTTTTTTAAGTAATTACTTGGGTTAATAAAATATTACTTTGTTTGACGGTAGTACTAGTAATCTTACAATATATGGGTAACAATTAGGCTACCAGAAACCTCAACTTTGCATATATGACCCAGAAAATATATTTTGAGTCTCCCTTTTTTTTTTTCTTTTTTCTTTTTTTTTTTAGGAGGATTCTCATATGGTATTACTTTAAAAATAAGTTACAAATTTTAATAAAAAATAAATATGTGGAATTAAAATTAATTTTCCAAATCAAAATTTCATAACATCTTCATCATAATTTTTGATTCCTGGAACAAAATAATTATGCTCTAGAGAAAATTATCTGAAAATAATATGCACCTTGCACAAAATAAGCATAGTACTTGTGGGGGTGAGGGTTTTAGAAAGGAATATTTTAATTTTGCTGATACTTGTAATTGGTATATAAGAATGCCCAAAAATAAGCCAAATAGCCAGTGCCAAAATGCACCAGAATATACCAAAACTTATTTGGTGGAAAATATTTGGCTTCAGTAAAATTCAAAAACAGTTGATCATTATTGGTCATAGAATTGTTCTTTTTCTGTTTTTACATTCCATTCCTGCTTTGAGGAATCAATTCACTTTTGTAGCAAATGTTGCAGATGAGGTTGAGGAATTGCTAAGTAAATGAAGATATTTTAAATGGAGATATTTTACATATATATTTATATATAAAGAATAACATAATTCAAGAAGAGAGAAAATATACTTGTGTGTACTCAAATAGATGGAAAAGAAAGGAAAACATTTAAGGCTTTGCTATTAGGAAATGTGCTGTGTTTTTTGTGTGTGTGTACCACAAAGATGACTGAAATTGAAGATAGCTGGATGAGGGAAGAAATCTCCCCTGGTAGCAGAGAAGTCTGATTGTTTTTGTTAATATATCCTGAAACAAAAAAGAGGAAGAAGATTTATTGCCCCATTCTTTTATAGTCCTGAATAGCACACACCACCTAGTTGTAATCTTGGTAGAAAAGGTAAGGGAGTAATCATCACAACTTCATATTTATAAAATTCATATCAAATACATGCATCTCTTTTTTTCACTATTAATGTCTACACACAGTAAGGGATACAACTATATTTATTCCTCTACTTTTTAGTTAATATTTCTATATGGCCAGGATCATAAACTCATCTTTCAAACAAAAGAATTAATAGAACTTTGTAAATAAAGTTAAAATTATTGTGTTAATGGCAACTGATGGATTCTTAAGATGAGAATTAGCATTTTGTCTAAGATGATGGTGATTGTGTATTACCATAGAGAAGTGGTTCCCAAATGGTGTGGTGTGCCTCATAGATGTGGTGGAAGAGGATAGCAGGTCAGATGGAATGATTAAAAGATAATCAGATTTAGAAACAATTTTAAAAAAATCACATGCCAAAAATGAATATGATTTCAAAATTTAAAATATTATGGATTACTTGTAATTGAATGCATGAGTCTCAGTATAAATAGTTATAAATAATTATTGACTAATTTTATCATTGTGATATTTTTTGCATTATATCAAGTATTAAGAATATAGTAACTAGGATCTGCAAATTGGAGGTGAGAGTTATCAATGATAACGTTCAACTTTGAATCCACAGTTATCTCCCTTTAACCATCTCTCTGTTTTTATTTTTAAATGTACTTTTTATCATATAAAATTTGATGAGGCATGAGCAAATTTTATTTTTTAAAATGTATCCCAGAGAAAAATATTTGGGAACCATTGCCAGAGTAATGGGTACTAAGCTCATTATTACTGTAATGCAAAAGGCCCTTGCCATGTACACTAGACCTGTGGCCTCGCACCAGAGTATATCAAGCTTAGTAAAATCCAATATTGATAGTGCTGAATATATGGAGTTAAAAGACTTAGCTTTTTTTATACTGCAAGCAATTTGTCAGTTCTTTGGTTGTAAATGAGTAATTTGTATAAAGAAAGCTAATTTTTATGTAACTAATGTGTTTATTTTTTAATCCCATGTTATTTATAATGGGTACATGTGTTTAAGTTGCCAGCACTGTTTCTTTCTCCCTTTCAAACAGTGAAATTGATATCTACAGGCTGAGAAGCAGTGATACTTTTATTAAAGAAAAATCTACCTCTTGGCAGAACCTGTAGAAATAAGAAATATTGAATTAAGAAATAAATCCATGAATTACTTTTCTGTCTCAATTTCTGGGATGATTATTTACACTAAGGCACAATGATCAAAATGTTGTGATAACAACAACAAAGGTGAAGACAGAAGTCTGAATATAAATAGTTTAAACGATTACCTTTTATTTTTTTTACATTTTGGGTACATTATTTTTAATCATTTCACCCTAAGCAAGGCAATAAATCCACTAAGATACAAGGAGGTACTGAGTGTTAGAGAATATGAAAAAGCAGAACACTATTAAGGAGAGAGAGAGAGAGAGAAATAAAAGAACAGGAATTATGAAGACAAGATAATGCTTGATATTTGTTATGGGACCTTACCCATAATAACATAATAGACTATTCCATACGTAATAAATACTGCGCCTCAAGAGGAAGCAGGGAGTTCCGTCTGAAGTCTAGAGTTCTGTCTGAAGTCTGGAGTGAAGCCCGTCAGAAGTCAGTCAGTCAGAAGTCTGTCAGTTGAGTCAGAGGCAGTCCGAAACAGAGTCGCGTTCAGACAATTACTACTAAACCTGATTGTTCGTACTAACACTTTCTACTTCTCTGTATATATTCCTGTTTGTAATATATCTGTGTTATTCCATATCCGTATTCGAGTTCTTCTTTATTGGTTCTACCTTGGACTATAACCGTGGTACAAGGAACCGGTCCATAACAATATTGCATTTAAATTTTTGAAGATTAAAATTGACTGGGAAAGAAGAAGCTGGAAGAGAGTTTGACAAGTGATATATACAATAGAGGACATTATCGGCATAGAACTTACGGTAAAGCTAGCAGAAAGGTTCCAATGAGAGATGCACGTTTCTTTAAAAGGATAATTGAGTATTACTTCACAGTAGATGTCTCCATGGCTGAAATGTTAAAAAAACACTCCTGGCCATAAGGTAGTCTTCCTAAGGGAATGTAGGCTCAACTTCAGCTGAGGTACATTTTCTTTAATAAGACTTTTGATTCTTCTTGTTTGGTAGATATAAATTATACTTTTAGAAAATAGAAAAAAAGAAAGGTGTCTACTCATGTGCACCCACTAAAAATAATGTTTATAGTAATAAGAAATAAAGAAATCTTGCTAATGGCCATATCATGTTGAAACACTGGTTTCCGTTAAGTTAAGCAACACAGAGCCTATTCAATACCTAGACAGGTGAGCACTTAGGAATACCAGGTGTTGTAAGTTTGAATGTGCAGGTGGTGTAATGGATGATGGCTCAGAATTGGAAATCAGGGAGCTGAACTCCAATTCTAGTCAGTTTCATTATATTCACTTGGGAAAGGTATGAATTCACCTCTTCTCTCCCCAGCTATGGGTTAATTAGTAAGACTTGTATCACTAAACCATTATTATCTAAAACCAAAAAACTTCTTACAATCTATAAATATTTTCTAGCTTTAAATAACTTGCAAAAGGTTGATAAGCTGTAGCAGAAAACAAATCAATAAAGAAAGCTCTTTTTGTGTCAATTTTAAATCAGAATTTTCATTGTTACAAGTTTTATAAATTTTGCACTAAGAAAAGAACCCTGAACCTTTCTGTTCTTCTACATCATAACTAAACCTACCAATGTTTTATGGAAAATTAGTTGTTTTGCACAAATAGTATTTTACAAATATGTGTTTGCTTAAAGTAGTTCTTATGCTCTGATTTTAAAATTAGCATTCGTTGAGCATTTCATTATTGAACATTTTCTGATTAAAAATCAATTCATGGCTTAATTATTGGTTATAATCTTGTAAATGTAAACTAGAGTATTTATTGCTTTTTATATTTATCATTAGATATTTTACAAGCATAGAACTGAATATATATGATCATCCTGATGTCATCAATTCTCAAGTAGGCATTTATGCAGACGGCACTAGCATTTACACCTGTTTCAATAGTAAATCTGGCATTACTAACCTGGCTATTGGTCTCGAAAATGACCTCCAATCTGTGGTTGACTAGGGTAGGAAATGGCTTGTAAATTTTAATGTATCCAAAATGAAATTACTGTCATTTACTCACCATAGAGAAATGTCCCTACCTCCTATCAACATGGTTGATGCTCACCTCCATGAGAGCGTCTCACTGCGCCTTCTTGGTTTCATGTTTTCCACTGATCTGAGGTGGAACAACTACATGAATCAATAGCTGCATCTGCTGCAAGAAAAGTTGGTTCTCTGTGTCATGCCAAAAGATTTTTCTCATTTGAATCCATCCTTCACATCTACAAATCTACCATCTGTTCATGCATGGAATACTGTTGCCATATCTGGTGTCCCCACTGTTTATCTCGAGGTTCACAACAAAGATGGATATGCAATGTGATCAGTCCTCACTTGGTGTCTTGACTCCAGTCACTTTCTCACCGATATAATGTGGCTTCCATCTGTCTTTTCTATAAATGTTTTCATGGCAAATGCTCTGATGAACTATTTTCACTGGTGCTCCAACTGCACGAATTTAAGTGTGCTACTAGGTTGGCATCTCATTCCCACCCTTTTACAGTTGAAACAAACATAATTGCCTCTTCCACTCCAACAGCTTCTTCTCTTGCACTTCCTGACTGTGAAACTCCCTTCCTCTTACTTGGTTCCCTGATAACTATAATCTTCAAAAATTTAAATGTAATGTCAATTGACATCTTCTGATGCCTTGATCTCCATTCTTATTTTTATCCTCCCTTGTTCTTCTTTTTATCCTTTCCTCACCCCACCCAGTCTTTTCCCTTACTTACACACTCTGTAGCCCCTTGCATACTAGTGGCACTCCCACCTTGCTTGGGGAGAAATGCTTAAAAAAAATATATATCTTCTATTCTACTTTGAAATTAATATTTTTTTAGTCATTTCTCCCCAAGCAAGGCAATAATATCACTAGAATGCAAGGAGTTACTGGGAGTGAAGGAGAATGAGAAGACTTTAGCGAGGAGATAGAACAATAAAGGAACAGAATTCAGGAAGCAGAAGACATTGCATTTAAATTTTTGAAGATTATAAATGGCAAGGAAGTAAGAAATTGGAATGGAGTTCCACACGTGGAAAGAGTGAAAAAAAGAAATTATTAGAATAGGACATACAGCAGCACCTAGCTAGTTCAACAGTAAAACAGTGAGACCTATCTAGTAGAACACTTAACTGTATGCAGTTGAGGCACTACAGAGGAAAGCTCATCAGAACAATTGCCATGAAAATATTTATAGGAAAGACAGGGGGAAGCCACGTCACGTTGGTGAGAAAGTGACTGAAGTTGAGGTGCCAGGTGAGGATCGATGACATTACGGAACCTTCTTTGAATATTATCTTTCTTTTAAGTTAGAATAATATACCTCATTAATTTACCATCTTAGATGAAATTTCCAACCTCTCAGACACTCATCTGCTACTCTACTATAGAGTCAGGCATTCAAATTTACTTTTGTACCAGTGGTCAGTGTTCAAGCCAAAGTAAGGTCAGTATACTAAATACTGATTTTCAAAGTAGACTAACTTTCCCCATTTGAAAACTGACATAATACCTTAATTTTTGACATTTTAGCCTTGTGCCATAGTAATCTAAGTTTAGTAAATACCAATAAGCCTTTTATGTTGATAAGGTTCTTACTAATAACAGGATTTTTGTTCCCAGTATTACTAGTGCATTTCTCTATCAGTTTAATCCGTATTTGTAAATAGTTGATATTACTATTATTTGAATTCTGCCCTATGTGATTATAGAAAGATACAGTTTACTTGGATATAAAGAGTAAATGAATCAGATTTATTTATTTGACATATGAGTTGATTGTAAGAAATCTTCCCAACTTCGATGTTGACACTGAAGCTCAGATATTTTAGTCATCAGCTTGTACATTGTTCATTGACTTAATTTTTGTTAGACGTTTTCAAATTATCAGTTATTATTATTATTATTATTATTATTATTATATGCTTTGCTATTAGGATTAGCATGCTTATCTTGGTTGTTATTACTCATGACATTCAAGCTGCTGTATTCTCTGGTCTTCTTCAGGTGTCCGACTTTGTAACTTTCATGAAATTTTAAACCCTTTATTAAATCCATGAGTAGATCTGTGTTTCTAAACCAGTGCTCCTCAAATGAGACCTCATAAATGAGCAATAAATTTTTTTTTTTGCATTGCCAATAAATTTAACAAAAAGGGGGTAATTTTTTCTTAAACCAGTTATCCCAAAAAATATATTGTTTACCACATAAACTATGATAAAACTATAAAAGCAACAGCTATTAATATAATAATTTTTCTGTAGGGGTTCTCTGAGACATGAAAACTATTTCAAGGGTGGCGCAAGGATAAAAATGTTGGGAAATCCTGCGGATAGATTATTTTCATTCTGGTTTCTATGCTTATGTGATATTTTGTATCAGTTAGTACTCGCCAGTGTTATTCACTTTTGTATCAGTTCGTACCTGCCCTAATGTTATTCACTTTTGTATTATTTAGTATTCGCTAGTGTTATTAACTTTTGTATCATTTTAACTAATTTCAACTCTGTTTTTATTTTTATTTATTTTTTATTCTTATTTATTATTTTATTTTTCAAAGTCTACATCTCCCAGATTGTTTTGGTACTAATTTAATAAGAACATATATATTAATCATAGAGACTAGTTTTCTAAGTTTGAGAAACATTCGGAGCATAAAAACCAATTTTATTTTGATTTATTTTTTATTATTATTTTATTTTTCAAGGTCTCCATCTCCCAAATTGTTTCAGTACTAATTTAATATGAACATATATATTAATCATAGATATCTTGAACTTTCAATGCATCTTTGCCTGAGTAAATTATATTCATTTAGGATGATTTTGCAATGAGACAGATTTTTAAGATGAGAGAATGTCTTTCAGCCATGAAAATCAGTATTTAAGATTCTTTTAGCTGGGGTTGGATACTGACTACCAGTGCTAGTTGGGAATATATAAGTATCTCACTCAGCAAGTATGTTTTATTATAAGGATATTACTATGTGGTAAACAGTATGTATGATGTTTACCACATTCCCTGAAAACCTGATTGACTTACTGTCACAAGTTACTTTAATAACTATGTATCCATTAATGGTTTGTACCTACAAAAAACAAAAATTTTTAAATTCACAAAGTTTTTGTATTATTTTAAACTCAATATAAATTAAAAATTTTTAAAATCACTAATTTTTTTTTTAGTTATTTTAAAATTTGAATTTTTAACTGTTCCTTTCTCATCCAGACACAAAATCTCAATGCTGGATGTCTAAGCACCAGATGAAGTGCAGATTTTCAATTCCGGAATCATCCTGATTCCAAAAAGATATAATATGTAGAACAAGTGTGACCTGAGTTACAGGGGTTTCAGACACACGGACAGACAGAATTTGCCATTTATTCATTTCGAAGGTAGAAGATGGTTAGATTAATAGGGTACTTGGATGGAGAGAAGAAATATAATGGTTTTTTCCACTTTCCAAGGTCTGCTATAGACATTATACTATCTCTGATATGCTAACACCTAAACACAATCAAAGGAATGACAAAAATAACCCAAAGAAATGAATTCCAAGAATGAGTTATGCCTGATAACATTTTATATATAACACTTAAATATACAAATACATCATCTAAAAATGCAATTTGTACCACATAGATAAGTTGAAAAATCAAATGAACAAAGCACAGAGTATGTGAGGGGATGAATAAAACAGTCTTACTTATAATATCCCCAAGAAGGACACTGTACAACCCTGGTGATATTTTTTAATGTTCCTATTTAGGATGCATAGTATTCTCTTTAGTTGCCAAACCATGACTGGCTACTGTATCATTTTCTATGATTTAAACTGCAATTGGCTACTGCATCTTTATCCATCATAGAGCTAAGCAATAACTGACAAACTTCATCAATGGGCTATCATGTGACTTTCAAGGGACCCTTAAGACATTAATAAACTCATCTTGATAATATAGCAGTAAGGAATTTCAAATTGTTCTTGAATGTTTTTGATAAAATTGTTCTTTACCTTATATATTGTACCTTGTATATATTCTGTACCTTATATTATTTATACATTGTATTTTGCTCATATTTGTATTGCTATTTTGTTACTGTATCTTTTAATAAAGAAAACACGTCTATGATAATTATAATATACATAACAGCTTTATTTAATATCATTATAATCATCAATGTAATTTATTTGTTAATATTGATAACCATAACAACTTCTTTTAAGCTCTTTTTTTGTAAGCATCATGTCCCTTCAGGATGAAGTTGATCATTACTTTCCACAGACTCCTTTTCTTTATTATCTGTGAATTATCAGGATTTCTTGGGAAAAGTAGTGGAGTGCTTTGTCTTAGGCTGATTGCTAACCATACTCTGCTATTTAACCCATAGCTGGTGGGAGAAAACAGTCATGCCTTTCCCCAAGCAATCATGCAAAAGAGAACATAGCATACTTTACCAGAATTTGAATTCAACTTGACAGTTTCACTTTCTATGTTGATATCTGTTAATCTACTTACATATTCACACAAATAAATATAGTGATTTTAATAAACATAGTTTTAATAAACATAATACAAAGGGATACTGAAAGTGTGTTTATATGACCAAGCAAGGATTCCAGAGTGAACTTTGATGTTTGGTCCTTTGGTCAGTTTTTGTGATGAGTCCAACTGATAACTTTTAAGCATCCCTTTCATAGTTAAAGAAAATCAAGTTGAATGGAAATTTGTCAAATTTGTTGTTAATTTTTATTTTCATGGCTGGTTGACAGCTAAAAAAATTTTTTTTTTCAAGTATTAAATGAAGTTTCCTTTTACCATAGAATTTTAAAAAAATGTTTTTATTATAGGAAAAATTTACTGTGTTTTAGTGGACTAAATTGGATTCTTTAATTTACTCAGAACTTTTCTTTTTAACATGGACTCTCTTTTATATGAAAGAACCTTTTCATTTTTGGTACAACGATTCTTCTGCATTTTTTTTTTCAAGGTCAGAAAATAGAACAAAGAATGTCTGTCACCTTATAAGTATTTACTAAGATTAGCTTAGTATGGCACAATGCCACAATTGTTGAGTTCCATTTGTGGGTCAGACTTAATACATTGTTAATGGTTAGCAAGATTGTTAACCATCATGTCTTGGGCTAACATTTTCCAGTGATATCAAGTGGAAAAACTATATTGAATCAAATGTTAGATCTGCTGTGAGGAAAATTGGTTCAATGTGTTGTACTAGAAAATTTTTCTTGCTACAATCCATCTTACACATTTACAAGTCTACCATTCGTCTGTGTATTGAATATTGCTACATCAGGTGCTTCTGCTATGTATTTAGAGATTCTTGATAAAATACAAAGAATTATCTACATTGTTATTGATCCTGACCTGGCATATTGGCTTCAGTCATTTTCCTATTGCCGTGATGTAGCTTTCCTGTGACTTTTCTATAAATATTTTCATATTAATTATTCTGATGAGCTTTTGTCTTTGGTACCTAGACTTTATGAATTTAAGTGTACTACTAGATTGGTAGCAAGGTCTCACTAGTTAAAATGGCTAAATGTAACCATAAGTTCTATGCTAACAGTTTATTTTCTTGTACTTCTTACTTGTGGAACCTTCTTTTGGCTTCTTACTTTCCAGTCAACTTTGATCTTCAAAAATTTAAATGCAATATCAATTGTTATCTTCTGTCATCTTAATTCCTGTTTTTTTATTGTTCTCTCTCCTTAATGTTTTCTTTTTCTCATATTCTCTCACACTCAGTAATCCTCTTGAGTCTTAGTGGCTTTATTGCCTTGCTTGGGATGAAATGATTAAAAAATGACTCATCAGTTCAAGTGTTTACTACTAAGCTTACGTTTAGTCTGACATATTTTAAAATATATAAATGTCCTTGTTGAAACAGATTTGTAAAGAACTTCAGATTATTTTTGTTTGTTTCTTCATCCTTTTTATAAAGATTTTCCATTGAGGCACATGAGATAAAAAATATAATTTTATATTATTCTCCAGAAAGAAATAAGGAAATGAACAAAGGAAAAAATCAAGAATTTAAATCAAGTATGTACAAATAATTTTTTGATAATTAGAAAGTGTACTTTTATAATTTCATCTCAATTCTGACATGAATTATTCATTGCTACTGTTCTTTCAGAGAATAGCAGTATAAAAAATATTCTCCAGACTTGGGTTACTGAGCAATATGGAAAGTTACTTAAGGTAAGGCATTAAATATATCACTGTTGTTCAGGTAGAATGCAACCTTCTTTTTTATATGTAAAAGCTATGAGTATATTTTAGTTCAGTTTATATTATGGTCTATGTAGGACAAAGTGCAATCATGTCACAAGTAAACTTTTTCCACTTTGTCATACAATTTCCCCAATACTGTTCTTTATATATAAAAATGTATATTGTTATCTCATTATAGTCTATGCATTGAAAGTGTAAAATAGTTTTCAGTTTGCAAAATACATCCACTTAATATAATTTTTGATGCCTTTCTAAACCCTGATCAGGAATATCTTTGCTAGTTTAAAAAAAAAAGAAAAGTTCTTGGGTTCTTCAATTATCCAAAATCAAGCCAAACATCTGAATTTTTCAGGAGGAGGTCTTCTTGGTTAGACTGTGAAGTTTATGACATATAAATATTATTCTATTTTAATATTTGTATATCATAATATTTATATAGAATGGATATAAATCTTGAGGATTATATTTACCTGTAGATACACAGTAGATTAATAGATAGTTGCTTGGATTGAGGAATCAGAGAACCAAGTTTGTATTTCAGTTAAGTTCATTACATTCACTTATATGCTGCAAATATCTTCAGGAAAGGTATGAATTTGGCTCATTTCCCCCCAGCTATGGGTAAATAGCAGGACAGACTGGCTCTTATAGCCTTGGGTGGTAACCAGTCTAGGAGGAGGACAACTGTGTGGTTGGTGACTAAATCAGCTCCCACACCCTGGTCTGGTAAGGAGGGTAAGTGGAACCCCAGAATCACAAAAAACAAGAGCTGTTAAAAGGTAGATGAATTCCTCAGACTAAACGGCCCTCCACCCCAACTATGGGTTAAATAGCCTCACTAACCCACAATTGGCCAAACATGCTGAGTATGGCTACACACCTGAAGACCTGGTCAATCAGGAAGGGATTTCTCCAACAGGAGTGAGAAGGCTCTGGATTTGGATTTGGACATTTACAAGTACAAAGAGAAATGACTATGTGGTCAAAGAATTTGACCTAAGTTTACTAATTAAAAAAATACTCAAGACACATGTTGATATGGCAATTTTGATATTTCATTTTGACAAGTCTCTTTCAAAAACATTCAAGTATAAATATACTTTAAGAATATGAATCATAAAACATGCTTTTTTTTTTTTTTGGTTTGCTGCTTCTGGGGTTTAAAAAAAGTGACTACTATAGGGAGTTCCTTTGGCCAGGTATAACAACTACATCTTGAAATTGACTATTTAAAAAAATTCAAAAAATGCAAATGCTGATTAAAGATGATAAAAATTTACTTAAAAGGAATTATATTCATCAATTATAACTATTAAATAAGAGCTGATATAATATGGTTCAGTAATTATCAGCTTAGAAAATGTGATATGTGAATGAAATTCAAATTTTGATCAAGAACTCTTCTATTCATTTTATAGTATTTAGGAGCTTATCTGTTAAAAATCATTCTCAAATAGTGTTACATCTTGTTTTTGTCCCATAACTGCCACAGCTACACTATCTCTTTACCTATTATGTCACATGCACATCATCTGGTTGAATCCATTTCTACTGCTGTCTTTACTATTGTTGGCACTTCATTTGTAATAAGAAATATATTATTTAGCATATAACAGTATGAAAAGGATTTGCCACAGAATCAAGACTGAATTAGAAATCATACAACAGTATAATATTGCTAGAAATATCTGAGGATGCTTGAATAAGTTTGTAGCCTGGTATGTAGCTCTTGAATTTTGATCTGAAATTTTCACTGTATAATGTTCACACTATGTGATCTATATTTACTACTGAAATAAGTCCATTTATACAAAAGGAGATTGCATAATATATATTTTCTTATTAGACTTTAAATTTATTGACTTCTCTGTATGTTATACAATGGTATATTAGAACTAAATGTTAGAATATAATTACTAGAATTCTAGGTCACTTAACAACACTTTTACTTAATATTGTGCTTTGTTATATATTTCTTGAATAAACATGAAGTTCTATCAAGAATTTCCTGGACTATAAATGCTATAATTATACTGTTCAATAGAAATGTGTGTGCAGTTAACACTCATTGGTACACAACCTACTGAATTGGTCTGTCAATAGGCTTCATGTTGTCTAATCTTGTTCAATTTTTATGCAAAGTCTTTGTTGAACTGGCTCTGAAATCTTTACAATGACTGATAATTTCAAGCAATGTGACTGCATTAAATTTTGCATGAAGCTCAGCAAATCTGCAACTGAGTTCTCAGAATGTTTTGTCAGGCTTTTGGCAAACCTTCTTTAGTTTGAACATAGGTGAGTGACACACGTTTTTTAAGACTAATCACATGTCAGTTCAAGATGATAAACGTTCATATTGACCAATCACAAGAAAAATGCCAGAAAATGTGGAAAACATTTCTGAGCTCATCCATGAGGACCATTACTGAAATCAGTTATAATGTGCCTTGGAACTTTCAGATATCATCTTTTATTAGTAAAACTGGTTAAAGGACACCAATGAAAATAGGATTTACTTATTAGATTTAAAAAAAATTAAAAATATATTAGGAGAATAATAAAAACGTTTTTGTCTTTTTTTACTTTTCAGGCCTTTAGTGCATTTGACACACACAAAAGTTGTTCCATCTCAGTCAAAGATTTTAGAAGTACAATTGAAAAGCTTTTCTTTCCACTGGAAGATAAAACTTTTGAAGACATATTATCCAGAGTGAGTTGCAAATTTGTTATTTTATATTTTAAAGAAATTATAAAAAGAAAACTGGTATAATAACCCTAAAAATGACAGGCTTATTTATATAGAAGATCAGTACTTCTGCCATGAATCATAGTATCTGTGCTGTGCACTCTCCCTAGCATTAAGTTTTCACTGTCTGGCCCTCAGTCTGAGATCAGAGTAGTACCTGTGCACTCTACCTGGGCTCAAGATAGCATTCTTTAGAATTTCTTCCTAAGATCAGTTTAGTACCTATGTACTAGGGAAAAGTGTCAGATATATATATAAGGCTCAAACACTAATATTCCATGGTTATAATTTATTACATTGGAATTGTAATCATGATCCAATTCATTAGACCTACAAATTCAAAAAGAAATTGGAAAATATAACTCTGGGTATAAAAAAGAAAATTTTAGTGAGTGTATTTTTTTTAGCCTTTTATATTATATTCTTACTCTGTCCTGGACATTGAGTTCTACCTGGATTCTATCCTCTTGGGAATTTATGTGTGTGTATATATATATATATATATATATATATCTCATCAATGTTTGTCGAGCTCATTACAATCTTTAACAAAATATACTATTAGTATAACTTAGATGCTAAAGTGATTCCTTTACTCCAACTAAAATATATAATTTTTAGAAATCTCTGTGCATGAAATTAAAAAAAACACATTTTGGTATTTTAATATTAATTGTAATAATTCTATAAAAATAAACATTTACTTTAAAAAAATGTTTCCAGACATGTAAGAAAAAAAAGTGTGGGCTAAGACTTTGATATGTTTGTTTATTGCACCCTTTCTATTTTTTATTGTTTTATAGCTTGGTTTGGTTATCAAGTCACTGATGGGAGAAATAGGAATAATTGACTTATATCCTATTTTCTCAACACTACCTCACCCCAACTCTTAATTGATACATTCTGCTAAAAACCTTATACTGCACAGAATAAATTATTGAAAATGGACATTTGAAAACAATAAGTTGAAATAAAAAAATATGTTCTTTGAAAAATAGGGTATACAAGTCATTAGAGATTTTAAAAACATTAAAAGATTTTATATAATTAAAGCAAGGAAATTAAGTATGTCTCCAGCCTGATAGGGCTCAGATCTACACAGCACAACTAGCCATGTTAATTTTATTTCATTCTTTTTTACTTACTTTCTTTTTTGATTTTTTTTCTTTCTTCTTTATTATGAACAATATCAACAAAATGTATTTTGATCAATATTTTGAGGCACAGAGTTAAAACAATTAATTTTGGACCCAGCCGAAGTCAAGAATGAGGCAACGCACTAAGAAAGATTTTTGTTACTTTGAAATAGATATACTTAAATGTTGACTCATTGAGGCTAAGCCCGACAAGCCTGACCCCCGGAGCCACCACTGATATATGATAAAATATAGTTTTATGGTATGCTATATTTATGGGTTAAAGTGCTTGATATCAGGGATAGAGCATATGTAAATATAAAAGTGGACATTGAAGTCAACACCAAGAGGCAACAGTCTGTTTCATGTTTTTAAACACAACCGTCAGGCACAGTCTGTTTCATGCTAAATGCAATTGTCAGACACTTTACCGAATGATTGCATTTAGCATGAAACAGATTGTCATCTCTGGGTGTTGACTTCAATGTTCACTTTATATATATATATATATATATATATATATATATATAAAAATACGACAGACAAGGTGCTTTTATTTAGTTTTTTATACGATTTTTTCATGCAATCTAATATTTTTTTTCTTTTCAGATGAAAAAAATTATTAGATCGCATGGAAAATTGTATAAAAACTAAAAAAAAAGCACCTTATCTGTCATATTCAATGAAATGTGCATGAAAGAAGGATTGCTGCCTAAATACACAAATATATATATCTAACTCACTCATGTCTTCTCTCTCCCCCTCACTTCCTCACTTTGTTAATTTACATATGTTTAATACGGCCCGTCAAATATGTGTAAATTTCTTTTCATTTTTTGTTTCAACCTTTGGAAGTAAAGTCTGATGATCTGCAGTCCTTTAAAAGGGCTGTGGTGAAATAATTTATTACATGGAACCTTAAAGTGGTCTGTTTTTATTTAAATTATTTGCTCTGGATTTACATTGAGCTCTCTGGATTTTATCCTCCTTGGGTTTACCACTACGGATTACCTAGTTTTTCATAAACTATATATATATATATATATATATATATATATATGGCCTGACAATTGCATGTAAGCATGAAACTGTTGGTGCTGTGTGTTGATTTCAATGTCCATTTTATATATATATATATAATGAAAGTGTGTGTAAGTAGTCTTATTAAGCTTTACTTGACTAATTCAGCTTTAGCACTGAAAACGTTTACTTTATTATAGTAGATGGTTACAAGCGAGCGGGGAAAATGGGATGTGCTTATTTTATTACCACATTGTGTGCGTGTGTATACATACATATATATATATATATATATATATATATATATATGTATATATCTGGGTGTATATATGTGTGTGTATGGAAACACTTTTTTTATATACAATGTGAATAACTAATATATTAATCAGAAATAATACCTGAAATATGTTTTTTTAACAATATTTGAAGATTTAGTTACTCTCAATTTTGAAGTTAACACTTAGATCATAGGAAGTTGATTCTGAAAGTCATGTCATATGGTTTTCCTCTGTTAAAAATCATGATGATTTTCCAAAACTCACAGGATTTTGTTTTCAATTTTGGCTTGGTCAGATCGTGCATAGCTACTCTTTGCATTTTCCAGAATGCTCTTGCATTGAATGTAGCAAGAGTTTTGCTATACTGTTCCTTGTGATAAAGATGGTAGTAGCGATTATTTGGAGCTATGGTGGCAGCACATTCAGGCATGAACCAAGGTTGATTATTTGGTTATTGCTGATATTTTTTGTGTGACATAAAATTCTTCATACCAGAAAGAATATATTTGGAAATGAGGAAGGCTGTTCTGAGTGCTCTATTTTGAAGACTGCTGAGAGTATCTTCTGCTTTTGAGCATCGAAAAATTGCCTTGCGAAATGGGATAACAAAGGATGCCTTTGTTGCTGAATAGGCCAAGGGAGATAATACTTCAGTGAGACATCTGTTAGGATAATAAGTAATAAAAAGAGGTCTAAGACCAAAAGGTTAAAAATGAAAAAAATGTAATATTATGGCAAATATGTTTATTCAGAGGAGATCCCTTTTCAATGATTGTACTTTTGTCAATGTTGCAATGTTATTTATGTACAGTAGATAAAATATAATTGCATTTTGGAGTCAGTATCTAAGGATCACTTTCTTCCTGGATATTCATAATCCTTAAGGCTCTTATCTCCTCACTAAGACTTCAGGAATCAATATTGAACAGTATAAAGAGGAATGGATTCTTGGTCTTTGATATTGTGCTTTCTTATATCCTGATGAGATTGTCTGCTACTACAATTTAGTGAATCAGTTTTATGACATGAATCAATTTTAATGTTTAAGTAATAAAATATGTCCGGTTAATAAATGAAAAAATCCATTCCTAAAATTACTTTATTTATGTTAGGATACAAACAGGGCAAAGATGTATGTTTTGAGAAACAGGAAAAATCTGTGTTTAAAAGCACTATTCAGGCTTTGCTTGGTCATCAGGTTCTCTGTAGCAAAGCATGTAAAATCTAATGACAGTTTCCCCAGTTTCAATCGTGCCAGAGAACACATATTTTTCTAATAAGAATTCTCAAATATTCAGGTCAGTAGATGAAAATAAATATATAAACAGAGCATCTACTCAAATATGAGTATCCATTAAAAATCGTGTTTAAGTAATAAAATATGAATCAACCAAAAAGTACTGAGCCCATATATTTCCAATCAAAAACAAGGTCTGTATAAAGATATTAAAATTGAAAATGTCCTCCCTTTGATAATTATTGTTGGAGCATATACTTAAGAAATTAAGGCAATCAGAGATGTGAATTGTAACAGTTAATAGTTGGTTGATTGTTCATACAGTTCTCAGTAACTTTTCATCAAAGTTTCAACTCATAAAGAAAAATCATATGAAAATCTCTTCTGGTCATTTTGTTGATTAATTAATAACTCCAACCTGTAAAGAGTAAAAAAAAAAAATAGAAAATTATAGCTTGTAAATGAAAAAGTACTGTATGAAAAGATATGTAGCACATTACTTATTGTAAACTATTGCTTATAGGTATATAATTATTAAAGAAAAAAAAATATTGCTTTCTGATTAACCTAATGTGTGTGTTCTTGTGGTAGTGCATACATCTCATACATATTTGTATATGAACATATAATAACATAAAACAATGTCATCAGCACTTTCTCTCTTTATAATTCAGTGTATGATTCTTTATATAAGTTTCAGCATCCTGTTTTATTTTGAGTTACCAATAGACTCTATAATTTTATATTTTGTCTCTCCTATAGAATAAAAAGTGATTATGACACTGTTATTTGTCAATTGGCTACTCTTATTTTCTATTCATTTTTTTGTCATTCTTTCTGCCCAAGTGACACCACTTCTGCTACAGCTGCAATACATGTAGTGCCTCTATGACTCTAATGGGTTAGGGGACATGTGATCATTATCTCCTCTATTCTTAAATTTGTCAAGATGATTTTATGTGTCTCTTTCTTGATGTTATCTATAATTAAAAGTTCTTTTTTTTAAATTCTCATTTCAGATATCTTCTGTAATTTTAAAAATTCATTACCATTGAATTGTTTGGAATACTGAACTCATTCTTTAGGTTACTTTTGTCATTGCCCCAACACTTTGACTGGTTCATTCTTTGGCCTTCTTCAGGTTTTCTGGAAAAAGAGACCCTGTCTTTCCTGAAGAAAGTAGTCAGATGGTTCAGCTGAAACAATGTGATTATAACAAAAGCAATTCAAAGAATGAGTTCAATAGTCGAAAGAACTTTTGCAATTATTGTTTCATTTGGAACTTCCTCTTAAATATTTAAACTATTTCTTGGTGGTACAAAACTTAAAAATAGCAGAAGCAGAGACAAGTTGAAAAAGTTGGTGTAAGTTTTAAGTGGTTAGTTTTTTGATCAAATCTTTTTTTGTTTTGTTATTTGTTTTAGGTTCTTCGGTATCCTGATGGGACTGTCTGCTATCACAATTTCTTGAATCAGTTTTGCAAGATGAATCAACCAAAAGTTACTGAGTCCACAGATTTCCAATTAAAACCAAGGTCAGTACAAACATATTAAGGCTGAAAATGTCTTCCCTTTAATAATTATTGTAATTGTACCTGGATCATAAAGATAATGGTCAGAGGTGTGGATAATAATTATACTATTCATATTGAGTTGAGTGGTTAGAGAGGCATTATAGATAGTTAAATACATGAAAACGTTTTGGAACAAAAACAAGAATTTGTTTTCTATGTTATATTAAAAATAGTTATCATTTTACATGGATGGGTAACTTAGGGGATATCTTTTTTTTATTTTACTGAATTTTATTTGAGAAAATAAGAGACTTACTTTGATGCCAAATACAAATACATATTTTTATGAAACTGTTTATTATACAACTATATTTTTTATGTAACATGTGATAAAACTGACAGGTGTGGAAGACTTTTTAAGAGAACGCATAAAGTTTATATATATATAGTGCCACAGTAATTGGGTTCCCTTTTACCACAATGGATGTTGAATGGAGACAATAATGGGTTGCCAAGAAATATGGTTTATTAATTTAAAAATATATATTTTTATTTTTAACATTATTGAATAATATTTACCTACTGTTTTGTTCCACTATCTTCTGTGACCTTTCAGGCAACTTCAAAATTGCATCTTCCAGATTTTTGTATCTTTCTATGCAAAGAACTTTTCTATGTCTTTCAAAGTCCTCCAAGGAATTTCCATTTTTAATTAAAGACTGGAATAAGTAGTAACCCAAAGGTTCTAATGGGATTGCTTGGAAAGAAAAAATAAATATTTTGGTCTTTTCTACTCTCCAAGGTCCACTATAGACATTAGTATACCCATGATATACTAACACCTTAGCATGATAGAAGGAATCACTAAAATAACCCAAAGAAATTAATTTAAAAAAATGAAAACATTTTATATACAACACTAAAATATACAAGTATATCATACAAAAATGCAAGCCATAAATATATATACTCTTCCTCAATTTGTCCCACATAGATAAATTAAAATACATATGAAAAAAGAAAGCAGTATGTGAAGAGACAAATAAAAAGATTTAAATTTTAACATTCATAAAAGGGATATGATACAACAATGGTAATGTTTTGTTCCTTATTTAATTCACATGGTATTCTTTTGTTTGCCAAACCACAACTTGTTATTGCATCTGTCTCTGTTAGGAGGTAAACCACAACTGGGTATCCTCACCAATGGGCTATTACATTTTCTTCTTGAAAGATCAGTAAATTTTCATTTTCTTCTTAAGAGATCAGTAAATTCATCTTATCAAAAGGGAGATAATCGCCTTCTACATCTCTGCAGTTCAATATCTACTAATTATAGAAGATGAGTAAAAATATATATGCTATAACAATTTTTGCCAGGTCATCAAAGAAACAATTGCTACATTCAGTTGATCTAGTTAACTTGGAGAAATATTGATTATTAATGATTGAATAAGCTCATGACAAGTTCTACAACAATCAAATAGCTACAGAAATTCCTGTATTACATCTTTATATATTTGAACTTAACAACTTTAACAAAATATTGCAATATCAATAAAAAATGTGAATGCTGATTGTTATTAAAAAAGTAAGGGGGTACAAATGAAAAGATTTGAAATTGACTATTTTTCCATTTCACTGAAACAGATATTAAATACAGTGTTATCGCCTCTTCTATCTTTCTTTCATTTTCTCACTGAAACCAAGTAGCTTCTCCAATATGTCCTTTACATCTTTCTAGATTAGTCCATTATTTATGACAGGGTGTAATGTACATATGTGCTAAGTAAGTAACTAAGACAGGGACAAGCAGAATTATAAGAAGATATTTTAATATTTCCAGAATACCAATTAAATAGACAGATACTCCTAAGTTATTCAAAACATTTTTTATAATTTTGTGTTTTCCAAAATTTGGTCAGGAGAAAATCTTATTGTCATTTGTTTACATGATTCATACATTGACCATCAAGCTATATATTTATACTAAAATTACATATGCACAAAATATATATTTTTGTTAGAAATTTGATGATAAAGAATTATCATTATTATGTCTTTGCTATTCAAAATCGTCTCGATTGCTTCAGTCGTTGCATCCTGTAAACTTCTTCAAGTGTTTGTCTTTGTATTTGGTAACCTGCTTGGAATTTCAAACCAAATCCTTTATTCAATCCATGGGGGGGATAGATTCTTCTCATTCCACTTTCCTTACTTAAGGGGTTATTTAATATCAGTTAATACTCATCAGTCATATTCGCTTTTTGTGTTTCTTGTTAGTTTCTTCCACTGAATCAGAATTTGTGACTTTTCAGCACTACCTGAACCAGGAATTGAACCAGAATGTATATCCTTAGAAATTATTTTTGAGAAGTCAAAATGACTTCTGCTAGTATTTTGAAAAATTGGTATAAAATGTTTCTTAACCTTTTGAGCCTTGCATTCCTGAACAATTTTAACCCTTCTGCCTGAGCTCCTGAGTCAAAATTCACAAATAATTTGTGTGTAATGTTTTACAGTAGATATAAAAATAGTTACAAGTGTTTATCCACCATTCAACTGGTAGCTGGGCATTACATCATTTTTCTCTACCATTGATAAAGTGGTTACCAGGGCTCAAAGGGTTAATGTAAATGTATATCTCTGTTATAATCATTGTAAGGATAACATTTAAACTCTGATTTATAACTTTGTGTTAGTTATGTACAATATAAAAATGTTAAATATTGGTTGCTTTGACATGGAATAATGGTTAATGTGCTAGTTTGGTTGACCATTATTACTAAATAGTGATTTTGATTCTTACTGTGTGACCCATAGTTGTAGTTGTATGCAAGGCTAAGCTTAGAAAATTACAACAATATTATATCTTTTTTAAACTGAAAAAAAAAAAAAATAAAAAACAAAAACAGCATGCACTAAGAACTAAGGGAGATAATAAAAAAATTTTAAATTATTTTTTAAATTAAAATTCTTTGTTTTTTTATGAGTAATGAAACTTAATTATATATTTAAGTACAAACTATCATTCAATTAGGCAGATCAAAATATGACTTAATGTCATCAAGTTAATCAGTATTTCAGGAAATTTTGTATGCCTAATAGAAATAATATCTACAGTGTTTTTGTTTTTACTTTTTTTCGTATTTGCTTATTAAAAACCAAAAATTCAAAGACAGTTTCTATTAATTTTAATCTCTTCAAGAATCCAATTCTTTCCTGTTTGTTTATTTTGTGTTTGTATTTTTCAGAAATGTAACCCCAATTTCAGTGTCACCATTTGAAGTAAAAAATGGCCTTGATGAGATGAAACAGCTCCTTGGTGAAAAGGTTTATTTTATTTATTTATAAAATGTTTCCTTAAAATAGTAGTAAACGTAATGATGCCAAAAGCACTTTATGCAACAAATATGTATTTTTAAAAATAATCTCAATTCTTGTCAATGCATTTAAGCTAACACCTTTTCATTGATTACATAGATCAAATACTGAAGTATTAATTTCATCTCAAAATTCAGTTAATAACTGTGTCAGGTTGAACTTATTGATCCATTCCTTGTGTGTTTGTGTGTATATAAATACTTTTGAGGATTTAGAAAACCAGTATTAAAAAAAGAAAGAGAAATGTTTTCTCTGTAAATACAGTATTTACAACAGTAATTTTCCAAATATTTCAATTGACCTATTATTGATTTCTTGATTTTTTTTTTTTAATCATTTTACCCCAAGCAAAGCAACAGAGCCACTAACACATTGGGGGCTACTGAATGTGAAAGAATATAAGAAAAATACTATTAAGGAGCAAGAACAATGAAAGAGCAAAATTTAAGAGGACAGAAGATTGACATTGAATCTAAATTTTTGAAGATCAAAGTTAACTGGAAAGCAAGAAGCCAGAAGAGAGTTTCACAAGCAAGAAATGTGAGAAAAGAAACTGTTAGCATTGAACTTACAGTTACATCTAGCCATTTTTGACTGTATAATGATGAGATCTTGCCACCAATCTAGTAATGCGCTTAAATTAATAGACTATATTACTTAGACTATAATCTGAGTGCTATAGAAAGTTAAATCATCAGAATATTTAACATGAAAGTATGGAAAAAGCATAGATAGGCTACATCATGGTGGTGGGAAAGTGATTGAAGTTGAGATGCCAGCATATTTGTATTAATTACAAAATGTCTTTAAATATAATCACATGATTTAAGCTGCCTATAATTAATATCAACATTCAAATGTATATTTTTACAAAGTTATTACTGGTTTGACGTTATTAATTTCTGCTCTTACAAACAAAATGTTTTGTTTTTTTTCAAGATTTACTGTCATATTTATTTTAAGAATAGCATTTTTAATATTTTCAATATCTTTTTCTTTTCGTTTTATTTTCTGTAATAGCTTTTCTTATTTCTTTCTTTATTACTATTACAAGTATCAAATTGGAGGTTGATCTCAAAACTGACCTACAATCTGTTGTTAACTGGGGTAAGGAATGGCTTGTTAATTTTAACACCTCCAAAACAAACCTCTCTGTTAATCATCTGTAAGATCCCTTTCTGCTTTCTATCAGCATGGCTGATGCTAACCTCCAAGAGAGTGGCTAGTTGTGCCTTCTTGGGATAACATTCTCTGTTGACATTAAGTGGAAAGATTACATCGAATCAACTGCTATGTCTGCTGCCAAGAAATTTTTGTTCACTGTGTTGTGCTAGAAAATTTTTCTCTCTAGAATCTATCTTACATATTTATAATGTGACGGGTCTACACCTGGCCCAGGGTCGAATCCTTTGGTTACGGCGCCAACTGTGACGTCGCTCCTCCTGGTCGCTCCTCCTGGTTCCAAGCGTGCCGCTCCAACCCTTTGGTTAGATGATCACCAGCCTCGCCTTTCCCAACTCGCTTCCAATACCTGGTTACTGAAGCAACTGTACTGATCTCCGGTCTGTCTACCCACGCTGTGTTTAGATCTTAGACAGACGGGACCAGCAGGATTGGGGCTGATACAAGTTGAGTCCGACGGGGGGTGGCAAAACACAAGTAAAAGAAAATAACTCACGAGACAAAAATTACTGATAAAAAAAGGGTGACAACCTTTTATATCTAATGTCCGTTACATAAAGAAAAATTGTTCTTATTTCCCGACCCGCTCTGTGGACTATGGCACCAAGCTTCTATCATACAACTTAAAGATTTCAATTGCCTACTCTTTAGAATTATGTATGTCGGAGGTGGTCTAGTTCGACACTGGGGCTAATTTCTGTCAATCATTCGCAGTTGATTCTTCTCTTGACTTGAGTTGTATTTCTTCACTTGATCTGGTTTGGTCGAATTCTGATCTCGGCTTGGCTTGATTTCAACTTCTTCTTCTTCCGTCCAGCAACTCTTTTCTGTCGACTGAGGTGGAACTGATTTGCTTGTTTGGTCTGCAACTTTACTTCTTGTCTGGCCTGCAACTCTTCGGCCTGTCTTTGACTCGGCTGCAACTTCTCTGCGGCTTTCGAGTAATCTTCTTCTTCGTCGACTTAGATGGAACTTCTCTTGTCTTCGACTTGGGCTGGAAGGATTTCTTGTTTTCGACTTGGGCGGAAGGATTTCTTGCCGCAACTCAGCCGCAACTCTCTGTCGTCCGAGGTGATCTCTTCTCGCTGCCGTCCGGGGCTGAACTCTGCCGTAACTCTGCCACAACTCTTGGCGTCCTTTGAGCAATCTCCTTCTTCGTCTGCTTGGGCTGGAAGTTCTCTTATCTTCGACTTGGGTGGAAGGATTTCTTGTCTGAGGATTCTCTTGTCTTCGACTTGGGTGGAAGGATTTCTTGTCTGAGGATTCTCTTGCCCGCAAAGGGGCGAGTGAATCGGGCCTGATGCCCGCGTTCAGGCTCTATCCCTGCCCGCGTCCAGCTGCAACTCATTTCTGTCGACTGGGGTCCTGCTTTTATTGACACCGCAACAAAAAGCGGGGTGGGTTTGTCGGCGTCAGGGGTTTCTCGATAATTCCAATAGCCGCATTATTTCTGTCTTCCCATTATCGCTATTATTTTCACCCCTACTTCCTCACAGTGCCTTTGGTGGGGGAGGCGCACACCATCTCTCCCGCATGCCACGTGACCGTTTTCGACCAATGGTTCTTGATCGAGCATTCTTTCTCCTCTTTTCCGCAGATCACGTGACCGTTTTCGACCAATGATTCTTGATCGAGCATTCTTTCTCCTCTTTTCGGGTCTGGTTTACATCGTTCTTGTTCTAAAAAACAAAATCTAATTTTTCCTTTTTCGCACGCATTTAAAAATGATAATCTTAGCTTTTTCTCACCTGGGTTCTGTCAAAACAGCCTGCCGTTAATTAGATGTGACTTCAGGAAAGAATATTGGCGCTATCTGTGAGCCGAGACATCCGCCTTCTTCACCTCTTCGTTTTTTTTTTTTTTCGGTCAGACCTGATAGTCAAAAATCTTAATTATCTACATTGAAAATGTCTCCACTTTATTATCGTGGGTTTCCAATTCTTAACAGGTCAGAATCTGTATACAGTTCCACCGGTCACCCCCTCAACCCAAAAGACACTTTTTCTCCGATTAAAAAATTTCGTTTCTATTGTTCTAAAAAAAATTTCCCTTTCTCCAAATTGATAATGAGTCTTTCTATGCAAAAGTAGGCCAGATGCTTTGACCGACATTCTTATCAAACACCAATACGCTGTCATCAAGCCTGGTCCTTTTCTCTCTCTAAATGACTTTTCATTTCAAATAACAATTCCCTATTGTCTTTTAAAATTCAGCCAACATGTTGGCCAAGATATCTTTCTGACACCTGTTTTCGCTTATGACCGGGTCATGCATCATCCACCTCTCTTTCCTTTTTTTTCTTCTCTTTCTCTTTTCTTTTTTCCTTCTTCTTCCCTTAGGATCGTCTAAGTACAACTTAGTGAATTATTTTCAACTCAATTATTCTTCGTCTAAAAAAAAATTAACAACCTGTTTAATAAACCGAGTAAAAAAAATTAAATCATATTTCTATGAATATTTCTAATAAAGCAAGGTGCCACAATAAGTTAAACATTCACCATGCTTTGAATATTGCTGCCACATATGGTCTGGTGCTCCTGCTATATATTTAGAGATTCTTGATAAAATCCAAAGAAGAATTCACAATGTTATTTGGTTCCAACCTGGAATCTTGGCTTAATGTAGCTTCCTTATGCCTTTTCTACAAATACTTTTATGGCAATTGTTTTGATGAACTTTCTAGACTTTATGAATTTAAGTGTGGTACTAGATTGGCAATAAGATCTCATCAATTTACAGTTGAATTGGCTAGATGTAATTATAAGTTCTATGCTAACCATTTCTTCTCTCACACTTCTCGCCTGTGGAACTTACTTCCAGCTCCATGCCTTTCAGCCAACTTTGGTCTTTAGAAATCTAAATGCAATATCAATTGTTATCTTCTGTCTTCTTGATTTCTCTTCTTTTATGGCCCTTGTTCCTTAATAATGTTTATCTTTTTTCTTATTCCTTCACACTCAGTAATTGGACTATTCGGTACAGCCTTTTAGGCGTCTGACTGTTTTGATGTCACTGTCTTTGACTGGAGGCCCCTCCCCCAAAAAGTATAAAAGCATTGAAAACACCCAACTTTCAATATAACGTTTTATTCATTTGGGGAATTTAGGGAATTAAGGATCCTATTAAAACATTAATGGAATAATGTAAATTAAAAATATTGTATTAAAAAAAAAAAAACTTAGTAAAGCTATTTAATCTTAGAAATTATTTCTTCATTTCGTAATTATGAGCAACACCCTTCAGGAATTCAGTAGGATCGAATGATTCAACTTCCATTATGACTTTTGTGATTCATTTGTCAGCATCTCTATATTATTATGAAAAATATGAAGCTGCACTGAAGGAAATATAAAAATATCTCCAATTACTCTTTTTCTTAAATTTAAAAATGCCTCCAATAACTCCATTTCTTAAATTTAAAAATGCCACCAACTACTCTGATTCTTAAATATAAAAATGCCTTCAACTACTCTGATTCTTAAATATAAAAATGCTTCCAACTACTCCATTTCTTAAATTTAAAAATGCCTCCAACTACTCCATTTCTTAAATTTAAAAATGCCTCCAACTACTCTGTTTCTTAAATTTAAAAATGCCTCCAACTACTCCCATTTCTTAATTTAAAAATGCCTCCCACTACTCCATTTCTTAATTTAAAAATGCCTCCAACTACTCCATTTCTTAATCTAAAAATGCCTCCCACTACTCCATTTCTTAAATTGGACTATTTGAGCAAATTTGAGTATAATGACGAAGTACTAATTTGACTACTAAACATGAGAGAGAGAACAAATTTAACTATAATGACGGAGTAGTAATCTGACGCCTAATCGTCCCTCTACTGAAAAATTCCTATGTTGAATCAGCTACACTGAATCAGTAACACCAAATAGTCCCATTCCCCTAATGGAATATTTCATTACTCAGAAGGGGAGACCAAGCTGTATGGACAGAAATGTATAAAGTCACATTGTATTTTCTATTATAGAATAAGTTATTTTATTCGTTATTAAATAAACTTTCTTTTTTTCCCTCCACAACAGTTCAGCAAGAATGTATCTGCTGTTTTGAAAGCTTTTCATTTTTATGACTACAACCGAAATGGAAAAATAAACAAGAAAAATTTTCGTAAAGTCTTGGAAAAATTTGACTTCAAACTTACCAATCGACAATTTGAACGGTATGTTTGTTCTTGTTATTCATTTATTTTTTTTTTTTTAAATCATTTCACCCCAAGCGAAGTGATAATGCCACTAAGATACAGTGGGTCTACTGGGAGTGAAAGAGAATGAGAAGACTTTAGTCAGGAGAAAGAACAATAAAAATACAGGATTCAGGAAGACAGATGATGATGATTGACATTGCATTTAAATTTTTGAAGATCGTAAGTGGCAGGGAAGCAAGAAACTGGAAGAGAATTCCACAGGCGTGAAGTGCGTGAAAAGAAAATATTAGAATAGAACTGATGGTCACATCTATTTCAACAGTAAAACAATGAGACCTATTTGCCAATCTAGTAGTACACTTAAATTCATGTTAAGATATCAAGGAGGAGAGCTTAGAACAATTGTCATGAAAATATTTATAGGCCCCACAATGGTGTCAAAATATACAAAGATTTTTCATTCATTAATATTTAGTTATGCCTCGATTAATATGTAACATATAAACGTAGGTAGAAAAAAGCAAATGTTTGTAAGATAGTGGGTTTCACAAAGTACTGTTTGCGGACCCCAATCAGGCTTGGGCATCTCAGTTGGGGGGAGTATGTTGATGCAAGACAAGTGTTTTGGTTGTGGTCTAAGGCAACAAACATGTGCATGCTGGGTCCAATCATTTTTTCTGTTTTTGTTTCTGACCTGAATTACCCTTTTGTTAGTTTTGGTGACATCAAAGGTACCAACCCACAGCAGGTGAGACAAGTGATCAAATGACCACTTGAGAATGGTAAAATAGTATTTTGTCACCAACTTGTATTGGGTCCTTGTACATGAGTTGATTCAATTTGAAATGCAGTTTGTGGTTGGCTTCTTTTTTAGCCAAAGTGATGTGCTAGTGAACTTTTGTCAGTAAAGCATTAAGGGACTGTAGTTGTACAAGTTCATTATGGGATAATTTGGTTGTCAACCAGTAATGATGGAATGAGGTGATGCACTGGTGACATCTATTATGACATGTCTCTAATTTGTATTTAGATACATTGTATAATGTATTTATTTTAATTTTTTCTATTTGAATTGTTTTCCTATATTACATATGATCCATTATTGTACATAATTAAGTTACAATAAAATTTGTATTTTATATGAATACTACCTTATGAAAATTGAGATGTAGCAGAGTGGGAGGCCCTGTATCATAGATTGGGGGGTGCATATCATAGATTCAGAGGGAGTCACCAGACCCTTACACCAACCCTGGTTATAATTACACCATTTTGACTGATGTACTCTCCAGCCTTCTTCAGATAGCTGTCATATTCAGTAATATTCTTAACATTATGAACTGAAACTTTTTTCAATCCATTGTTAGTGAATATGACAAGCAACTGAAGAAGGTCAAAGGGGACTGTGTTCAAAATATTGTTATTATAGCAACCAAGATAAGGATAACATCAGTTTGAATAAATAAGTGTATAACAAGGGTTCTTGATTGGGGGGGGATTTCAGGGTTTCAAAAGAGGGGAAGGAAAATCTTTTACTTTTTCTTGTTTTTTTATTTACAGAATTTTCTTTGTTGAATTACAATATCGTGGTATTATTCTATTGAACTTTTTGCTTATTGAAGTATTCTTCAGTTTATTTATTTAATAATTAGTTATGAATTAAAACAAATTACTGTACATGTATTCAAGTTTAATAATTCATCAACATATTCTATTGCTATTAAATTTGTAAAACTCCTTTATAAAAATAATCCATGTATATGTACTAATATGGAAAAGAATGGAGATTTTCAATAATATATGCATGTTATTTGGAATGCACTTTTTGAATCAGACAATCTTGGAAAGCTGGGGGTGGGGGATGACATCCTGACTTATGGTGAAAAGGGTGCATTTGACAAAAAGGGTTGAGAACCACTGGTGTACAATAATAATAATAATTCTTAAGTATCTGTCTATATTTCTGAGATGAGATATTATGTACAGTATTTACATTATTTGGACTATTGTCCTCATCTTTGTTGCCATATTTATTACAACGTTTCGGCCATTGTATGCTCTGGCCTTCTTCAGGTTAGTTGGAATGTCAAACTGAACCCTTTATTTCATTTCACTGGGGTTTTAATGGATGTGTCCTAGTTCCTCGTGCCATAACTCACATGGATCCTGTCAGTTATCTAATTAACTCCTGTTATCCACTTCCATGTGTCTCAAGGATAAAGGTGTTGAAGATCCAGTGACAGGGTCCCAAAGAGTGTGATCTAATAACCAGTTTAAGCAGGGAGAACTTTCAGAGGAAATTAACAGGAGATAACTGATAACTGACATCCATTAAACATGGCACGTGGAACTAGAACAGTCTACTCCAGTGAGCGAAATAAAGGGTTCAGTTCGACATTCCAACCACCTGAAGAAGGCTGGAGCATACAATGGCCAAAACATTGTAATAAATATGGCAGCAAAGATGAGTACAATAGTCCAAATAATGTAAATAATGTACTAATTCTTTATCTCAAAAATTCAGATAGATATCTTTCTAATATACTAAAACATTAAGTTAATTATAGAAAAATTGTTTCTCTGTGGTGAACATTTAGGGCATTAATCAGCTTGTAAAATCCAGTGATCTCACCACTATTTCAGCATTTTCCTTTTTGTTTATGACAAACACACAGTTTTATATGTTATCAACAGTAAACATGTAACACTTTCTGGGTTGGGGCCTTGTAAAAATCTGTGACTGTCTGACCTTTAAAGGTTATTTGAAATAAAATCTCATCGTACTAACTCATAGAATGAATAATGTTTTTTTTGTCAAGAATAATAATAGGAAATTATCCATCAATGTTTTTAATTTACATTTAAATTTGATGAAAAATCAAAATGTATAAAATTCTTCAAATAAACTGTTTTAAGCTGATCCCAAGATATATTTTCTAGAGAATATAACCAAATTAACTGGGGATCAACACTTTGATCAAATGTTAAAAAATGGTTACTTGCCTTTTGATTATGAAGATATTAGTTCATAAATTAAATGCACACTATCTTCTAAATATTCATAGTTTATTTTATTCAAAAGTCCTGCATCTTAACAGTATTTTGAGATTAATAATGGCATAAGCAGTATACATTTAAAATAGACTTATTCTGGATATATTTTTATTTACATGATGCTATCAGATGCTTAACTGCAATTGATTCGTATATGCAATATTTACAAGAGAGGAAAGCCTGATTTTAATAGTTTTCTTCATAAACAAAATTTTAAAACTTCTTTATAGAGGAAAGTAAATTTAGGCAAATGAATAGTAATATCTCTTAGCAATTCAGTAGCGGACTGAGTGAAATACACACATGCACATACATATATAGATTATCATTTAATTCTTGCATAGGCAAACTAGAATTATGATACACTTACCCACATAAAATATACACATGAGCACTGCTTGATTAGTCAAATGCACATGGAGTCTGCTTAACCAAAAACAAAACAAACAACACAAAAATAAAACTACTAGAAAAATAGGTTCCAAGTCATCTTGGTATATGGTGAAATCTGTGGATAATGTCAAACAATATATCCTAGGTATAGTGATTTTCCAAGCATAGCTTAGATGTGGTACAAGGCCAAAAGTATGGGGTACCCAGTGAGAATCGAATTCACTACTCCGTGGTAACTGTTTTAGTGAGACAATCTTGCTAACCATTACATCACCTCGAGGTGCCCAAATTAAGTTATTTTCCAAATGTAGCTTAGATGTGGCACAAAGCCGAAAGTATGCAGCACTAAGTGAGGATTGAACTTGCTACTCAGTTGTAATTGTTCTAGTGAGACAAGCTTGCTAGCCATTACACCACCACAAGGCAAGGTGCCTCACAATATAGCTTGGGTATATTGAAAAGTTTTCACCAGAATCAACACTATTTTAAAAAAATAATTAAGATACTATCATTTTTCCTTGAGTTTTTTTTCTTATTTTTGCTAGAAATTTATTATAGCCCAAATTATTTTCTAAAGAAAAAAACAAATTTAATCTTTAACTATAACATAGATTTGAACTCTTATAATGTTAGAGTTTACTTTAAATTTAATTTTACTGTTGTGGGGAAAATTGTGAAAATGGCTTACCTCAGAAACACGTGCGAATCTGTGCAGAATGCAAACTCCGGTCCTCCCAACTGCAAAAGGAACCAAAATGGCGGCGCCCATATTTTATGCCGGGCGGTCTCGGTTAGTTAACGCGAAATCTCGTTGTCTCGTTATTCGCATGCAAATCATGGTTGATCCTTGGCTGTATAAAGCAGGCTCGTTTTGCTGTTTCAGATGTGAGAGCTTTCAGTTCGTGAGAAGGTTGGACGTCATACACCGGGTTTTCTTTTGTTCCTACCTGCTATCATCAGTTGAGTTGTTGCGTTACCTACCACAAGCTATTTCGCAATGGACAAGTTCGATCTAAAATTGATCCCAGAATTGACGGCCCCACGGGCCTGACTATCGCCGAATGGTTTGAAAAGGCCGAACGTGTTTGCAGGGTGTCCAAAATAAAGGAACCTGCACTGGTCATCCCACTGAGACTCACGGAGGAGCCTATGCCGTATTTTCAACAACTCAGGGATGATGCTGAACTAGAAGAGATCAAGGACATTCCTGTATACGCCTTTGGAATAGACCCTTCATCGCTTGAAACAGTTAGGGATGGCGACCTCGGGCCGGTGAGACCGTGGATGTCTACCTGGCTGATTTGCGGCGGCTGGCAGTACCGTTTATGGAGCAACGGACCGCGATACTGGTGCGCCTTCCTGGCAGGACTTTCCGAGACACCAGTGCGGCTCCTGTGAGCGTATTCAAGATTGGACACACTGGGAATTGACGACCTAGCCAGGGCCAAACATCTTGAAGGACGGAACAGGTCGCGGCAGCCGTGAGAATGCCCGGAGACACCAGCGGAGGGGCCCAAATGCTACAAGTGCGTGGACCAACCATTTCTCTAGGGACTGCGGGCCGAAGTAGGGTAGGTGAGGGAGCAGCCCGACGGATCCGAAAGCATCGCATTACGCTGCTATCGCTGCAAAGAGTTAGGCCATGTAGCACAGGATTGCTCGGAATGAGTCCGGGGACAAGGTGCTGTCGCAAACGCCCCCCCCTCTCGGGTCAGTAAATGCGGCATTGCCTGTTGTCAACGCGTTAATGAGGGGGGTAAACGATGTTTGGCACTCGTTGACACTGGATGTTCCCCGATCGTTAGTGTGGATCGATCACATGGAGCAGTCAACAAATCGAGATTTTGGCCTGTTGTGGTGTCGGACTGTATCAGTCCTCACAGACGGAGGGAATCGTGCCAAGGTCGATGTTTTGCGGCACGTCAAAGGCCCCTCGGTTACGACCTGCTGCTTGGGATTGATGCGATCCGGCGTTAGGAGGCATGATAATCCGCCAGCTGGAAATGTGGAACTGGGTAAAGGAAGAAAGGTGTGTGCAGCCCTTTGCATTAGTGAGCCGGATTTGATTGTCTTTCAATTCGAAGAGAGGGTGTGGACCACCAGATGGAAATGGGCCCAAAAGACCCACCAGTTCAGCTTAGCAACAAGGTCAGAGTACACAAAGTTCCCGACAGCATCAGAGGAAAATACGAAAGAGCTTCAGCAGTGGATTGTGAATGGCTGGTTGATTCTGTACCCCAGGAAAGACTGGGACCCCAAAAGGGTCTGATTCCTTGATGGCAGTCGTGCAGGAGCAGAAACAGAAGGTGTCCAGTACTCGATTACCCAATTGAATGACTTTTGTGGATGCTTTTACTGCCGATGCAGAAGTGTGTACATAAGTTGAGAATGCGGCGCGCAGGGGGGTCAATGTGTCACTTCTGGATCTGCAGAATGCATATCTTCAGATTCACATCGCGAAGCCCTGTGGCCATTTCAAACGGTTATTTTCAAAGGCCAACGCTTCTGTCTTATGCGGCTAGGATTTGTGGCGCCACTCATCATGAAATCCGTTATAGACGCCATCGCATTGCAAGACCACACAATTGAAAGTGCCACATCAGCATACGTTGATGATATCTTCATCAATGAAAGTTTGGCCTCTGCATCGAAGACAACACTTTTCGGATTATGGTTTGGTGTGCAGGATCCGGTGCGACTGAGAGATGGAGCAAGAGTTCTTGACTTGCAGGTCTGGGAAGAAAATGGCTCGCTCCGATGGAAACGAGGAAGTCAAATTCGGAAGTCCCTGATGTGTTGACCGGTAGCGTAATTTTCATTAATGTGGGAAACTTGTTGGACATTTCAGTGTGTGGATTGCTCAGGGTGGCAGTTGCATTAAGTCAAGCGCCTGGCAAACGGCAACCAATGGATGGGATGATAACATCAAAGATCCCTCTCTCTATCGCATACTAGCGGAGATGTTAAGTAGAGTGTGGGAACTGGATCCCATTGGAGGAGACTGGTGCATGAGTGGTGACGAGATCACAGTCTGGGTGGATCTGAGTTCGTGGCGACAGGAGTGGCATTGGAAAGCAAACGGAAATGTCATCGAAGATGCGTGTGGCTGCGTCCGACTAATGATGCCAGGCATATCAATTTGGCTGAACTTGATGCGGCGCTAAAGGAGTGAATCTAGCTCTCCAGTGGGGCGACAACATTGCGCTTGGTTACTGATTTGTGTGCACGGTGGATTTCAGACACCTTTGACCGGAAGGCACGGGTGGACACAAGGGCGGCTGGCGAGATGCTGGTTAGGCAAACGGCTGGGAGTGGTGGCGTCCTCCTGTAATCCAGTTACTTGGAGGCATGGTCGGGTGGCCAGTTTGAGATCGGGGTACTGTTGTACGTTGCGTTATGGCGATCAGGCGTCCGCACTAAGCCTGGCATCAATATGATTAGCTGGAGGGAGCTTCAGCTGATCAGGTTGACTGGAGGAGATTGAAAAAAGGAGACGTTGTTTGGGTCAAAAACCCATGCGGCAAGTGTATGACAAAATATGGCACTGGGCGTGTTACGGAGGTGATCAGCCCGCAATCTGTGAGAGTTGATGGGGTGCCTCGTCATATTAAAGACTTGCGACCGGTGATGCAATCACTACCATTACTGAGCGATGAAAGCGATTCCAAGTCTGAGAGTAGTGAGCGTTCGATCTGCCTTTTGAGTTAGACCTGCAGGGCAGTGATTCTGATAACAGCAGCCTCCTGGCGGTTACATGTTACCAACCTCAAACCACAGACGAGAACACGCATGAGGATGAAGCTTGTGTTGTCCCCTTCGGAGGGGGACTCGGCAACGATTGCCACCTCTTGCCCTGTTTGTGATCATGAGATCAGGGGAGTGTGGGGAAAATTGTGAAATGGCTTACCTCGGAAATGCGTGCGAATCTGTGCAGTATGCAAACTCTGGTCCTCCCAACGGCAAAAGGAACCAAAATGGCGGCGCCCATATTTTATGCCGGGCGGTCTCGGTTAGTTAACGGGAAATCTTGTCTCGTTATTCGCATGCAAATCGTGGTCGGTCCTCAGCTGTAGAAAGCAAGCTCATTTTGCTGTTTCAAATGAGAGAGCTTTCAGTTTGTGAGAAGGTTGGACATGCGACACCGGGTTTTCTTTGTTCCTACCTGCTATCATCAGTTGAGTTGTTGCGTTACCCCCCACAACTGTACACTATAACATGGCTGGTTCAATTTTTTCATAACCTAATTATGTGCAATAATGGATCATATGCGATATAGGTGAACAATATAGGAACAATCCAACTAGAAAAATTGAAATAAATACAATGTATCTAAATACAAATTAGTGACATTTCATAATCGATCATTCCATCTTAAACAAATCAACAATTTTTAACATCAGTTTGAGATTTCTTCTTGTTAAAAAGTTGAAGAATTTTAACACATTCAACATTATGGATACAAAATAGATATAAAATAGTGAATTTTATATAGTGTTTTTCATGGGTTTGGACAGAAAAAAAGACACCAGAATAATATCAAAATCTGCAAAAATGTTTCATCCTTTAATAGTCATTTGTGCTTAGTTTAATTTTTAATGTATATAAATGTATACGATAGTGAGAGTCACAAAGCACTGCTTGGCTTCCCTCCCAGTCATGAGGTTTTGTGGTAGTACACACTGGTCTTGCACTGTAAGCCCATTTGATGACAGAAGACATGAAACTTACCCGACTAAAAAATATATTTGACAAGCAAACCAACTATAAAAATTAAATTAGACAAAAACATTTCAGTAAACAATGATTAAAACATTTTATTTGAGTTTCCCCTCCTCATAATCTGATGGCTTTGGGGATATTTAAATTGATTTTTATTCATATTTTTAAAATATTATTATTATTATTATTAAATATTTAGGCTATAATTATATCTTCTTTTTTCTTTTCTCATTTATATTTATCTTTGAAATATATTTTGCAAAATAGTTTTAGCTTGATTAAAATTTTAAACATGAAATCTTTCTGATCAGGGCAACTACAATTGGTGATTTCATAAATAGTGAGGTTGTGAAGTTCTGTTGTATGTCCTGATTCTGATCATTGGTTTATACACTGCAGACATAGAGAGGTCTGTTATACAGTACCAAAAGTAACTTTTTGAAGCTTGTTCTTTCCTTTTGAAAGTGACAGACAATAGCTAAAAATAATGTAAATATTTTTTACATCTAGAAGGAACCCCTCTATAATGCTGATCTAGTTTACTTGCATTTGTATGAAAATGAATTTCTCAAACTTATGTGATATAAAACTATATACCATTTGTTGTAAATGGATTTAAGAGATGTTAAAATTTATTTGAACATCTAATTATGAAATAGGTCTTTTCATATCTGTCTATATCTCTGAGATGAGGTATTATGATTACTTACATTATTTACATTATTTGGACTGTTATCCTTATCTTCATTGCCATATTCACAATGTTTCGGCTGTTGTACACTCCAACATTCTTCAGGTGATTGGAATTTCGAACCGGACCATTTATTTCATCCCCCAGGAGTAGATTGTTCTAGTTCCACATGCCATACCTCTTCCAGATGTTTGTTTCAAACTTGGAGAGTTGAGTTAAAGGGAAATAACTGAGACATCCGGAAGAGGCATGTCATGTGGAACTAGAACAATCTACCTTGGTGAACGAAATAAAGGGTTCAGTTCGAAATTCCAATCACCTGAAAATGGCCAAAACATTGTGAATATGTCAATGAAGATGAGGATAGCAGTCTGAATAATGTAAATAATGTGTGCTCTTTTCATATAATTTATATAATAATAACAACAACAACAACAACAGTAATAATAATAATAATACATTGATACAGTCATAGGTTGACCACAGTTGAAATTATAGAGTTATTGTGAACACCATGATCTTGTTGATGGCTGTATAGTATGTGCTATGCCAGGGTTACATATGAGTTTGAATTCCATCCAAGTTTGTTATATTCACTTTCACAGAATTTCCCTTGGGAAAGGTATGAATCCATTTCTTTTTCCTAACCCTGCCTATGAGTTAAATAACAAGTTCAGTTTTGAAGACAAGGACAACTCTGAATTCAAAACTATATATAGCCCTGGCATAGCTCATACAATACAGCCATTGACAGGATCAGATATTTCACAATGACTTTATAATCTTGACTGCAGCAGATTTTCTATATCCTGGTTATGATGATAAACTACATCTGCAACCTGGGTAAAATGATAAACTACATCCGACAGCAAGGCCTTTGATCAGGAGGTTTGAGGAGCATAGAACCATCTCTTAATTGCTGGTGTTTCCAGGTGGTAGTACCTGTTAGGGTCCCAGCTATGGGAAAAATAGTTAACCGTTCAAAAGGGGGTCAAAACACTATAAAAGTATAAAAATATGTTTTAATACCAGCAATACTTTTCTGGAAAATTTTTTACCAGCAATATATTTTTGGAAAAAAAAATATTACCAGCAATATATTTTGGAAAAAAAAATATTATCAGCAATACATTTTTGGAAAAAAAAATATTACCAGCAATACATTTAAAAAAAATATGTATATTACCAACAATACATTTTTGAAAAAAAGAAATTATTACCAGCAATAAAAATTTTGTTTGCATTAAATAACCCATTAAAGTTGATATGCTGTAAAACAAACCAAACCATATTTAAAAGCAAACATCATTTCTATCAAAAAATTCTAAAATGTCTTTTCTACTATTTACATGTAGACTATTGTCCTCATCCTTGTTCTCAATTGTCCTCAATGTTATCAACAACAAAGATAAAGACAATAGTCCTCATGTAAATAGTGTAAATAATAATAATTTCTCATCCTAGTAATTCAAAGAGAAATTGTCTTTTCTACTTTATAAACAAAACTACATTTCTTTAAAAATTACAGGTTAGTAAATTCTTCTTTGTTAGACTATAATATTTTAATTATAAAATAACCCATTTGATGGCATATAACACTCCCACCTCACAACATCATTTACATTTAATATAACATCATTATAGAGTTAGTCTAAGCTTACATTTCCTCCTCTATCAGTGATGACTGGGTCATGTTCCTCAAATAAAGGATGGTCGCATACCAAAGAATGTTATGTACAGTGAGCTGGTCACAGGGTAACACCCAGTAAGCTACCATGCAATCAGCTCTAATGATGTCTGCAACTTGAAATTTACAGAGATTGATCCAGATAACTCAGAACAACTTGCAGGTGATCACAACAACTGAAAACAAAGTTGTTTGAGAAGGCATTAAAATAGGTGAGGTCAAGGATAGAACAGGATAGATAACAATCAACAGGGCAAAGACAGCAAAATGAAGTTCACACTCCACACACCATTTTAAACTAGATTGTCATTCAAGAATTAGATTGTTGAGTCATTCTAGATGTTGCTCCTGGTGGGAATGGTTTTAAACAACTAGGGCACTATCATTGTCTTCCAATGATAATGGAGTTAGGCTGGATATAAGTACAAATAGTCTATAGCGCCTCACCAAATATTTGGCTTATGGCCATATCATGTTGAAACACCATTTCTGGACTGATCACTGAAGTTAAGCAATGGCAAGCTTGGTCAATACCTAGATAGGTGACTGCTTAGGAACACCAGGTGCTGTAAGCTTAGGTGTGCATATGGTTTGGAATGGGAAATCAGAAAGTAGAGTTCAAATTCCAGTCAGGTTTGTTACATTCACATATGTGCAAATATCTTTGGGAAAGGTATGAATCTACTTCTCTTCCCCAGCTATGAGTTAAACAGTAGAACTTGTATCTGAAAATCTTTATTTTATCCCCCAAAATTAATACAATATTCATTTGCTACGAAAAAAAAAATTCTTACAATTCAAAAGTATGTTTTGGCTAAATAACTTTAAATAGCCTATAAAAGGTTGATAAACCATAAAATACAAATCAGCCAAAAAAAAACAAAACAAAATAAAAACAAACTCAATTTCTCATGTAAAACAAAAATAAAATATTTTGGAGGTCTGTTTTTTTTCTTTTTTTTTTTGTAATTGGGTTTTTTTCATATGGCATCAAATATTGTAGGACTTTTGTTTTATGTTTTTTCAGTAATAAAAATATTAATTTCTCTAAAGAATAAAATACTAATTTCTCTAAAGAATTATTGAAAGTAACTTTTCTATCTTATACTAATAAATCAAACTTTTATTTATTACAGGTTGTGGCAGAGTGAAAATTTTTGTCATTCTTATATGTTGGATTACAATGATTTTTTACAAAAAATGATTACATCTGGTAATATCTCTAATTCCAGTTCTGGCAATATCAATAGTAAGTTAAAAGACTTTATTTAATTTGCTTTAATAAGTAGATAAAGATGAACACAGCATTCAAACCTTTTACATGTAATAGTCAGAATGTGGGAAAAGAATTTATCCAACAAAATGAGCATTTTAAAATTCAAGATAAATTCTATTAACTTTAGCATCACTTTTGTTATTAGATATCCCACTCTGTGATAATAGAAGTTCTGCCAGGAATGGTAAAATGTTGTAAGAGCCTAGATGCAGATTTACTGTGGATGATTTTGTGATCAAGAGACTCTGTAGATATTTTTGTCGTAGTGAATTGTTTTTCCTTTGATCAGGCTAGTATTTTTTTGCTACTCTGATCAAAGGAGAAAATAAATCACTAATGGCAGAGTGAAATACACACACACACACACACACACACACACACACACACACACACAGATTATCATCTGATTCCTGCATAGGCAAACTAGAATTATGATACACTTACATAAATTATGCACATGAATGCTGCTTGATTAGTCAAATGCCTATGAAGTCTGCTTAACCAATGAAAATCAAACAACACAAAAATATAAACACCAGAAAAATACAATGTTATATAGGTTCCAAGACATCTCTGCATATGGTGAAATCTGTGGATAATATCAATCAATATATACTGGGTATATTAAAGTTTTCACCAGGATCCATTTTAAAAACTTAATTAAGATATTAATATTTTTCTTTATTTTTTTTTTTTTCTTATTTTTGCTAGAAATTTACTATAGCCCAAATTATTTTCTAAAGAAAAAAACAAATTAATCTTTAACATAGAATTGGACTGTTATAATGTCAGTTTACTTTAAATTTAATACACTGTAACATGGCAGATGCAATGGTCTTGTGCCCGCCACCTGAATCTATGATATGGACCCCCAACTCTACTACATTTCAATTTTCATAAGGTAATATTCCTATAAAATAAAAATTTTATTGTAACTTAATTATGTACTATATTGGATCATATGCAATATAGGTGAACAATTCAACTAGAAAAAACTGTTTTCTTCTTTGGTCAGAGTAACATTTTTTTTTTGCTTTTTTGATCAAAGGAGAAAACAATTCACTATGATGTCTAGAGAGTGCCTTAATTGCTAGGTCATTCACAGTAAATTTGCGCCCAAGCTCTTTCAGTATTTTCACCATTCCTGGCAGAACTTCTATTATCACAGTGTGGGATATCTACTAACAGAAGTGATGGAAAGAAAAAGAATCTAAATGAAATTGGCTACATTAAAAAAAAAATTTAATTTTAAATTCCTGGCATTCCTCATTTGAGTTCATTTGTAGTTGTACCAACATAAAAAAAATTAATCTAATGAAGTCCTAAAGGACAAAATGCATCACAAGAAAACTTTTTCCATTTTGTCATACATTTTGAATCTAATGTATTATGGAGTCATTTCTATGGAAACTTTAAATTTTAGGTTTTACAGCCAATATTGAATTAAGATTCATAAGAATATAATTATGTCTTTGTATAACTTGCTTTTTTTTCCCATTCAGTGCCTTCAGATACGGATTATTGGGACCCTAAAACAGGCATAGTAATACAACCAAGTGAGTGGAAATTTTTAATTCTACTTAGGACTCTTGTTGCTGTTTTGTTATTAACTGTTAAATAATAAATTTAATATTCTACAACTATTGCTGGTGTTGTACTCATACCACCTTATAATGCAAAATAAATTGTATAAAAAGGTAGAAATATTGGAAGATCAAAGACATTAGTGTATTGAATGTGACAGGAGATACACTATGTGAGTATCAATCAAGGAATCATTTAACATTAATCTTACTGTTTGAGGTCATTCATTGATAAACCTGTTACAAGTGAAGCACATGTAAAAATTAAGTTAGTCACTGATGACAATGTTGTGCTTTTCATCATTTTCATCAGAAAAGTCATTAATCTTGCTACAAAAATTTATACTTTTTTAGTATGATTTCAGAAACAACTTTCTTGGCTATGCTATAGATGTGCTGTAGCTGTAATAATTTATGAGTCATTACAAATATAATTTTTTTTAAGAAACACAACTGGCTGGCTAAAAAAAAAGAAATTTTATTCACTTGCTTACTACAACATCTACACATTCCTTATAAATGCAGCAGTCATATCTCTAGTAGACAACTGCAGATGGCCATTCAGTAACAGGATACTGTGTCACTTCATTTGAGGTAAAGAAAATTCTCAGTCTAAACTTATGGATTTTCTTTTCAATTACACGCATGCACTCTCACTTAAATACCTATAGATTATTCTTTCACTTTCTTTGCTTATCGAAGAAGTGTTTTATTTACTTGAATTGTATGATTTTAAATAAGAAACTTCATTCCAGAAAAGACTTTTGTATAAAAGGAACTGTTATTTATATCCCTTTGTGTTTACTCATTGCTGATATTAATTTTATACATTTAGAGTTGAATCATATTTTTCATTGCATCATTTAACTTCTGTAAATATTTTCACTGAATGTTTTTAAATATTTTCTATATTCAACTTGTTTTTCATATGTCTTTCTGTGGAGCTTGTAGCCGTGGTTAAATGCAAATTAAATAACAGAACTGTCCAACAAACTTAACAAAGTTTGTAATAATCAAAAATAAGAAAAGGAAAACATAAAGCAAGCAAAAAAATATATGCAAGGTAAATTAATGGTAATAAGACAAAGCAACAGTTATATGGCAAAAAGATTACAAACTAAGAATTGGGGCTGACACGTAAAAGCAAGTTCAGACAAGTGAACATAGCATTCTGACTTCAAGACAAGACAGACAAGGACTGAGTCAAATAAAACTGAGAACTGGCCTATTTTATTTGTGAGGAAAAAATCCCAGTATGCATTTGTGTGCTTTTGCCTATAAATTGGGGAGAGGGAAGTGTTTTTCAGTCATTTCTAGCAGGATTGAAACCAACACTTTTGCATTAATTTGAGAGTTTGTATGATTTTATCAAAAGTTGTTTTATTGATAAATGCAAGAAAATCCTTTTACATTGTCTCATTGTGTGACTCTTTTGTGAGCCATATTGTTTCAAAGAAATTTTATCTGCTTTCACCAACATAAGTTTCAACCTTCAGTGGTTTCTTCTTTCATATCTGAGGCCATTTTTGTCTCAGAAAATTTAAAGAATCAACTGGTCAGCATTTTTCATAGTTGTCAGATATTGACCAATTTAGTCACACCCCTCATGCATTTCAACAGTAAAAATATGACTAATATTGTATTGAGAATGAATGCATGCTCAACAATCCAGTGTACCGAATTTTAACAGTTCAATGTACAACCAGAGATCATGAGTTCTTGCCTGAAAATATCTCTTACCACCTAACCTGGACTAAATCAAATGTTAGGATCAACTGGAGATGGTATATTTGCAATATCTGATAAATACATATTTTAACTACAAGGATTTAATTTGTATTACATAAAATGTATAACAAAGATAAAAATATAACAAATAATCTAATATCAAGTTACAGATATAATAAGTGACAAAGACAAAATATTTGGTAGTGAAAAACAAGATCCAAAAGGAAATTGTTTCTCTAACTGCAAATTAGATTAATGGAACTTAATTCAATGTCCCATTAGACTATTTTGAAAATATTTTTTACCAAAGACTTTAGTCAGTATTTCTGATATAAAGTTAAGACATATAGTCTAGAAGTATTTTTTTTTTTAAATCTTTAGAAGTCTACTATAGAATTGATATTTTCCAAGAACTATTTTTGATAGTATCATTATATTATTTAACAATTTGATAAAAATGGCAACATTTAATATAATTTGTGTCAAAAAAGAGATACTTGGCTCTTAGGGGAGGAATTTCAAATCTAAAGGAAGAAAGTTTTGTCATAATTCGGGAAATTTTTCAAACTTATATATAAATCATAAGTATAATAGTAAAAAAAACAATGACGAGATTATTTGTTTAATATATCCTCCTCATATTACAGGGTAAATAAAGAGATAGTATTAAAATAATTTGTAATATATTTCTGTAGTGAAATAATTTCCAATGAATTCTATATATACTTTTAGTATTTATTGTATCACTAGAGTAGCAATTCTCAAACAGTATGTACTTAGATAGTGAGGTAGGAATTTCAAATCTACTGAGAGGAATTTTAGCCAGGTGAGGAATTTCAGTTTAGCATTTTAAACTTAAAATATGTTTCCATTTCAATCGATGTCAATATCAAAATTCTCTATAGTAACCATTTTTAATCCATGTGGAAGTTTTATATTTTCCAGACTTTTTAAAAAAATCTGGTTCATTTTTCTTAAAGTTTTTTATTTTTTTTGTTAATGAAAGACAGTGAGAGGGAAATAAATTATCTCTATTCTCTATGTTAATTTTAATATTTCAATTTTCTTCCAGCAAGCACATGGCCACCTTACCAAAAAGTCTTCCAACTCACGCCTTCTGATGAAAAAGAGATTTTGCGACGTCTTGAGCTAAAATTGAGAGATGTGGTAAGATTCTTTCAAGGAGAAATTTCTGGAAAAACCAAACACATTAAAATGTTTAGTCATTGTAATTGATACAAATGATAATGGTTTCTGTTAAGGAATGAGATGTGTGTGTTATATTTTATTTTTTATAATTTTTTTTTTTAAGATGAGTAAGGTGTTGTACAAGTTGTTATAACAAGTGTCTGGTTGTGAGAGGAAATGAATAATAAAGATTATGTTTTTAAACAATTTATATTCATTTAATATACAAGATATATTACAGTTGTTGGAAAATTGGAGGAAATGTCGATTTCAGTTGCTGATTGTTAAGAAGGCAATTAAGTATAGTACCAGGAGTTGACCAGTTTCTTATTTGGTTTGACTGAGGTTAAAGGACATAGTTGTTGGTTGGGTCTGATGTATGTGTTCATTGATTGAGAGTTGGGTGAGATTAGTCAAGCCTGGGAGTGGTAACAGTTGTGTTTAGAGGAGTGGTCATGCTGGTGATGGCAGCAGCACCCTGTGTGTCAGCAGGTTGCCTTATGGATCACAACTGCTTTGTTTGTTGCGCGAGGCCTGCTTTTAAGTAGATCTGGAAGTCCTCTAGGTCATTTCCTTTTCCAGTGGGAACATTTGTAATTGGCCACTATATTGCTTTCATTGGGAGGAGGGGGACATGATTTGTGGACTGGATGTGATGCTTGGAGCCTGTGTGCAGAAAATAACATTTTCTTATTTTATTTGTATAACAAGATCCTGACCCACCCTCCATGATTCAGGAGTCAGGTTGAATTTGTGACGGTGAATGATGCAAGAAATGCCATTCTTGTGCTTTACTGTAGTGAGTTTGATCCTCAGTGGGTACCCCACACTTGTAAATCTGTGTTGTCAAACTTAGTAAATTTTATGACACTAACAAGTTGGAGGCTATAAATTTTAATTCCTATTATTATTGACAATGAAAACTACAAAAAGACAAAAGGTAGGGACCACATATGTGCTATTATATTCTTTTGAAAGTGTCAGTGTCATCTTTGACCCAAGATCCAAGATAAATTTACACTTGTCAAGATTTTTAAAATAAACAAAAGATTGTCATTAATTTATGTGGTATGACCCACTTACCTCATTAATGGATCAGTACTGAACACATATAGTCAGGAGAACTCTTCTGCTATGCTGAGTTCATTAAAGCTTACTGTTAAGCAAATTTGTATTGTTTCAAACAATTCTACTACAATTTTATACAAGTGAAAGTGACAGGAACTCCATAAATACAGGGTTTCATCATGAAATGTTTGACTTTTTTCATCTACCAGCAGCTGAGTTATGATACTGTATGCAGAAGGAGTGTCAATGTATTTCAGTATGTATGTTAAAGAACAGAAATATAGCATATTGTCATGAGAAGAGAATTTAGGAAGTTCTGAATTTTGATATATTACAACTATAAATAAATGGAGAGATAATTACTGCTAATTCCTCCTACATTTTATCTTTATCTGTAAAAATTAATTTTTACTAAATACTGTCTCCCTCCTCTTTTTTTTGTATCCTTGTTTTCAGTAAAATTCACCACAGAAATGAAAAAATCTGAAAACAGAGATAGGTATTAAATTCACTGCAGCTTATGCAGAGATCAAGAATTCCATGAAGTCTATTGATGATCACATTGGTAAATTGTGACTGATAGAAAAAGATCTGTTATTCTTGTAATTGTTTACACTGACAGGCTTCTTTAAACTGATAAAAGTTTGTCACACCTCACTCACAAAGTTTCTTGCCTTCTACGCATGCAACTAGTAAGACTGGAATGACAACTGCTCACCTTTATTGTTCAGTTATATAAAAAACAATAGTTTCCATATTATTGATTGGTTTGTTTTTTATGGCTTATCAACCTTTTTGTAGGTTATTTAAAACCAAAATATTTTATTTTGTAACAATAATTCTTTTGTTTTTTTTGTGAGTGAATATTGTATGAACCATTTTTTTTTTTGAGATAATGTTCAGATACAAGTCTTAACATTTAACCCATAGATGGAGGGAGAAGAGATGGATTCATACCTTTCCCAAGTGTATTTGCACTTAAGTGAATGTAATGAACCCTACTGGTATTTAAACTTGTCTCTTCAACTTCTCATTCTGAATGATAATCCATTACACCACCTGCACCTCCAAGCTTACAGCACCTGACATTCCTAAGTAGTCACCCATCTCGGTACTGACCATGCTTAATGTTGCTTAACTTTGCTGATCAGATGAGAACTGGCTTTTCAACATGTTTATTTGGTCCAGGATATATATATATATATATATTAAACCATAAAATATATATATATATATATAAAATGACCTCATATAGGGTATAGACCTATTTCAACTAACAAAAACTTTGTCAACAGTCTTATTCAACCCTGGTATACAAACTGAGTTTGTGTCAGAATTAGAAATTTAACTGTGACAGCATTCAAAAAATTGATACAGGATTTATCCATTTCAATGTTTCAGTCAGACAAAAGGCACAAACAAGTGGTCAGAGGAGAGTGGAAGGTATTAGCTTTTAAGGGAAGAGCTTTTATAAAATTAAACCCGGATATTAACCCTCTAACATTAAATTGGGGTTATATGAAGAATGGAGTGTTAATTTGAAACTAAGAGAAGAGCGAAAAGTTTTTTTTTTTAAATAAAATTATACTTAAAATCACTCTTCCAAAAATAAATTTATACATAAAAGTAAAATATATTTTATAAATTAAAAATAAGTTATATTTAGAAAATTTATATTAAAATTAAGTAAGATTGTATTTAAAAAAATTTATAATTAAAAAAAAACAAACTAATTTTTTCCTTATTAGAATTTAAAGTGCGTACTTGCCAAAGTTTTCTTTATTCTACATGTGTGCCCTGAAGTAATAAAGGTTGAGAAACACTGTTCTAGCAACTTAGTTACATATAGTTGTCTAATATCAATACATTTGGTAAATGCACTTATTTTAAAACTCCAAACTAATATCTACATAAATGCACATCAAAAAGGAAAATCTCAGTAAAGCTGAGCTAAATGAAGAACAGGGAATTGCCAGAAGAAGGAAATTACTGGAAAGTAATTGAAACTCACCTGAAGCGAGCTGAATCTATAATGCTCCTCATGCCAATGACACTTCCACCAAGCTTCTCTACGGCATATGATTTCACTGAATTTTGATGTGTTCCTCTCGAATTTTAAACTGGGGTCATCAGGAGAGAATGTGCACCGTTTGGGGCCTTCCTCTCAACGGTTTCAGTTGCACACCGGCCCCCCTCACTGATGTGAGGCCCCATTATAACGATATACAAGTGTTGTAGATAAACTAGTTCAAATGTGTAACGGCGAAATTAAATTTACGAAAATTCCAAAACGGCAAACCTCGCGTTCTGAGAATGCAACGTGAACCTCATTACGCATTCACGATCAGACATGTCATGCCATCATGTTCGCTGAAACACTCCACGGAGTATTTCGTTTTTCCATATCCACATAGAACTATTTTCTGTTACTTCTATTAGGCGTTTTATACTCTTGGCCCTATTACGCCCTTTTGATTCCAATTTGGCCCAGAAATTTGTACAGAGTGCCTGAAACGAAACCCCTTGCTCCAATTTCCACTGCTCTAACAATTGCATTATACCCCTCCTTTATTAGCTCTGACTTTAGATCTTCATATTTATTAGTTTTATAATCGTGTGGCTTTGTTCCATCCGGCATTCATATGGTACTGTTAACTCAACCAGGATGATTTTATGGTTCACTCTTGACAGAAGAACAATATCTGGTCGCAGACCTTTACTTGATATTATTTTGGGGTAATCATTATGCCAACCAGGAAGGTCTGCAGATACCTCCCAGATGCCACTAGAACTAAGGAGATTTTTTCCGGGTATAGCATGACAGTTGCTTGTTTGCTTAGAGCCGACATATCTTTTTCCTTCTGCAACAAATTCCTGGGCTGAATTTGATGACTCAGACTTCATATATTTCTTTATGATTCTGACCAGCTCATCCAAAACACTATTGTGCCTCCATGTATATCTGCCATTGACAAGGGCTGTTTTACAGGAACTAAGAACATGTTCTAATGTTTGTGGCTTTTCCTCACACAGGGACAAGTGGGATCACTCTCTTTCTTCCATTTAACAAGATTGTTCTTAGATGGTAGCAGGTCATACGTGGAACGTATTAAATAACTCAACCTAAGTGGAGCCATCTGCCAAATGTCCTTCCACATAATAGATTTCTGAAGAGCCTCCTCCCCAGTTTGTCCATTGGCCTTGTTGGGATTGTTGTACTCCTTTTACCAGTCTTTTTTTCTTCTTCTTTCATCACATTTTGGATGACCATGTCACGGCGATCTTTACCAGAAGATTTCGACCACCATTGCCTTTCATTTAGTCCTAACCCTTGTTTCCCTGCTTGAGTGTATCTGATGACTTCATTGAAAGCTAGATTGTCTTTAGCACTTGTTATCGTCTCTCTGACCTTCCACTTTCTCCCCTGTTTTTAACGTAGGCTTTAAAGCTTTTATTGCTTTGTCCTTGGAATCATCCAACATCATTTGAAGTCTAATTTTTCCGGATTTATACTCTTCCACAATCGATTTAAATGGCAACTTTAGCTTTGCTTGTCTGCAGTACAATGCGATATCAGACAAACCTGGAGGCAAACCCAACCATTTTCGGATATATTTGTTCATTTTCCTTTCCATTGACTCAATTGTACTCATTCCAAATTCGTACACAGTATGGGCCATAGTAGCTTTGGAATGAGCACATGCTCTAAGCACCATACCTTGTATTTTCCTTTTTAGAGGACAAAGATCTATCTTATGGAGATCTTCTTGTAATGACCTGGATGTTTCTTTTTACTTGATTGGTATCTTTTAAGGATTGATCGTTATAACGACCTAAACTTTTCACTGGTTTTTCTGATACAGTAGGGATTCTTTGGCGACCTACTACAAAATTTGTGTTTTTTATTCAACTTACCTTTTCTAAGAGAAAGACTTCTGGACTTGTTTGGTTTAAATTTCATCCTACACCAACTTATCAGGTCGTCTATCAAGCTTAATATCTTGCGAGTTGAACTTACTTTGGATGAGAGGATTGTAGTGTCATCCATGAACGCTTTCACTGGTTGCATTTGACAACCTCTACCAAGCTCAACAACATCAGCCTTGTTGTTTGTCGCTTTGAGAATCAGTTCCATTGCTAGAACGAAAAGTATTGGTGACACTGTACATCCCATCGCAATTCCAACTTCAAGTCTGTTCCACTTAGTCGTAAAGTCTTTTGTAGTGAAACGCATGAGGAAACCATCAAAATAACTTCCTAGCATAATAGCTATTTCCTCAGGAATATGGTACATTTGTAATGATAATTGTATCATTTGGTGAGGTACTGATCCGTAGGCATTAGCTAAATCCAACCAAATGACATCCAAATCTTTTCTTTTAATTTTTGCTTTTTGATGGCCTCCCAGATCATGTTTCCATGCTCTAAGCAACCAGCTATTCCTGGAACACCACCTTTCTGTACTGACGTATCGATATACTCATTATCGAGAAGGTATTTGGTCAACCTCGATGCCAAAACTGCGAAAAAATATTTTTCCTTCTACATTGAGAAGCGAAATTGGCCGAAATTGACTAATGTCCCTGGAATTCTTTTCTTTGGGTATGTACACCTTCCGCTATCATCCACTGTTGGCTGATATGGTAATTTTCCATGCTAATTTTTTTAAGTTAGTATGCAACCATTTAAGAAGAGTGGGACATTTTTGTACAGAAGGAAAGGTATTCCGTTAGGGCCAGGTGCAGATTTATTTCTACTTTTGTCGACTATCGTTTTATTTCTTCGCGTGTGGGTGGTTTCATATCAAACTTCACTTTAGGAACGGCTGGCCAAAATAAGTTGCTATTATGATCTAGAGGAATATGTCGTTTAGGATCAGAGTACATACCTCTTAAATGTTCCGCTAGAACATTTTCCTCTATTTTGGGTACACCTGATCTTGGTTGATCAAATATATTCCTCGCATATTTGTACGGTTCCTGGAAGAAACGCTCCTGGTCTTTCCTTCGTTTCACTCGTCTCTTTCTCAAATTTTCAGCTCTGCTAAGAGCGTTGTGTTTCTCTTTAAGGTCCTGCCATATTTTAAGCAAGCCTTCTTTCTCGTCAAAATTTGCAAAACGGATTTGTCGTTTTAGATTTCTTTTTTGTTTCTCAAATCTTGCATTAACCGTTGACGCCTGTTCTTTTTGGGTGGTGGCTTATCATTTTTCCTCCTTCACGCCGTAGATTTCCTTACAAACTCTGTAGATTATTTTACTACTTTCGTTCAAACGTTCGTGATATTTCTTTCTTCCCAGCTCTTTATGTAATGTCTTGCTAATGATGTTGTCTAGCATACACCACGCTTCCGAGTTCGATGCTGGTGGAAATTTGATTCTTGGCAGTTTGGGTTGCATCCCATCCTTTGATTCAATTAGCTTGGATATCCTCAGCACTGTGGTATGCATCCTGGCATTGGTTTTCCGACGTCTTATTTGTGTTGACAGAGCGCTGCTCCTGAACCGTTTTCAGAGAAGCACAACCCATTTTTGTAAGGTGAATCTTCGCTCCCTTTTGGGACCTGAATTTCCGACCGCAAACACATGGGAAGTCCGTGCACTTTTCTAAATTCATGGTTTGTTTTTGTTCGGGTTCGTTGCCGATTATTCCGTTTGGATTCATCATCCTCCCTCCCTTTCGGTGAATCCTGAGGGCATTTCCTTTTAAATCCTTTTTAGCGTTACTTTAATGAACTCTGGGTTGCTGACCCGGTGAGATCATCTGGTCTTTCCCAGCGTCCCCTGTCTTTCCAGGTGTCTGTTAGTCTGTTCCTAACCGCCATTCAGTCTATTCCTGAAAGCCAACGGACTAGCCATGAGTTTGAAGAAGGAAATTACTGGAAAGTAATTGAAACTCACCTGAAGCGAGCCAGTATAATACCCTGTTTAGAAAACTTTCAATAAAAAAGATCTTGAGAGGAGATGGGTGCCGCTTAACTATAATAATCTAATATCTATGTAAATGCACATCAAAGGGGAAAATATCAGTAAAGCTAAATGAAGAACAGGGAATTGCCAGTATACCCTGTTTAGAAAACTTACAATAAAAAAGATCTTGAGAGGAGATGGGTGCCACCTAATAATGTGCAATCATCCAGTGATAGTCAACTTAAGTACTATTAATTCTATTTTATTGACAAACAACAACTAAATTAATATTGATATTGTATTAAGTATTAGCTGATGGCAGGCCCATGTCAAGGTTGGCAATGTGTGTAACAGCTATTTATTCCTGTTTGTGCCTAAGTAGGTTTGGATATGTGGTTTGCACAAATGGTCTCTCACCAACTTTGTTCTTGTGGTATAGTGAACAGACAATTTTACCAACATGCATATTGTTTAGATAGAATGTATGGAGAAGTAGTTTCATGCCTTTCCTAAGAACATTAATAGTGAAACTCTGTATTCTGATTCAATTTTTCATTCTGATGGATAATGGTGCCAGAAAACCTCTGCCCCTATTTACTATATATAAAATGCAGGGTGAGATGGATTCATGCCTTTCCCATTAGCTTATCCCTTTGTACTATTTGCTGATGAAAGGTTTTAAATTGGTTAAATGACATTCAATTCTTCAAAATATTTTTCATACACAGTTGCTTTTCTTTTTGATTTTAGATTTGTCGTCATCACTATAGAATCCGTAAAGCATTTGAAAATGCTGACCCCAAACTCCAAGGATTTGTTTCTATAGATGACCTGAGGCAGATTTTAGAATACTACATGAACCCCATGTCAGATGAAGTTTTTGGTCATCTCATGAAATGGTAATTTCTTTTCATGTATTTGGCTTTTATTTTGAAACTTATTTTACAAGACTGATGAACAAATTGGTTTCAACTTAATTACGGAGATAATCCTTGCATATAATCAGGACAGGATTTTGTCATTTTGGGCCCATCGGCTAAGGAAATTATATGAAATTATATAGAACCACCCTTTAACTGCCTACACCTGTCTTGAATATTTTTTTTACTCATGATATATTTTAGTAACATTTACATAGCTTGAATTAAACTTATTGCAAATTCTTTAAATAAACTAGAATAGCTATCTTTTGTTTGACAATAAAAATATTCTTTAAGAAATACCACTATTTTACTAATTATTGCAAACCAAATTATCTCATATTTCAACACAACTGTATTATAAATACAGATTTTTTATAACTAGCATTATAACAATAAAACAATCAAAATAAATGAGTTTGTCATACTGTTATCATTTCAGTTTATGAAACTATTTAGAAGTTATAACTTCTAGAAAATTAAAATCACTGCTTTATAAAAATTTCTCAGATTTAAACATTCTGAACTAAAATCAAACATGTTATGTACTTGAAACACAATGACACAAACTAAAACATTCTTTTCCTTGCTTTGCTTCCTGCAAAGTTAAATAAGTATGAATTTGTTATATTGATATCATTTTGGTTTATGAATCTATTTAGAAGTTATAACATTAAGAAAATTATAATCATTGCATTGTAAAAGCTTGAGGGGCCCTAGGCTGCAGCCTATACTAACCTAAAGAATAATCTGGCCCTTGTCCGTAGGCTGCAGCCTATACTAACCTAAAGAATAATCTGGCCCTTGTCCGTAGGCTGCAGCCTATACTAGCCTAAAAGATAATCCAGCCCTGCATATAATGTTACTTTTCTTAAAAAAATCAGAAGTTCAATAATCATTATTTAATTTGTGGAAGATGTCAATGTTTAAATAAATGATCTCGCTATTTTCATAAGTATGATAAGTGATAAGGTTATAATTTCTGAGATTAAATACATAAATAAATTTCTGAGGTATTGTAACTATTACATTGTTCAGACTGTTGTCCTCATTTTTATTGTGATATCCATGATGTTTTGGCTGTTCTACACTCCAGCCTTCTTCAGGTGATATACATTAGAATTTTGAACCAAACCCTTTATTTAGTCCATGTGGGTAGACTGTTCTAGTTCCGCATGCTATGCCTTTTCTGGATGTTCAGTTTCAGTTAATTCCATTGAAATAATAGACAGAGAACATCACTGGAAAATACAAAAACTTAAGAAATCAGCACATATGCTAGGCCACGAAAATCTCCTAAGCTGGGTAAGCATAGGCATGAATAAAATATGGGAACCAGTAATGCAGAGAGCTAGAGAAAACAACAGTAACAAAAATTGTAATATGAGCTCTGGTAAAAAAATTGATTACAGAGATATTATGTTTAAAGGTCCCAAAAATTCATTCACTGATGTCCCCAAGTGGATAAAAATATTGGTTGAAGTAATCCAAAAGTGACTTGACCCAAAGTGTTGTGAGTTCAATACCTGGCAACAGCAGAGTTTGGTTTGGTTTATTTTGTTTTACAGCATATCAACCACAATGGGTTATTTAATGCTGACAAAAATTTTTATTGCTGGTAATATTTTTTGTCAAAAATCTGTTTCTGGTAATATATTTCCTTCAAAATTGTATTGCTGGTAATAATTTTTTCAAAAAAGTATTGCTGGTAATAGTTAACTATTTGCCCATAGCTGGGACCCTAACAGGTGCTACTACCCCAGATCAGGGTGGACCTTGGAACACCAGCAATTAAGAGGTGGTTCCACACTCCTCAAAATCTCCTGATTAGAGGCCTTGCTGCTGGACGTAGTTTAACATCTTACCCATAATGTGGATGTAGTTTAATGTCTTACCCAGGACAACGCAACAGCAGAGGTGAAAAAAAAAAAATTGGAGTATTGAGTTACAAAAGGGAATTAACTGAAACCGAGATATCCAGAAAAGGCATGGCATGGGGAACTAGAACAATCTACCCTGGTAGACAAAATAAAAGGTTTGGTTCAAAATTCTGATGTGTATTATAAAATCTTAATTGATAAGGCTATTTTTATCTATATAAAATGTAAAAATTAATCTTATAAATGTATGTCAATTGTAACAAGTATGTTTACAATCAACTTATCACATGATTGTTAGAATCATTGATTCTGGGTCCTTGATAGCATTTCTTGGGAGCATGGGTCCCTGATGGCATTTCTCGGGACTATAGGACTAAAGAATTTGGTTTGAAATTCCAACACCTGAAGAAGGCTGGTGTGTACAATGGCCAAAATGTCATGAATATGACTATAAAGATGAGGACAACAGCCTGAACAATGTAAATAGTGTAAATAAATAAATGTAAAGAAATTAAATGATGAAAAATAAGAAAAAATATTAAGAACCATAGTTGTATATCAAATATCTTTTGAACTGATGTTAAATAGTATGTCTGTATTTTAGTTGAAAAGGAAAACACACAGATAGAGGAATATGTTAGAACCTTTTATTTACATATATACAATTTAACAAGCAATAAAGTCATAAAACACTGAGAATAGATAGGTCCATTCAGTATACATCAGTTTCATGATTATTTTTACATTTAGTGTATGAAATACTTATGCAAATAAATGTAAAAAACTTTTATCAGACAGAAGTGGTATTTAATAGACACCAATATTCAGTGAACTTAAAACAATTACTTAGTTACTTATTTTAGTGCATCATCTTACTTACAGTTCAATAATTTGTTGCATTTAATATTTCTGCCATTTGAGATTGTGAAATTTTGAATTTCTAATACAATTTTTTCCATACAAAATTTTATTTTTATAGATGCATTACAGAAATGTATGCATAGGTTAGCAGCACATTTTAAGATTATAAAATCTTAATTGATAAGGTCTTGTATAAAATATTTTTATCTACATAAATTGTAAAAATTAATTCTATAAATGTATGTCAATTGTAACAAGTATATTTACAATTGACTTATCATATGATTGATAGAATCATTCATGCTGGGGCCCTGATAGCATTTCTTGGGAGTATGGGTCATGATGGCATTTCTCCGGACTATGGGTCCATGATGGCATTTCTCCGGACTATGGGTCCATGATGGCATTTCTCTGGACTATGGGTCTATGATGGCATTTCTCCAGACTATGGGTCCATGATAGCACTTAGGAATATGGAGATTATTTGGTGATGTCCACCTGCTCTTCAAGTAACATGTTACAAATTATACTGAACTTTGACAATGATAATATTTTTAATTGTTATCAAACAGACATTGATATTGTATTGTGTGGACCAAGGTCCTTTCCTTTGCTTTGTAGTGCTACATCATTTTTTATAAGTAACCATACTAATTATGTGCTCAAGCCTCAGCTGGCTGTCCTCTCAAGCATTACCTTTCTTTCAGGAGGGGGCTGTGGTTATTACCCTTTATGAGATATCTCCAAAAGGGAAAGTACAGAGGGGGTTTGAGCAATTTTTGTACAGCTACCAAATCTTGCTTACAAAAAAATTAATCTTTTGTCATATCACCTCGATCTAGTTGTGTAGTTAAATACACATACTAAAATAAGCTTTAAGATTTATATATTAGATAAAATATTAAATTAATTGTATAAATTCTACACCTTTATCAACATTACCATGAATGGGAATTCACTGGAGGAGGTGTTCCATTTTAAATACTTAGGAGCAATCTTATCTGATGATGGTACCTGTAACTCGGATATCTGTGCATGGATTGCTGCAGCCATGTCAATGATGGCCAAATTCGCAAGAATATGGAGGAGCAAAATCAGCTTTCAAACAAAGTACAGACTGTACAAATTGCTGGTAGCCTCCATTCTCTTATATGGATGTGAAATGTGGACACTGTTGGCAGAAACAGAGAGAAGCATCCAAGCGTTTGAGGACAAATGCATGAGAAAACTCCTTGGCATCTTCTGTTAGGAACATAAAACCAATAAATCTGTGTGGAAAAGGGCTGAAAGTTTTGTGGGCCACCAGAAACCTCTCCTCACCACTGTCAAATGAAGGAAAATGGTATGGTTTGGACATGTTACAAGTCATGACAGCCTGTGCAAGACCATGCAAGGCATTGTTGGAGGTGGACATAGGAGAGGACGCCAATGTAAAAAGTGGTTGAACAATGTCAAACAATGGACAGGTATGCATATACCAGAATTGCTGAAGGCTGCTGTTGTTAGACCGTTATGGAGGAGATTTAGTTTGGCTTCTGCATTTAGACCCCCCCCCCTACGGCTACAAAATTCAAGGGGGGGAGGAGGAGGAGGATGAAGATGATGAAGAAGAAAAAGAATTTTACATTAATAGTTGAAAATTTATTAACATTAAATGGATAACATGTGATAATTTTGTTAATTCTATTCATGAGATTCTGCAGTGTTTTATTTGGGTACCACAACATACAAAAAAACAAAATACTGTGTGCATTGTAATGAACTGTTTTTAAAATAAAATTCATTATCTGTCTATATTTCTGAGATGAGGTATTATGTACACTATTTACATTATTCAGACTATTTTCCTCATCTTTGTCGCCATGTTTATCACAACATTTCAGCTGGAGTGTACAACGGCTGAAACATTGTGATAAACATAGCAACAAAGATGAGGACAATAGTCCAAATAATGTAAATAGTGTAAATAAAATTCATATTGATCAATAGAACAAATACTTTTACAAAACAACACACTCAATGCATTAGTTGCTCAATGTAACGAGTCTGACCATTTGTAATTTTTATTTAAGAAAGGCTTTAATTAAAAGAGAAAACAGTTTACTAAGATGAAAATGTATAAAAAGTGCTTTAATTGCTAGATCATCCAAATTTACCTCCAGATTCTTACAAAATTTCACCTTTCTTGGCAGATCTTCTATTTTCACAATGTTGGATACTTAAGAAGTCGTAGTTAAAAATAAAAAAAAAAAAAACTATATGGGGAGATTTACATTAAATTTTATGAAAAATGTTTAATTTCTGGTTTTGCTTTCATTTTTCTAATTGTCTTGTTTTTTTTTTAAAAAAACTCTTATTCTTATTGAGTAACAGGCTTTCATTGGATAGATTTCTTTTTCAAATCATACATCCTTATACTCTTTTTTCAGCCTTGGTATCCAACCTAAAGGTTTAATTGCATGGCAGGTTTTTCTCACCAATTTTCAATGCCCAAAAGAGAAGACTTCTTTTAAAACAGTAGAATACAAAAACATTCCAAAGTAAGCTGATATTTTTCAGAACCATTTGAGAGTAAAACTGAATGCTGTTTGATTTATTAGTGTTTTGCATAGTAATAGAGTGACTCTTGAGTTAATAAATATTTCAAATAGTTCTTGAAATACATGTATGTATATATAGATACATCATGTGGAAAAAAAAATTGTGTGGCGTGTTTCATGGTTTAGGACTTCATTAGACAAAACTAATATTTATGTTGATGTAACAACATGTGCACATAAAGGAAAGGGGACACTAAAATTTTAAATTTTTAAATTAAAATTTTTTTTTTAATAATGTGTTTAGGCTTATAGGCTAGCCAATTTCATTAAATTTATTTTTTGTTTATATATTTATCCCTTTTGCTACGTACTGCACATTTTGAACATAACGATAATGCATGAAATGTGTCACATGAAAAATTTTTCCATTTTGTCATTAATTTTCCCAAAATTGTTATGATATATAAAAATTTATATCATTTTCTTTACTTCCATAAATACATCAATAAAATCATAGTCTAATGTTGGAAAAAATATGTTTGTTTTATACAACAAATATTTAATTTTCAAAATAAATTCATTAGCAAAGAAGGAGATCAATTCAGTGAAAATTACAGATCAAAATTCAGTTCATCTAGTGATGGACTTTGATTAAATGTTTTTTTGCTAACATTATTAGACGGATTGCTAAGGGAAAGAACCTTTTCGATTGAAAACCCTTTTCCGTTTCCTTTATAGCAATGGAAATTTTTAAAGAGAGAAATATGGTTGAATTATAAAAAAACAAGACTTAAAAAAGTAACATGTGACGTGATTAAAATTATTATTCTTTTTTTTTTTTTTCGTGAATACTAAATAAACCTATTCCGCGGAAAGAATTATAACTGAGTTATCTCCCATTATTTACCATAATTAAAATTGTCATCACTAACATTTCAAATATTGTTCAGATATTTAACCCTTTGTGATGTTGATTACCACAACGTTCTAGCTGACACATTCTACAGATATTCTATACAGTTGTTGAAAAAGGGGCTTTTTTTCGTTCATTATACATTGTACATCTGAAAAAAATATATATTCAGAAAGAGGGGAAATAAGTAAATAAATTAGAAAAAGCTGACTAGTTCTTACTCCTCTTTCATTAGAGCTCATTCTAGAAAACATAAAATAGCTATGCAACTCGACTCAAAAAGGAATAAATTGATAATATGAAATGCACATATATTATTAATATATTAACATATGTATATTTATATTACAATTTAATCACAATGAAAGCCAACAGCTATTCTTTGTGTTTACACAAAGATGGTTGCTTAGATTTTATGAAATTGGTCTCAAGTTCTTTCATCAAATCTAAGCAGCCTTTCTTCTTTTGAATTGCCATTTATAGTGATTGTAATTATTTGTTGTCATTTATCTTCCTCTCTGTTTTAAAATTAATATTCCTGTTTTTGTAGCTTTCCTTAAATTCTGTACCTCCAAGAATATCTTTTAGACATTTGAAGCATTGACATAATCTTACCATGATAAGGTAATTTAGCAGTAATTTAATTTATACTTTTAGAAGATACTTTAATTTCTCTTAAACTTGTAGCAGATGTTAAACCTTTTCATTATACGCACATGCATTCATAACGCTATCAGCAGCAGTAACCACTGGACATATGTAAAAAAAAAAGTGATTGCTACTGCTGACAGGATTATCTAGCAGAAAGGTTTAACATTGCTATACACTAAAAGGAAGGATAATGTAGCCTTATATTTTATACTTATAACAGGAAGAATTTTCTCAAGTAATTATCATGAATGATTAAGATTTGGAATAAAAAGTAACAGAAATAAGATGGAAGAAATAAGAGTTAAAAATTAAAAAATAATTGACAATGCTTCATGTAAATTATTTGAATAATATTACAACTAATACTAATGTATAATTAAACAAAGATGGCTGAATTTGGGGGAATAAAGAATCAGTTAAAAATCAATAATAATTATCAATTCATTTAATTTCATTATACTGTATTCAACAGAGAAATAATCCCTTTGAAAAATACCAATACTTATGTTGATGCCAAAACTGTGATGTTCCATCTTAGTCAAAGCCTCATCTTTCAATATGGATCAATTGAAAATGCTTTCAGAAAGTTAGATCATGTAAGTTTTTATATCATTACACAATTTCTTTGAATTTGTTGCATTGTTTGACTGTAAAAAGCCAACAGGCTTCAGTGACAAAGTATACATTAGTAATACTAATCTTTTGTGCTCTTAAAAATATGTAATAATGAAATGAAAAAGATAAAAAACGAATGAGAAAGGTTATTCCAATACCCTACTAACATAGTGTAAAAGTTAAATGTTCCAATTATGGTTGAAACTGGGATTTTGAAAGTTGATTTTAAAGGTTGGTAAACTCCCCTTACTTAAAAAAAATCATCTTTATTGCTCCTTTTGCTATATCATGCTTAATAAATATCAACAGTAAGAAAGATGAAAGATAATTTAATTGAAATCTGAGATGAAGCATTTTCACAAGAAATATTTTGTCTTTTATTGTTGCTCATTATCACAACTTCCTAGGTTGAATAACTTTTCACTGTTATGATAAATAACATATCATGATAATATGATAATAACATGAAATAAAAATAAAGATGTTTTTCATTTTACACTTCAAATTAATTGAAGGCTATTATAAGGTAGTGAAAAATAAATGGTTTGATATGAAGGTTTAGAGTAGAGGTAAGTAATATAATTGTAGATTTGTGCACTATTGACTAGTTTTATATATCTATGTATGATTTTTATTTGCTGTTTCATCTTTTTTTGTAATTGTGGTACATTTGATTTTGGTAATATATGACAGCTACTCACAAACAATAAAAAAAAGATACTATCAAAATCAAATAGTAAACAGATTTATGATCTTTGAAGCAATATTCAAACAACAGCAACCATCGATAAATAAAAACAATTATAAGAGTCCGCATCCCCAAATGTATATAAAAAAGAAAAAACACACATAAGTCAGACTGCTCATTGTCAACATCACAAGACTCAGTTCTATGAAAATCACCAATTGTCTTGACCTATCATGATGATGGCTTAAGAAAGGTTTATACTTGTACTTTTCTTTCAAAATTAGCTTCAAATAATTTTTGAAGGAATTTCTTCCTTGTCTGATAAGGATTATTTATAATATGGAAAAGTCGATTATTAAAATTAGTTGATACAAAATGTCTTGTTTTTAATATTTGCCTTTACACACAGACACACACACACACACACACATACACATATATATAATATTATGATCTAATGGAATAACTTGTCACCCCCATGAGTGAATACACTATAGGTAGTAACTACCTATAAGTATCTGTAAGTCAACGGACTACAGAGACTAGCTGGAATCTGTTCCTGCTAGACAGTCGAACTCTCTGCCTGAAAGCAGAGGGGAACCCAGATGAGGCTCTGCCGTAGGGCAGAGTCTCGTTCAGGGAGGTAGACTGCCCCTGAACCCGGTTATGTGGGTTCAAAAACGGAATATTTTTGGCCGAGCCTACGGGCTCGGAGAACCCACATCAAACTGGCCTTGTACCACATGCAACCCTCGTGTGTGGAGGGATAGCTAAGTATACTAGCTGGAATCTGTTGAGTACAACTCAGATTTACATGAGAACTACCAACCTTCCAATGGTAGCAATCACTACTGGATTGACTTGCAATGACCTTGTGCATAACTTACCTTTATTCTTATTGTACTGGATTTTACAATAAATCTTTTACTTATTTTATCCACCGTGTTTTTCAAGTATATATTCCTATTAGCATGGAATATAACATATTACAAATTAAGCGGCCAAGTAAAAATGCCAAAAACTTTTTATCATTGAAAAACCCAGATGACATGCGAAAAATGGATGTCATTGTTTGTGAGCAGGCACCCCTACCCCACCTTAACTTAATCTGATTTTGAAAGTAACTCGTATTTGATACATAATTTCTGGTGAAATTAACACCCAAACATCCCTTATCAAAATGATTGAATTTTTTCTGTAACCTTAGCAATTTAAAATATTAAAATTGTCTGTGCTTATAAGTGAATTAAACTTTTTAATTAGGTTATTCAAAAAACTGCTTGATAATGGAATGGAACTATGGATTTTTAAATTTAATTTTATAATTAAATTTAAAATTTTTAGTTTCTATTTTGAAACACAGCAATTCCTGTGTAGCGATTGGACCATATTTTTAAAATAGTAAATAATTATATATATATATATATATATATATATATATATATATAATAAGGTTGCTCAGTCAGTGTGCCTAAACATTGAATCTATATTTATATCTGTGACCATGAATAATTTTATTTTCAGATCCATGTTCTGTTTTTCTTTTTTTTTGTTTTTTTTCCAGCGTGGACGAGGCTGGCTGACACGGCTAGATATTGAAGCTGAAGTGAAAAAGCTGTATTACTGTCTGAATGAAAGAGAATACCAAGAAGTGTGTGTTATGTTGGATCCGGAACATATAAACCGAATTTATCTTCCAAAGTTCATTGAAATCCTTAAAGGAGTCGCAGAGGTAAACTGAATAGCAGTTTTGAATTTGGATGTTTTTAGATTTTAAGCATAATGTCTGCTTAGTGGGTAAAAAATCATCATTAGTGCACAAAAGATGTATGGAGATGTGTGTGAAACTGTAGATAGTTCTTACTAGAAAAATGTATGTGTTACTTGCTGCAAAAGAGGAAAAGTACATGTCTGTTTGAAGTTAAATTGTAAAAAATCATATATCTTTGAGGTAAAATATATTAGAAACCACTGATATTATTTATATGATTTAGATATTCTCATGTTTTTATTGTTATTATTGCAACATTTTGTTTATTGTACCCATGACCTTCTTCAGGGAATTTAATCTATTGGGATAGATCATTCCCATTCCACTGTCCATCTCAAAGAATATCTTATCTTCTCTTTTTAGTAATGGTTAGTTATTGTTAGTCCTGTTTCTACTGAATCTGAGTTTGCATTACTTTGCCCAGGGATTGAACTCACAAATATTTGAACCAATGCTTTAATCCACTAGACTATTGTCCTGTGGGACAATCTTGAATCTATAACTTTATACCTTAAACCTAATGTTCTTATTGCATACCTGCAGATGCTGCTACCTTGCTGTTATACTTGACCTCCTCTGCCTGACACTTCTCTTTTTTACTGCTATCTAAATATGGACAGTGGGATGTGAATGATCTACCTTGTAGATTAAATAAATGGTTTGGTTCAAAATTTCTTGAAATTACCAACAGATACCTGAGGAAGGGTGGAGAGCACAACAATCAAAATGTTGTGATGATAATAACAGAGATGATAAAATTAGTCCAAATTTAAATAGTGACAACACCTCATCCCAAAAATTTTGACAGAAATTATATCATTCAAATTCTTAAGTTCAAAAGGCGAAGGATTAAAAAAATCATTTAAATTTAAAATTTAAATCCAAAAATGAACCAGATATCAAGAGGGATAACTCTCTTTATCTCGTGCAAGTTTTCGTCAGGTGATATAGATCTATTTCCCATATGAGGTAATTTGGGATTTTATTGTGTACTACTATTTATTTGCTCTGTAATAATAAATACATTGAGCTCTTTTTGTGGATCAATTATGATATTTCATATTATGAAGATCCACCTGCATTATATACAATGGATTTATTACCTTTACTATATATATATATATATATATATATATATATATATATAATTTGGAAAAAATATGTAAATTTTTATGAAGAACAATTTTATGGAAAAAACTGTTTCAGAGTTTTTGTGTGATGCATGGCTCTATTTAGTCTGATGAAGTCCTAAAGGATGAAACAACATCTAACAAAAACTCTTTCCACTTTGTCATAGTTTTTTCCCTAAAACATATATATATATATATACTATCAGCAAGGCCTGTGCTTGATTCAAAAGTCATACGACTCATACACCAATCACTATCACTTGACTTAAAATATTTTTGCCCTCCCTTGCCTTTAAAGGAATGCCCTTTGCCGTGCTGATGTTGCTACATGCCTTACTTCTTGCAAATTTTTTCTAAGCTCTATACTAAACATTAAATCTGTTACGAAAAAAGAACTAAACAAAATGAACACAAAATGATCAGCTTTAAAAAAGGACTCATAACTGGAAAAACCAAATGAAAAAAGAAAGTTAACAGCAAATACTTTTCCACACCCAACCCAGTTCTGCGGAATCAGAATCAACGTTGAATTTAAGCAAGTGAATGAGTCAATTGGAGTAAAGTGACAAATGCAGTTATCGATTTTTTGCATGCTAGCATGCTAGTTGAAATTCATGTCAGTCAGCTGTTGGCTCTCACACTGACCAATAGAATCTTCCTGCCTATTCATGGCAGCCAGTTATAGGCTCTCACTCTGGCCAGTACAAAATGGCTGCAAACTACATGAAAACTGCCGTAGAAGCATGAAAAAATCAATTATTTCCACTATCAATGGGAGTTGGGAAATGCAAAGTCAATCTTGGCCTTCCCACTAACTTGGAGCATGTGCATGTAAATTTTGGTGCAAATCCATTGAAAATTGTGGCTGTGCATTCATTACACACACACACACATCCTGCCTTTTATAGATAGAGATTCATAATCTTGAACCATCATTAAAAACACTTGTAATAAAACAAGAAAAATTTTTAAAATTCTCAAAATAAATAATTCCATAGTCTTTAATGCTTGATAATGCTTTTCTGACACACAGCATTTCTTTTTATGTTGTTAAACTAAGCTGATAGTTGATGTTAACGAGCTGTATCTCTTGAATATATATATATAAATCCACAGAGAGCTCAATGTAAGAACACAGCAAATATAATAATGTAAACAGAATCCTTAGCATGTAAGCAAACATTTAGGCCTTATTTTCTTGATCCTTCCTCCCTTGTAGGCAAGCAATGCCATCCAAAAAAAGGGCTGCTTTGTTATGAAAGAAGGAGATGAGTTACATAATTACTTGCAAACGTTGTGCAAAATACCCATTTACCCTTCAATACCCATGTGCAAAGTTTAGGCTTGGAACTTCCAGTGATACCCTTCACCTACCTCCGTCTTTAATGGCACAAGATTTCAAGAACACAAAACATTACTGAGTAACCTGCATATGACATGTTTATAGTGGCCATTAATTGTGCAGCACAATTTACACTCTCTCTATCAAAACAGCATAGCTTGTACTGGTGCATTGTGTGCCACATTTCAAGTGTTGAAGTGATCGCAGGTTTTAAATTAGAGTTTTCCTTCTCTTAGGGAGATGTCTTAACAAGGACTAAGTGGTCTCTCTCTTTCTGGACACAAACTAAGATATTTCTATGTTCCTGTGCAAAAAAAAAAAATAGAAAAGGGCAAAATGATCATATCTTCCTACACATACATACATCCACAGAGACGCATGCACATGAGTGAATGCATACCTGCAGAGACACATGCATGACCGCACGAGTGCACACACAAACACAAAGAATACAAAAGAAAACTTACACCAGTGTTAAATATGCATAAAAGGAAAAACTTGAAAAAATATAAGCAGTAAATTGCTGATACCCACTGAAGAGTGGATGAACATGTCCATCTACAAAACTCTGGAATTGGGATGCTGGAGGTAACATCAGTCAGCTAAGTGACATACTTTTACTCATATTAATCATATATATATATATATATATATATATATATATATATATATATATATATATATATATATAATGCAAATAAAAATGATTCTCTTGCTGCATGAAAAAAGAGGCAATTTTTTTTACCTCCATTTCTCAAATGATCCATGGAGACCCAGTCATAGTAACAATTGGGAATTTTCACTAGCCTGATGCCCAAGATTAGACTACCCTAGAACTAAAAGGTACCTATTGCTCTGCTATTTAATTTACCCATAATTGAAGAGAGAAGTAAATTGATTTTCCTAAGTGCAAAGCTAAAAATTAGCTGAAGTTTGAGCTGGGTTCATTGAATCAGTTCTCGATGCTCTTAACCAATAGGTCACCCACACCCCCTTACATAGATATGAGTATGACTTTAAAAAAAAATGCATACCAGTTTCTACATAGCACTAATAGAGAATATAGTCTGTATAATAATACAGACTACATTCTCTATTAGGGCTATGTAGAAACTGGTATTCATCTTTTTTTTTGTAAGTCATACTTGTATCTATTGATATGTATTTCTTGACTTTTATTTCATTGACTTGTATTTCTTTCATCTTATTTCTCTTGCTTTTTATCATAACAATCATAGACTGAAGATCTGCAATAAAATCAACAAAAATAAGATCAAAGAAGTACAAATTCAAAATATGAACTATAATTGACAATATTTCTTTTATTAAATTTGAATAATATATGTGCATCAACTTAGAGATAATTGCATTATAACACATGTATGTAAATATATAATTTTTGAATTCCAGGTTGGAATCTATTGTTTTTTTTTTGTTTGGTTTTTTGAATTGGAATTATCTTGATTTTTTTTTCTTTTTTAATCTTTCTTTGATTTAGTCACCAGCATCTGCATCAGTTCCTCAGCGCATTCCAACTCCGTCAAAAACAATGTCTAGGGAAAATGTATGTATTCAATTGTTAGCATATTTTTTTTGTATTCAATCAATTCTCCTCCTCCTTAAAAACTTTGTCCTTCAAGAATGTAGGTAATTATATAGGTAATGGAGTAGTTTGCCATTGTCTCTTTTACAGTTTTGATTTCAGAATGATCCTTTTCAGAGACTGGTTACCAACCAAGGCTAGAGAACCTTATCTGTTTTGATATTTAATCTAGATCTAAAGAAGAGATGGATTCATGCCTTTTTACAAGTTTTTATAAAAACCTATTTCATTGAACAATGTTATGATGCTCCTTGTCTCTGCTGTAGTTTCCCTGGAAATAAATAGGAAGCATTATATTTGGAGCATTTCATACACACGCATGTGTGTATGTATGAAATGTGTACATATAATGTCTATTTTCATTTATGGGTTTGTTTGTTACTTTGAACATTGTTAATGATTTGTTCATCAGTGCCTTTTCAAATTGCTCTGCATCCTGGGTATGACATTAGATTACATCTGGCAGCAAGGTCTCTGAGTGGAAGGTTTTGAGAAGCATGGAACCACCTCTTAATTGCTGTTGTTCCCAGGTCCACCCTGATCCGGGGTGGTAGCACCTGCTAGCTATGGGCAAATAGTTAACCCCCAAATTGGGGGCAAAACACTATAAAAATAGATTAAAACATTATGAAAGTATAAAAATAGATCAGGTTTGGAATAAACCAAACCTGATCTAGAAACTGATCTCTTACAAAGAATACATATTCTATTCATACAAACCAATCCTAAAACTTGTTAGCATTAATTAACCCATTGCATTGAGGCTAATATGCCGTAAAGCAAAATAAACCAAACCAAATCAAATTGTTCAAAGCATCATAAAAATTCAACTGGTTAATTCTCCAGCCATCTTTAAATAGATTTTCTTTTTTTTTTCAATTTAACACTCCTTCTTGTTAATAAATCATATAAAAACACAATCAGCTTAAAGATTAGATTTAATGCATAGAAATGTAACTTAAAATGACTGTAGAATTAAATTGCTGAAATGTTGAGATGTTAAGAACAACTATATAAATTGATGGCAATAATCTGAAAACATTGAACTCATCTCATAATGGACGCTTGAACATAATGATTATTGGCACAGTAAGTGGAATTGACATGTCAAGTTCAAATTCAGCCAAAGACTATTCCAAATCCAAAACTGTTTGAGTGCTGAGTAAACAACTTCACCTCATAAAACTTACTTGCTATAGAGACCACAACAGCAACACCTAACATGGTGAGTCAGTCGTTCACTTTTGAACCGACTGCTCGGTTGAACTCTCTTCCTATGGACGGGAGGAACCCGAAGGAGGCTCCGCCGAAGGGCGGAGTCTCCTTCGGGGAGGTAAACCGGCCCTGAACCCGTTTATACGGGTACAATGGGCATATTTTTGGCTGAGCCCGTGGGCTCAGAATGCCCACGTTAAAAAGGCCTTGTGCCACGTGACACCCTCGCGGGGGGGGGGACTCAATATCGTGAGTCTGTAGCACTATCATCATCATTATTCAACTGTAGTTGAGATCACTGAGCCAATGCGAACAATCCTTTCTTTAGCTGTATAGAATGTGTTACACCAGGGCTACATACAGTTTTGAATTCAGAGTTTTCCTTCTCCTAGACCAGTTGCCACCCAGTCTATCCTGCTATTTACCCATAGCTGGGTGTAGAAGAAGAGGATTCATACCTTTCCCAAGGATATTAGCATGTAAGTGAATGTAATGGATCTGACTAGAATTTGAACTTGACACTCTGGTTTCTCAATCTGAGCCTCTATCCATTATTCCATTGTGCCACAGGGAGTCTATAGCATTAACAAGAACATATGCCAGGATGCTGACAGATGCTGGCCTAAAAAGTTATGAAGAGCATCTGAAGTTAAAGTAAAAATAATACTATTCAAAGAATTATTCCTAAGAGTATGGAGTGAGTTATGTGAGAAAGGGAATATTTCCTGTTTGCATTTCCCCCATTATGAGCATTATTATATTCATGATATAATAACACTTTAATACATGAATGGAACAGAATAGCTGAAAGAAAACACAAACATGCTTTGTTCTCAAAGAGATTTTTATACTGATAAGTCATGCACAAAATTATAGACAAATAATTGTCCCACATATATAAAAATCAACAGTGTGAAAATTGTGAATAGATAAAGGATCTTGTAATAATTCCCAATGGGAGTTCAAGCATCCAGAAGATTCTTCTATGTTTCTTGAGAAGCCATATTTTTCCTGGTGAGAATTATGGCAAGGCCATGTGGTGTAGCTATACTTATATTTCCCAATGGGAATTTGACTGGGCTGGACTTATCAGCTATATATCTGGTGAGGACATATTTCCAAATGGGAAAATAGAAAGTCATGAGTATTCCCAAATGAGAAGACTGTAAACTGGAGATAGTTTCTATAAATGGACAGATTTTTTCTTCTATGTCTTTGTTGTGGACATATTTTTCCAAATTGGAAAATGGTGCTATAGACTTGTGAGTTGCCCCATGGCAGCTGGCTGGCCTGGTCAGACAGATTTATCTTGGCCTGTTTTAATTTCAGGTAACTAACTAAATAACTGACTGCTTTTGTCACTTTATGATCTGATGTTGATAGGTGGTTGTCATATGACCCACCTGACATCATCTCAATAAAAAGGAGATAATCACCTTTTGCATTCATAGGGTGATATAAATATTTAGTAACTTTAGTTTTGTCTCACATAAGATGGCAATAGTAGGGCACGTAGATGGGCATTGAACTCTCCACAGTTGTAATTGGTTTGATAAAACTAGCATGCTAACCATTGTTCTCTCGTGCGATTATTAGAATCTAATCCGTTTATTCAAAGCTGTTTCTTCAGAAATACTGATTTTACAGTATTAAAGATTTTACTAAAAACTTCCACCATGCAAAGAAAATTTCAGCAAACATGTCTGCAATCAGACAGAGTGTCAAAATGACAGTTTTTCCCATGACCCCACATTTTTAACATCCTTCACTCATCAGCAATGTTTATTGTTTTAAAAAGTGATGATTAGAATTGTAATAAAACCTAAATATATGAAAGTGAAATTATACATTTTCTTTGTTCTTGAGAAATTAGATCAAAATTATTCTCATGCATTAACAAAAATAGATTTCACTGAATCTCTTGCAAAGAATACTATCTCCCAAATGGTTGCATTTTTAGAGATATTTATGTTGATTCAAACTCTGGATGATCTTTTTTGTACTGTAATATTAATTGAATTACTATAAACGTTTTATTTAGTTGCTACATGTTTTTGAATAGACATCTCTTTTTTTTTTCTTTTTTTTTTTTTTTTTTTTTTTTTTTTGGTAACTGACATACCAAACTGTGAATGAAAATATGCTTTTGGCAGGAGTTTGAATCTGTGTTTCCCTTTTTTATTGGGGACACCACTTTCAATCCAGGTGTGTTTTACTCAGCTACAAAAGACTTCGCAGTAAAGCAAGGTGCAACTTCATTATATTTTCTTTTTTAAAGAAATGCACATCTCTTGCTGGGACCATTTGAAGACCATATCTGCTAACTTTTTTTTGATCTGAAACCTAAAATAATTTTTAAGGAATTAATTTATTTTATTTATAATCTGACATTATTTCTTAGTACTATGAACATTTTAATTAATGGATACTTGTATTTGAGTAGATACCCCTGTTTTTTTGTTTTTTTAATGGTGTAATTGATAATTACTGGCACAGGCTTCATAAAAAAAAAATGAACATTTCAGCAGGGTTTGAATCTGTGTCCATCTTTTTCTTTAAGAAACCACGTTTGAGTTAAGTGCGCTCTTTTGGAAATATTTAGTTTGATTCAACTTTGAACTATGTTTTATGTGCATTAACATTAATTTGCACAATTTAATGTTGTATTTCCAAAACAGGTTGAAGAGATTTTAAAAGAACATCTTGTGAGCAAATGTGAAGTTTGAGTAATATGTGTTTGCATACAAAGTCAGTATTCATTGTGTTTTAACACATATCTGTAATTATAATTTTTGAATTCTAGTTTGGAATCCATTGTTTTATGTTTTTTATCTTGATTATTCTTTTTTTTTTTTTTTTACTCTCTTTGATTTTAGTTCCCAGTATCTGAATCAATTCCTCAGTACATTCCAACTCCGCCAAAAACAATGTGTAGGGGAAAAGTATGTATTTAATTGTTAGCATTTTCTTTTCAATTAATCCTCCTCCTCCTTAAGTCTCATATCTCTACAGGATGTAGGTAATCATACTTCTCCACAACTTCCTCTCTTTTTGTATGCAGTGCCATGATTGTTCTTGGGAAAGATAATAGTGGTTTGTCATTGCCTCTTTCATAGTTTTGATATTCAGAATTGGCCTTGTCATAGACTAGTTACCAACCAAGGCTAGAGAGTCTTATCTGCTCTGATATTTAATTTAGAATTAAAGAAGAGATGCATTCATGTTCTTTTACAAGGACAAGAATGCAAAGTGAGGACAAACTAAGGCTACTGAAATTTGAACACGATTCACCAATTCCATTTTCTGTAATATTAACCATTTTTCTCCCTGCAGCTCCTATCTAAAAATAAAAATCTCCATGTAAAGATAGACAGTCCAAAGGAATTATAAGTCTATAAAATTTAGGCATTTACCATCACAACAGGTGGAATAATTAGGAAGAATATTTACATAAAAAGAAGTGAAACCAGTCTGCTTTGCTGTTTAACCCATAATTGAAGAAAGGAGAGTTGGATTCATGCCTATTTTAGGAGCAGAAGTGCAAAGTGAGCCAAACTGCCTTAGCTGGTATTTGAACCCAGCTTGTCAAATTCATTTTTCTGTTCTGTTAATAGTGAGTTCACCATTATTTCACATTAAATCAGTATAAAATGAAAGAAAAATTATTGGTTGTTATTTACATTATTGGCATCATAAATTATTTACATTATTTGCATCATAAATTATTTTGGGTTTGTAAGAAAATAGTTTCTACTTCTTACATTGTAGAAATTCTTATACAAAATTTTAGTCCTATAAATCATGATGTCTATGATGGACTGTCGCCATTTTGGGCATGCTTGTATATAAATACATTATTTTTTGTTATTTAGAAATATAATAAATATATTACATTAAAACTCAGCATGTGTCTGACACATTTGGATGAAAAGTTAACATGAGTTATCTTTAATCTTATACTGAGAGTAACACTTTTTATATCAGCAAAGTCCACTATGTAGAGATAACTGAATTGCCCATTTATATAGAGTGAACTTTTCTGGTGATATAGTAAACATAGAATTTTTTGTTATTTTAAACTTGATGAATACTATAATTTATTTTTACCTTATCTAAATTATTTTTAGCTCAATAATAACTGAATGGTAATTTTGTAATTTCTTTATATTAATAAACTCTAAAATTTTGAATATTATCACCATTTTTTTTTTTTTTTAAACGTAAATAAACTATTATTTTAATGTTTTGTATAAGAAAATTTTTTTTCTTATTTTTGATATCAAAATAATTCTCATGCATTAACAAAAATATCTCTGTGGTAATTCGGCTAGGACAAAAAGATGAACACAGGTACCCAGTTCAAGCAACTGCTAGCAACTGTTTTATTACAAGTATATACAAATGTATTGGTTCTGTCTTAGCCAATCAACATCATCTTTACAGATAGTGTCTTGACTGTGTGTCAGCCAATCAGCATTGTCTTTACAACATATACAACCTTCTTCCCCAAATTTGTATAACTTTTATTTGTATAACTTTTATTTATTTATATCTTATTCAGATGTGGTTACCAGCTAGCAATAAACCATCTCTGTTTTTTGTTAGGCTTTACAAGTTTCCCTGACTGTCTCTTTTGATGAGTATCACTTAGAGATGCAGTTTTAGTGCTTAGTAAAGCTGATTCAAGTTGGGGTTGGACTGTTATTGTAGCCAACTGGTTCATGTGAGATGAAGGATGTGACACTTGGTCTTCAATTCTTTCTCCTGTGTGTATAAGGCAGTGTCTATTTTGCCTTATGGTTGATCTAGTCTTCATGGTAACAATGTAGGATCTTGGTTGAGCCAATAAATAATCAGATATGCTCAAAGACACAGCCTGCCCCAAAGTAGACCCTAATGCCACTGTCATTCCCACACATGGTTAGAAAAGAAGGGGACACAGGGACCCAGTTTGAGTGACTGCTAGTTACTGTTTTATTACAAGTATATACAAATGTATTGGCTCTGTCTTAGCCAGTCAACACTGTATTTACAGATAATGTCTTGACTGTGTGTCAGCCAATCAGTATTGTCTCTACAATATATTATACAACAGTAACCATTTCACTGAATTTTTTGCAAAGAATTTTATTCAACTATCTCTCATATACTGTAATATTAATTCGGATATGATAAAGTCACCATTTAATGTTATATTTCCAAAACTACTTGAACAGGTTTTTAAAAAAGCTTATTAGCAAATGTGAAATTTTTAATATGAATAATGTGTGTTTGAGTCAGAGATCATTGTATTATAACACATATATCTAAATATATAATTTTTTAATTCTAGGCTGGAATTCATAGCTTTTTAATTGAAAATGATTTTGATTTTTTTTTTTATTCTCTCTAGTGTCCAGTATCTGAACCAATTCCTCAGCGCATTTCAACTCCACCAAAAACAATGTCTTGGGAAAATGTATGTATTCAATTGTTAAAATTTTCTTTGTATTCAGTCAGTCCTCTTCCTTAAGTTCTTTGACTCTTCAAAATGTATTTAATTATGCTTCTCCATAGCTTCTTTTCTTTTTATATTCACTACCATGATTGTTCTTGTGAAAGATAATGGAGGGGTTTTATCACTTCCTGTCTCTTCCTTCACTCTTTTGAATTCAGAATTAGCCTTTTAATAGACTGGTTGCCAAACAAGGCTAGAGAACCTAGTCTGTCTTACTATTTTACTCATAGCTAGAAGAAAAGTTGGGTTCATAACTTTCATAAACTGTTTTAACTGAAATTTGAACTCAGTTTGCCGATTTCATTTTCTACTTTGTTAATAGTTCATCCATGGCACCTTTTCATTCAATCAATATAGAAAAAAGAAACATTGTTGTTTACATTTACATCATTAATTACATAGTTTATATTGTAGAAATTTTTATCATAAGTTTTAGTTTTATAAATCAAGATGGACTGTCACCATTTTGGTCATGCTTGTATATAAATACATTATTTTTATTTGTTATTTTTAAATTACTAAAAAGTAGAAATATTAGATTAAAATTCAGCATGTGTCTGATACATTTGGGTGAAACAGTAACCGGCTATCTGTAATCTTATATTGAGAGTGACACATTTTTATATCAGCAAAGTCCAGTACGTAGAAATGAATGAATTGCCCATTTGTATAGAGTGGACATTTCTGGTGATATAGTAGACATAATTTTTTTTTGTTATTTTAAACTTGATGAATAAAACAATAATTTATTTGAATCTTAAATTATTTTTAGCTTCCTAAATAATTGCATGGTAATTTTGTAATTTCATTGTTCTTTAAAACTTGTAGGGGGATTATAACTCTGAGTAAACAATTATAAACTCCCTAATATTTATATATACAAAAATACTCATAAAAATGAGAAACAACAAGACATGGAAACAGCAAGACAAGTATTATTTATTATCTGATTATTATGTGGTGTTGGAAACACAAGAAACAGTAATACTGAGTAGAATGTGAGTTTTGGGGTCAAATGTCAAATGTCAATTACAATCTGACAGAATGATAAGATAAAGAATAAGCAAAGTATATACAGTCTTTCTTGTAAGTTTTTTTTTTATAGATGTGTGTAATGAGTGTCCAGATAATTTAGTTGGAATATACAAGATGTATCTGGGGTTTTCTTACCTTGAATTTAGTTGGAATTTTACCTTGAATTTTTGTTGAGTATTAAGAGATAAATGTTACCATTATGTCTTGAAACAGGAAAAGTAGCTGAAATTTTCATTGACTCACATGTTGATGGTCTGTCCATGTGACTGCTTGTCCAATAGTAAGAGGAGAGAATTAATATTGGTTCTCATTGGTTTAGAAAGAGTGAATTAATGATAATTATAATTAATAATATAACTGTAATTATTTTATAGTAATTATTTTTGACACTGTAATCAATTTTTATTTATTTATTTTTTATGGACATAACACAGAGTATAATTAATTTTTTTATTTATGTATTTCTTTATGGACATGACAAACTTAAATATTACTGACATTTTTTGACAGCAAAAGTAAACTACTAATATAAGTAATAAATATTTGTATAAGAATGTGTTTCTTTATTTTTCATATCAAAATTATTCTTGTGCATTATCAAAAATATATTTGTGGTAACCATTTCACTCTCTTGCAAAAAATTCCATTTCCAAATTAGTTGTGTTTTTGGAAATATTTGATTTGATTCAACCTTTGAACTATGTTTTATGCACTTCAATTTGTACATAATAAAGTCACCATTTAATGTTATATCTCTAAACCAGGTTGAAGAGATTTTAAAAGAACAACTTGTGAGCAAATGTGAAGAGATGAAAAATAAAATTATCTCGGCATCCACTAAAGAGAAAGGCTTTCTGTCCTCCAAATCCTTAAAAAATATTTTAGATACAGTTGTGTTTCCAATTGAAGATGAGCACTTTCAGAAGTAAGTCTTTTGCACTTTCTGTATTGTTTTTTTATCATTTCACCCCAAGCAAGGCAAAAAGCCACTAAGATGCAATGGGTTACTGAATGTTAGAGAATCTATATCTATGAAACAGATGTCTGTATGTGTGTCTGTGTGTGTGTGTATGCTATTTATGTACGTCTGCATTTCTCAACTGATTTCAATGAAATCGTACATACATGTTGCAAATTTACCAAATTAGGTCAAAACCAATGTTTCAATCTCTAGACCCTGCCTTCCAGGTTTGGCAGAAAAATTGATAAAACTGAAGGTGGGTATAACTTTTTGCAAAAAAAAAAGGCAAAGTTATCTGCGCACAAAATTTTTACTGGATGAGCTGATGTTTTTTGCACTTAATGGAAAATATAGCTCATGTTACGATGATTATGTAGAGTGCTTGATAGTTTTCTTGTGCTATTGGCCTAACACAAAAAATTGCAAAAAAATTGGGTTTTTCATACTACTTAAAATAAAAACTTGAATAACTTCCTCATTTTTATTTGATTTTCTTCGTCACAAAAATTTGCCATCATGCAAGAAATATGGTAGTGTGCTTTTAGACCTGCTCACTTCTTCACAAATAATGAAAAACTGTTCAAAAAGCCCATTTTTCAACCATAACTCCCTGGTTTTGCATCTGATGCTTTCCAAATTTGCCATGTAAATTACATATGACACACAAATTGTCCTGCATGAATGCTTGGTTTAGATTATTTCAGTCAAGTGGATGAAATAAACTGGGTCAAAAAATTGGCTTTTGCCATTTAGCCAATAGTTTCTTCATATGATTCCATTCTAAATTGGCATTCAAATAACCTTGATGCAAAGATTGAGAAGGATTATTGAAGTGATAAAAGAGAAAAATTCCTGAAGAACCTCAATTAATCCCAGCTTTACAGTAAACATGTGAAGAAGGAAGGGGGGGCTTCATGCATTTGCAGCTGAATCAAGTTCTGACACTTTATCCTTGTTTTTGTTTGATTATTAGATTTGTGAACAATGCCATGCTATCTGAAAGTTATTACGGCTATAGGAAATTTACTGAATATCTAAACCATTGAAACAATTTAACCCCGAGCAACAGCCACACAAGAAGTTTTTATTGATGGAATTTCTTTATTAAGAACAATCAAACACCTGTGAAGGATATACTGTAAAAAAGATGGGTGGGAGATGCAGACAGACATTACTTGACAGTGGGTGTGGGTATGCAGGGTGGGGTGCACGGTGATACAATTGCAACCATGTACACCCAGGCAATGCCAAGTACCTTGGCTAGTATAAGATAAAAACACTATTAATGAGAGAGATCAATGAAAGAACAAGAATTAAGAATATAGTAGATAATGGTTGACATTGAAAAGATATATTTATATTACACGCTGCCATTTTATATTTTTGTTGCTTTCACTATAAATTTGTCACTTAGTATATTATCTATAACAGAGTTGTCCAACCTTTTACTGCCTGTGAGCCACAGTTTCTGAATTTTATAAGGATGGTGATTTTGTGATACTTTTTTAAAAAATGCAATTCATCCCATGCTAGGCAATAATGCCACTAAGACACAAGTGGCTACTGGGAATGAAAGAGAATAAAACATTAGAAGGAACTGGAAACCCAGGAAATAAGGAATAAACCCCTACTCCTGTTCAAAAAACTGAGAGGAGTGTGAACCAGACGATTATGTTTTTGTGTTTTTTATATCTTCTATATAATAAATGTGAATGTCTGTGTGTCATTGTGTCACACTTTTTCAACTTTACTCCTAAAGGTCGTAGCCCAACATATCATACCATTTTGGAATCAGGCCAACTCCATGAACAAATTAAAAGCATTCCAGGCCAGATCCAGACCCACAATCCTGAAATTTTGGCTTTGCAAATTTTCATTACTGTGTTTGTTTTTGGTGATTATTTTTTATGTGATTTTTTATGACAAATTTTTTGATTCAATAACAATTTTTATAACTTGGAAATAAATTTGCTAATAATTGAAATTAATTGCAAAATCCACTGAAAGTCACCCATGAAATAAAAATAATTGTTTGTATAGAAAGTAAGGACTTACATACATCAAATTGTCTTTATTTTAAGTGACAACAGAAGAATTATTGTTGTAATTTTAAAAGGTATGCTTAAATATTAATGCAATACTTAAATGCAGCAATGAGTTTTGAGTTCTTCCATAGTTTATTGTTGCCTATCGCATCTACTTCTCCTTATCTATTGTGATGAAGGCTCAGTCAAAAGCCCTCCACAAGAGCTAACTTAAATTTCAACCAATAGCTACTCTGTAATATTTCTAAAAAGAACTAAGTTTATTTTTTATTTTATATAATAGTAAAAGAATTCCACAAAAATTGACAGTGAAAAAAATATAAACTATAAAATATAAATAAAATACTGTTTAAAATGAAGAGCAGCCAGTGACAAAAATCAGTACTGGAATGCAGGGTAATTAATGTTAATCAGTGACATTTTGCAACTTCTGGTTTGTAACAGAAGCAAAGGATATCATTTCATGTCAGCTTGGCTTGCAGGTTGCACAAAATTACTTTACAGGCTGCATATAGCCAGCACCAGTCTATACTTTTGAGAAGAGTCATCAAAAAATGTCTGTGCTAAAAAATTGAGACAATGGCAGAGAAAAGGACTCAATGTTTCCGTGCTTAATCTTCACAAGGCATACTTAAAAATACATGTGCATTGATCACTGGTCATTTCAAATCCTCATTTATAAGTGGCAGAGGTACTACTTGACAAGGATGGAATTTGAACTCAATGTGGCACCAGCTGTCATGAAAGCCATTGTGGATATTGTGCTAGCAAAAGATGAGTTCATTCCCCAGGCCACTGAAGACATGACATCTGTAACATGTGTAAGACAACATCTCACTGAGTTTGGATTGACATTAAAAGACCCAGAACAATTGGAGGACAATACCTGAGTGCTTGGCATGCAAGTTTGGGGAGAGTAGAACACCTTGTACTGGAAGTGGTGGAGTGAAGTACCAAAAGAACCCAAAGTTTTGATTTGGCGAAAAACATTTTCACAATGCAGAAAATTACTAGGACACTTTCCTGTGTGTGGCTGGCTCCATATTGTGACCGCCTTCATCAAACGCAGAGCAATTAAACATCCAGGGATGATGAAGTAACAGACCCCCCCCCTCAACAACAGGATTATGGACGTCATTACCAGTGTTAATGTTGCAGTTATTGTCCTTGGTTTTTGGTTGTTTTTTTAGTGCCACCAGGTGGTGGCTTCTATAAAATGCTGGCAGCCATATTGAAAATGTTTCAATTGTTCAGTTGTCAATATTCAGACTAACAGGAGAAGAGGATTACCTTATTGCAGATGCAATTAATTCATTGAGGATTAACAGATGGTAGCAGAGAATAGTTTTGATCTATGAACCTGCAACAAAAATTAAGTGAATTTCCTTTTCTATTTTTGTGTTACTTTTAAAGTTTTGTGACTTATAATTTATGTAAGAATGGATAATTCTAATACATGTTCTTCCAAATGGCCTCCAAAGCTAGACAATGAATCTGCCTATGAACAATGGAAGAAAAGCCTACATATTTGGAATAGGTTGACAGACCTTCCAAAACCAAAACAGGCTTTAGCCATTTATCTATCTTTAAGTGGAAAAGCCACAACTGCCTTTTCCGAGATATTGAAGATTTGGAAACAGAGACAGGTGTAGACACTATCATCCAAAAATTGTTTGAATTATTTCTGCCAGATAAAGGGAGATGGCAATTTGTTGCCTTTAATAATTTGTACAATTTGTGTAGAGCAGCAGAAAGAGAAATAAAGGATTTTCTGACTGATTTTAACCTCACCTACTTTAAGATTACACACGAAAACATGGCTCTTCCAGACCCTGTAATATTTATACTCATTTCATCTGTAAACATTCCTGAGAAGGATGCACACTTAATAATGTCAGCATTGAAGGAAGAGTCTTTCAAAAATATAAAGGAGACCATTAATCATATTTTTGACCATTCAGTTACTCCTTCAAATATTGATAAATGTACCCCTCAGCCTGAGATAAAAATGGAAAGTCAGGACACCCTTTTTACAGATGGATTCAAAAATGGACTGGGTCAACCATATACTTGTACCACCCAGGATGGTCCCACTTCAATCAGGCAACTTCCTATACTGTCACATGGCCATAAATTAAATCCTGTGGGTCACAGTGGGCAGGTTTCAAAATGTGTCATATGCAACTCTAAATTTAATTTGGCATGTGAATGCCTTTCATGCATATGAGAACAGTGATCAAAGTCTGCAAAAGAATACATCAGAAAATGTTCTTTTGTCCTTGTTTGTTGTACTAATAGTACAAGTTTGCAATCCTTGGTGAATGATGTGAAGGGTTGTGCTATTTTGGACACAGGGTGTAACATTATAAGATGCTGGAAGAGTTAAGAGATAGTCTGATAAACATACCAAGAGATGAGGCAGGATTTTATTAGAATTCAGAAAGTTTGATTTCTTCTGTGAATAAACCATAAAAAAAGGGAATAAGGCAGACTTGAATGTAAAACAACTTTATTATTTTGAGGAATCTAGCCAAAAAAGCCATCTGGATAATTTAAACCCATGAGAAATGGGGAGAGGTGGTGTAAGAAGATTCAGGTCAGCGGAGGATTTTACTAAGACAAGGTTGAAATAGAGACACTGATTGATAATTGCTATTTAATGTGTGGGATATGGAATTTCCTGCAGACCATAACCCAATAATGGAAGTCGGTCAAAAAGATAAAGAAAATGATGGCCTCTGATTCAATGTATACTTGAAAGCCATCTGGTAAATTTCTGAATTTTATGGGTGAAGCTAGATAGAGGGATTTTGCTAAGAAGTGAAGTGGGAACAAAAGCAAAGTTATAGAATTGATTTATATTCCTTGTCCCCCCCCCAAAAGGGAAAGGGTAAATCACTAAAGAAATTAAATTGCTTTAGATAAAAGCTGAGCCTCAATTCCCATGGGTTGAAACTGCTAAGAAAGCTGTTATGAGGACACCTGGTGAATGTTCAACTGGGAAAATAGGGTTTGGGTTGAGGAGTCGCATTGACAAAAATTTTGAGTGATAATTAAAATTAATCATTACTAGTAGCGTTGCCCGTGCTTGATTTAAAAATTGTACGACTCATACAGCAATCACTATCACTTGACTTAAAATATTTTTGCCCTTCCTTGCCTTTAAAGGAGTACCCTTTGTCGTGCTGATGTTGCTACATGCCTTACTTCTTGCCTATCTCACACTGTGAATTTTTTCTAAGCTCGATATTAAACATTAAATCTGTTACGAAAAAAGAACTAAACAAAATGAACACAAAACGATCAGCTTTAAAAAAGGACTCGTAACTGGAAAAACTGAATGAAAAAAGAATGTTAACAACAAATACTTTTTCACATCCAACTCAGTTCTGTGGAATCAGAATCAACGTTGAGTTTAAGCAAGCAATTGAGCCAATTGAAGTAAAGTGCCATGCAGATTTAAATTTTTCCCACTTGTGACAAATGCAGCTATCGATTTTTTTTTTTGCATGCTAGCATGCTAGTTAACATTCGTGTCATTCAGCTGTTGGCTCTCAGGCTGGCCAATAAAATCTTCCTGCCTATTTGTGGCAGCCAGCTATTGGCTTTCACTCTGGCCAGTACAAAATGGTTGCAAACTACATGAAGACTGCTGTAGAAGCATGAAAAAAAATCAATTATTTCCATTATTGATGGGAGTTGGGAAATGCAAAGTCAGTCTTGGCCTTCCCACTAACTTGGAGCATGTGCATGTAAATTTTGGTGCAAATCCGTCAGAAATTGCAGCCATGGATTCGTTACACACACACACATCCTGCCTTTTATAGATAGAGATAAATAATCCCCCCTGTGTGTCTACATAGTCTAAAAACTGAGTTTATCAAAATGACAACTGAAGTGAAGTTCTCAGGTGAAATATAAAGAGGATGGAGGAATTGACTATACCCCTTTGGTAGTATTGGTATGAGGTACCAATATGAGATGGAGAGAGTTAAGGTGGATCAATATTCTGCTACTACTACTCTTAGAAGGAGGGATTGCCCCAAAATTAGGCATGCAATTAATTTTCCGGAGTCATATGACAAAGGACTCTTTGTAGAGGTTAGTGAATTTGCCAAAACCCCAGGCCCTGTCAGACCCCGTGCTGGTTTTGAATAGAGGTCGATATAAATGGAAAGTGGAAGCAACTAAAGGCAGTTGTTCCATACACTGGATGAGAGATGACTGCGTCACCTGATCTCATGTGACTTCCTGCCTGAAGAAGGCCTTCAATTTTGAGTTGTGTTCCAGAAGCCTTGTCTAGACTTAGTCACAATGAACAGTGTCATGAAATATTTGAAGAAGGATGGGTTAATAACTCTGCATGAAAAATATATTCCTGCATGAAGAATATACATTTCTGCCTGAAGAACTGATAATTGTACTACCAGCTCTGAACAAGAAACATTATATAAAACATTTTCTTTTCTACAATTTTTTTTTTTACTTGTGACTTCAGTCTGTCAGGACCAAACCAATTCAATGTTTCCTGTTAACAATTTGATCCTCACCAGCCTTGTGATCTAAATCAAACACAACATGGGGCAAGGCAAGGCTTGGATCAAAGTGGTCCATTCAACAGTCAGCCACAGGGACTGAACATCAAATGGACCAACGGGGTGGATATCATAGGGTGCTTGACCACTGTCTGTGTTAAAGATTGGCTTCAAGAATATTTGAATTCATTAAGTGGTTATGAGCAGTTTTTTTTGCATTAGTTGTGGAAAAAAAACTTTGCTTCTACATTTTCTTTTGGTGATAGTGCTACAGTAGAATCTGCAAAGAAATTGCTTATTCCCTATTTGATTGGAAATATGAGGTCAGAAATAACTACTGATGTTGTCGAATATGAAATACCTTTACTTTTAAGAAAGAATTCAATGAAAAAAGCAAGCATGATTTTGAATTTTCAAAACAACACTCTGACTGTTAGAAAGAAAATAATTAAACTGTAATTCACCACTTCAGGCCATTATTCTTTACTTCTCTATAGACAATTAGATAATGCTAATTGTAATTTGATCATGTTCTCAAAAATGAAGGATACAAATAAAATAGCCAACAAATTGTATAAGCAGTCTGGTCACCCTTATCCCCAAATACTCCTAAAGTTGATTCATGATGCAAATATAAATAATCATAAACTTGAAATTATATCTGTATCAGAGAGGTGTGAAAATTGTACCAAATTCAAAAGAAACCCTTCCTATGTCAACTGAATTTAATGAAACTGTGGCTTTGAATCTGAAAATATGGAGCAAAAGTTATTTTCTTGTGATTGTGGATCTGGCAACTCATTTTTGTGCAGTGAAGGTAATTCAAAACAAAATTGCTTCCACTGTTATTGGAGGATTCTTCTCCAGTTGGATAACCATTTTTGGTGCTCCAAAAAAAATACTATCTGGCAATGGGTGTGAATTTAACAACAGTGAAATGTGGGAGCCTGGTAAATCCCTCAACATGACAGTAATGACAACAGCAGTAGAATGTTCGTAGTGCAATTGTGTTATTGGTAACATGATAAATAAAAATTATTGCAGATACTCAGTGTGATTTGGATATTGCTCTGGCAAGGTTTATTTCGGCTCATAACACACGTCAACAATTCTGTTTTTTCCCCTCATCAGTTGTTTTTTTGTTTTAATGTAGCTGTTTCAGATATCTTCCATAATAATTGGAACCTGTCATTACACCTAATACAATGAGGAAAAATTTGAATGCATTGCACCTGTCTAGGCAGGAATTTGTAAAGCTTGACTCTCTAATGAAAGAATAAAAAGAGCACTAAGGAATAATATCTGGGATAGTAAGATAAAAGAATTAAGAAATGGCGATCAAGTATTCTACAAAAGGAATGATAGGCAAGAATGGCATGGACCAGGTATTGTGATTGGATATGATGGGGAAACTAGTGTTAGTTCATCATAGAGGTACATATATCAGAGTTCACACTTATCACTTGGTTAAAGATCCAAGTGCAGTGAGGGTGATTCAAAACAAAATGGTCATGATTCCTGTTTAGACTCTAGTGGTATTTCAAATTACAATGAACAACAGAATAATTCTTCACAAACTCCTTACCCTCCCGAGCAATATAATGATGATGAAGATATCCTTCAATCTGTTCCAGAAGAACAAGAGGCTAAAATTTCAACAGGGTCCAGATGTCCTCCACAAGAGGAGGTTGCTGCATTTGAACTCAGGAAAGATGGAGTGTATCTTCCCAAATCAGGAGATGACATAGAGTGCAAGTTGGCTGATGATGAAGAATCTCAATGGAAGAGGATGAAAGTGGTGAGCAAAGCTGATAAATCCACTGGAAAAAATAAGCACTTTATGAATGTAGCATTTGAAGAAGGTGAATCTTTCTGGCTGGATTTTGAAAATGGGGTTTCAGAATGGAGGAAAAGGTAAGATGGTTCAGATGGGCAATCTGCAATGTTATCCTCTGTTTATAACCAATATGTAGAGAAAGCCAAGGATGAAAAGATACAGAGCTGAAGAAACAATGGAGTTTTTGTACAGGTTCTTGATTTGGGACAAGATAAAGACACATCAAAAGGCCTTGTTATCAAATCAAAACTGGTCACTTGGGGATTTCAGGATAAAGGAGCCAAAACTGTTTGTACAGATTCTCCCACTTGTTCCAAGGAATGTTTATGCATTGTTTTAGCCATCATATCACCCTCAGGATGGATTTGCAACTCTATGGACATAAAAACTGCCTTTTTACAGAAATCTCAGCTGACCATATAAAATCTGGGAGATTTAAGACAGCTAAAAATGGTTGCCTACAGTGATGTTTCCTTTGCTGATCTAATTGACGGAGCTTCCCAGGGAGGGTATATAATATTTCTTGCCAATGGTAACGGCAACTACATACCTATTTCCTAGCAGTCAAGACCATATAAAGAGAGTTGTGAAGAGCACACAAGCTGCCAAGACACTGGCAATAGTTGACATGCCTGATATATGTATATACTACAGGAAATTTCTCTTCAAATTGTTGACTTTTGAGGATGTTCTGAATAACATCCTTGTTGTATGCAAAACAGATAATTCAGGTATTTGCAAATCAGCCCATTCTAGCACTTAGATTCTGGATAAAAGACTTAGAATTGAGACTGCTATCTTGTGTAAAATGTTGATCAATAAAGAATTGTCTGGTATTAAATGGGTGCCCATAAGTCACCAAATAACTGACTCACCAAATGAAGTGTTCCCTCATCCAAGATTCTTGAACATATAATGGAGCCTAAAGAATATTTGACTTAGGTCTTATAAAATTTCTTTGTTGCCCTGTGTTATTATGTACTCTGAGTGCCTCTGAAGAACTGGGTAATTGTTAATATTGTAGTTATTGCCCTTGCCTTTTGGTTGTTTAGTGCCACTAGGTGGTGGCTTCTATAAAATGTTGGCAGCCATATTGAAAATGTTTCAATTGTTCAGACTAACAGTAGGAGAGGATTACCTTATTGCAGATGCAATTGATTCGTTGAGGCTAAACAGCCAGAGTACTCCAAGACAACTCTGTGCAAGGCAAGTGGTGTGTCAATGGACATGAGTTTGAAATATGGGTTGATGTGATCTTACTTGCAACTGGAGTGGCCCTTGAGGTAAATAAGAACATAGTTGAGGATGCATCCTGGTTGTGTCCCGAGAAGGATGTTCAGCATATAAACGTAGCTGAGTTGGATGCCATACTCAGGGCAGCTAACATAGCACTTCAATGGAAGACAAAAATTTGCACTTATACACAGACTATGCATGTGTTCATAGATGGATATCTGACACTCTCACCGGAAAGGCCAGAATACACACAAAGGCCTCAAGTGAGTTACAAGTGAGGAGGCACAACACCTTGGAAAAACTGGTCAATGAATATGACTTATCAGTGGACATAAAGCTGGTGAAATCCAACCAGAATCAAGTAGATGAGGATACCATAGAGATAGCTTGATGCAGTGAGGGAGGAGACAGAATCGGTGAAACTTTTCTGTGCAGTATCAGTGAGCAAATACAGCTCAGACAAGATAAAGTTGGCCCACTGTTAAAGTGAGCATCCTGGCATTAAAAGGACCCTGTACTTCACAAGGCAGATTGATCTAGCAGTCTCCAAGTCAGCCCTTAGGGCCATAGTTAGAGAATGTAAAGAGTGTCAGTCCATTGACCCATCACCAATACAATGGCCAAAAGTAAAATTAGATGTTAGCAGTGTGTGGACCCAGGTTGGGATGGACATCACTCATCACAATGGTAAACATTATGTGATGCTGATTGATTGTGAACCCACTTGATTCACAATCTGGTAGCAACTGCATCGACAAGATTCAGACAGTATCATCAACCATTTAAAGGCCTTATTTTTTGAATGGGGATCTCCTGCTGAACTTCTCACTGACAATGACACTGCTTTATGTAGTAAACCATTCAAGGAGTTTTTAGACTGGTGGGGAATCCATATCCATTTCCACTATGCACACGTCTCCTCCAATAACAGGATAGTTGAATGTTGCCACATAAAGTGAATTGCTACGACAAAACAATGTTCAGTGAGGGAAGCTGTATATTGGCACAACATTACACCCAAAGATGATGTGTCTTTGTCACCTTCCACCATGCCTGCTAATGGGATTTACCATTATAGAGTTTGGGCATGAGGTATTGATAAAACATCTCCACCAAAGCAAAAATGTGAATGATTGACATATAGGTCAGGGGACCGTGTGTGGGTAAAAAACCCTCAAAACTGATGTACAACTCGATATCAAGTGGAACGTGTTACAGGGATTAGAAGTCCATGCGTGATTTGTGTTGATGGAATGCTGTGCCATGTGAGGGATCTGCACCCCTTTGTTGGTTTAAACTTGTCAACAAGTGATGTTGACAGCAAGTCATCTAATGATGAGGGACTGGTCAAAATAAGAAAACTATGCTCAGACTAGTGGAAATATGTTTGATGTTCCTTTGGGAGACGATTCATCAGGTGAGGAGATGGTAGTTGTTCCTTTGGAAGACCTTCCCCTTGTTGTCACCAATGTGATCATGAGATCAGGGGGAGTGTGGTGAAAGAGAAAGTCACTTACCAAGAAAAAGAGCACATGTGTTCTGTATAATATGCTGATGACAGAATAACCAAGATAGAAGCAAGTCAGTCACTGCTGTTACCATAAATGCATCATAGATATGTTAATATTGTGTGTCCTCTCCCCCCTGTTGACCAATGAAAAAAATTGTTCTGTCAATAAAGGTGATTGGTGTTCCCGAAAGAGGGGAAGTCGTTTTTATTTTTTCTGCCTCGTCTGTCAGCTTGCGTTTTTATTATTGACTGTTTACATGTATTGGAATTTGTGACATTGGACCCGTGATTTTAACATTTCTTTCTGCCCCTGGGTCTTCGAGTTTAGACTTGTGATTTGTTTATTTCATTGTGAAATTGGGCTGCCATATCAATTATTTGAACACATTGTTTGCAAGGAAAGAAACAAAGTTCAACACTTTTTTGCTACAAAAGGACAAAGTTGTGGAGAGCCATCATTGCCAACATCCTGGAGTGGCATAGTTCATAGAAGTAGCAGCAAACATGGATGTATGTGTCCACATTAAGACTGAGTATCAAAAGAATAGTTTTTCCGATGATGATGCTTTTTTTAACTACCTTCAACTCTCTGGTAATATTGTTTTTTTTTTTTTTTATTAGAATTGGGATAAAACCTAAACATATGATGAAATTGAAGTTATACATTTCTTTTTGTTCTTGAGAATTTACAGCAAAAATATTAGACTATTTATTTATTGGATTGTTTATTTACAAGTATAATATTATATTTACAACATTCTAAAAACTAATACAATTAGAACTAATACAATGTAAATATTTATCATTTGCCAATTTATAAAGAAATAAATATGAAAGCAATTTTTTATTCATAAATTTATAAACATTTACTAAATTATTAAAATATGTGAACCAACTCTAAGGAAATCCTTATTATTTACCATTTTTATAAAGTTTGAATCTGTTGGCTATTAGCCAATGTTTTCTTAATCATTGTAATAAATAATAGTGTAAATAAATGGCCTAATAAATCAATATTGTTTATTATTTTTTTGTTGTAAATTCTCAAAAACAAAGAAAATGTATAAATTCACTTTCATATGTTTAGATTCTATTCCAATTGTAATCATCATGTTTTAAAACAATAAACAATACCGAAGAGTGAAAGTAGTTAAAAAGTGGTATAATAGGAAAAACCATCCTTTTGACACTACATCTTAATGCGGGCATGTAAGTTCATGTTTACCAAAGAAATTTTTTAAAAAGTGTTGTAGTAACTTATGAACTTGGTGTTCATAAAAAAGATAAATTGTTTATGTTATGAAGAATGTTTTCTAAGTTTTTCATTATCTTCTGTCATACAGTTTGCTTACAAGATACACAGAACCACAAAAGGATGGCCTTATTGACTGTCAACAGTTTTTTGAGAAACTGATTGGCAGCCAGAATCTATTTGTTGTTCCAATTCCAAACTATGAAGAAGTGGTGCCTCCAAAATGCTGCATGCAACCAGCAGAGATGAATATATATCCTTGGTTTGTATAAACTTTGTTTATTTTATTTAACTACATGAATTACTGAAGCTTATATTCACATTCATATTTTAGTATGTAAATTATTTTGACCATGCACTTTTTAATATATAATACATTTTCATGTTCCAATACCTATGTTTTGTTTTTTTTTTTTAAACTGTTTTGGGATTAATGATTAAGCTTGACTAAGCAGAGTCATCGAAATCATCACATGACCTTGTAGGTCTTTGGAGTATGATACTGGATTTGTAATTGATCCAGCATGGTACTAATGTTATGGTGCTAATTTCTTCAAGGAAAACAGCCTAAAAGAACAATTTGAAAATATTAAAATAAATAGAATTATAACCTTCCTGAAATTAGTTGGATTATATCTGAAAATATTAAAAAATACAAACATTGTTCATTTTTCCAAAAATATAGACCAAAATAAAAAATAAAAAAAAAGAATAGGATAGTGTGGTTTTAGTCCTGCTCAATTACCCGCATATTATGAAAAACCACAAAAAAGCTTGTTTTTTGTCCATAAATTCTTGGTTTTTCATCCAGTGTTTTCCAAATTTGCCATGTAAATTACATATAACACACAAATTGTCTTGCATGAATGTTTGGTTTAGATTATTTCAGTTAAATGGATGAAATCTGCAACAAAATAGGTCCAAAATTGACTTTTGCTATTTAGCCAATAATTTCTTCATATGATTCCATCCTAAATTGGCAGTTGACAACCTTTGATACAAAGATTGTTTTGAAAAGAATTATTCAAGTGTTAAAAGGGAAAAATTCCTGAAGAACCTCTTATTAACTCCAGCTTTACAGGAAATGTGCGAAGAAGGAGGGGGTGGGCATTCATCCGTTTGCACTTGCACTCTGATGCTTCATCCCTGTTTTTGTTTCATTATTAAATTTGTGAACAATGCAATACTATTTGAAAGTTTTTATGGTCATAGGAAATTTACTGAATATCTAAAACATTGAAACAATTTAACCCCAAGCAATGACCACACAAGTAGGTTTTATTGATGGAATTCCTTTATTAAGGACAATCAAACACTTGTAAAGGACATACCATGTAAAAGATGAGTGTGGAAGAATAGGTTAGTATATCAATGGATGATGCATGCGAGCGGGGACGCAGACAAACATTTCTAGATGGGTGTTTGGATATTCAGGGTTGTGTGGTTATACAATTGCAGCCATGTATACCCAGGCAATGTCGAGTGCTTTGGCTAGTTAAAAATTAATTCTTAATGAACCAAATGGACAAAATCAGACTTGAATTATAAACACCACTATCCTGAAAAATTATTGTGACAACTACTTGAGATAAAGACAACAAAGAAATATAGGAAATAACACTTCAAATAATCATGGTCATGTAGAGGACATCTAAAAAGAGGAATAATATCCCTTATTTATACAGCCCAGAATAAATGCATCAGGACAAATTACATCAAAGCTAACTCCCTGAATAAATAAAAAAGCAGTAAATGTTGTTCCTGTGGAGAAAAGGATGAAATGGACACCACATAAGTAAATGAAGCAAGCTAGCTCCGAAAGAATGTACAAATAAGCATGACAAAAGGAACAGTCATATATTAGGAACTGTACAAATGACCATGTAGACAAATTATATCAGCACAAACTAGAAGCTATCATAGAAAATAAAAAAAGAAAGGTACTGTGAGATGTTGAAATCCAGACCAATCACTCTATCCAGGTGAGGACACTGGATGTGATAATGGAAAGAAATTACTGACAAATTGTGACTGTACTAGCAGACCACAAGGTGAAGTTGAAGGAAAGTGAATAATTAGTAAAATACCAGGATCTTGGAAATTTAAGAAAAAATTGAGGCTGTCCGGGACCATAGCATTACTGATTATACTAAGAAAGGTGCTGGAGATTTGAAGAGACTTGCTGTCACTCAGTCTCTCATAATAACCATGAGAGATCGTGTGGGAATATGAAAATACATGAAATGATAATCATTTTTTGGGGTTTTATTATATTTCAGTGAAAAACCAAGCAAATCATTTCTAGTTACTGCTGAAAAATTTCCTTATGTCCTGGCAGAGAAATCCCAAACATCTGGTCAGAATATCACCAAAGTATGTATTAACTTTTTTTAAAATTTTCATCACACAAGTGAAACATCGTTGTGAAAATCTTTTATTTCTAACCTCAAAATATGATGAAAATCTAATTCAAATACTTGTCCTGGTGTTTGTTTAAATGTAGTTTCTTTGAATAAGAAAATGTATTATGTTATTATTGCCTACGTTGGTCAAAATTAAGTCCTTTGGTGGTAAGACAGGAATGATCTGTGCAATGGTATATGGAGTTTGTGCAGAGGACATACTGACAAGATCCAAAGGAATACAAAGTATTACATTTATACATTTATTATTTCTTTTATTTAATTTATTATTAATTTAACTAATATTTGTTGGTTAATTCTAATTTCATTGTGAGAACATTGACTTGTATAATAAAATCAGATATAAAATATTTTTATTGAAAGCATAAATTGTATTTGATGTTATTTCCTTCATATTGTTTATATTATGGATGAAAAAAATAAATAATAAAGAGAATAAGATTTTGTGTCACAATATTACCAAAAGAATTTTAGCAAATATTGATTTAAACAGACAAAATTCTGTATTTGAATGTTTTGCTTATGAAACACATTGTGTATACAATTTGTTAACAATTCTGCTGCTATGGATGTATTCATACATCTTTACAAAACTTACATTGCCTGCTGTTGATATATATATATATATATATGTGTGTGTGTGTGTGTGTGTGCGTGTAAGTTTTCAAGGCACTGTGAAATGTTGGTATCTAACATTTGTGTTATAAACTAAATAGTGCTTAGTGTTACTTTCAAACTAGCATAGACATATAGTAGCATAAAATACAACCTGTATAGTGACATATTTTTTAAAGCAGGTATTATTGCTGTTTAGTTTAGTCTGTACTGCAAAGTATCCAATCAAAATCAGAATGTTTTCATAATCATTTATTTCTAATAAGTGGCAGTTTCCTATTTTTTTCAAGATGGGCCAGTACAGCCAGACAATAATGCTATAATAATGCAGCAGTGAAAATGTTAATAAATAGTTAAGGAGTTGTCTTGTAGTCTTTACAGCTGCTGAAAAGAGTTAATTCACTAAGATTTGAAACTGTGATTCACAGACCCTTGTTGTTCCATCAGATAATAATTGGGGGACTCTGGTTAAAAATTTAAGTTAATACTATAAATTATAACAGAACTCTACAGTAAGATTTATATTTAATTTTGTCCTGGGTATGATGATAAACTACATCTCGCAGCAAGGCCTCTGATCAGCCGACTGGAGGTTTTGAGGAGTATGGAACCTCCTCTTAATTGCTGTTTTTCCCAGGTCCGCCTGACCCAGGGTGGTAACATCTCTTAGGATCCCAGCTATTGGCAAAAATCAACAGTACATTTTTTTATAGTAAAATGACAAGCAATACATTTTATGATGTACAAAATATATACCTAAAAAAACATACCTTTACTCTGAAAGTACAAGAAATATCTGTAGTTGAAAGTATGAAATTACTTACAAAATATTTAGATTGTAACATTAAATAAGCCATAGAGGTTGATATGCAGCCAAACAAAATCAACCAACCAAACAAGTAACATTAAAGAACTCTTGCAAATCAAACTGTATTCCAAAATATAACTTCAACAAAACTACAACATAAAACACAAGTATCATCACCTCTAGTAATTATGTCCACATAAACATGTATATACACAAAAGCTGAGTATCATCTATCATGTATTCAATTGTGAAAGCAGAATAATGTATATCATATTTTTATTACTTCAAAACTCCCAAGAAAATTAAATTTCAGCATTAAATGACCCATAAGGAGTTAACATGCCATTAAACAAATCAATTATATTTAATTTGTGCATTATCTACATTAGTTAACTCATGTATACAATATATATGTTGTGGTAGGATTATACTCAAACTATATGACAAAAATATAAAACTGAGGATGATTTTTTTCTTCTCAGGAAATGGTTACCATTTTTCATATACAAAGATGAGGTATTTAATAGGTGGATGTTTACCCAAACATCATAGACCACTACTATTTTTATCTGTCCCAACTCCCTAATGCTGTAATGTTAAATGTAAATGCAGAGAGGATCTTATAAGCCATTAAATATAGCAATTCTAATTGAAGGTCAGCCTTGTGTACAAAATTGCTACTTAGTTACTTAGAAGGATGAGACAAATCTACATCAATACACAAACATTTAAATACATAGATAAGTTCTTTGCATTTTGGTTTTTCTTTCAGAATCACTTGGTTTACCGTAAAGCAGGTAAAGATATTCTCACCTTGGAGACTTTGGAAAACGTTTTGAAGAATTTTGATATTTGCATTAGTGGAAGTGAGTTGAACAAATTATGGAAAAGGTTGGTATACATTAAATCAATTCATAATATTATCTAATCAGCATTTCCATGACAAAATCCCTTCTGGAATCATCATTGTGGTTGGGTTTGGTTTGTTTTATGGTATATCAATCTTTTCCAGGTTATTTAATGATGAATTCTGTCATTTTGATAATCTTTGTTTGTCAATAAAAATATTCTTTAAGAAATGTCACTATTTTAGTATTTATTGTAAACCAAATTAGCACAAATTACAACATAGTCTTAGTAAAAAACAGATTTAAACATTCTGAACTAAAATCAAATATGCTATCTACTTGAAACACAATGACACAAACAAAAACATTTTTTTCCTTGCTTTGCTTCCTGCAAAGTCAAATAAATATGAGTTTGCCATATTGATATCATTTCAGTTTATGAAAGTATTTAAAAGTTATAACATCTAGAAAATTAAAATTATTGCTTTATAAAAGCTTGAGGGCGTCTAGGCTGCAGCCTATACGAGCCTAAAGGATAATCCAGTTCTGGGTCCTAGGCTGCAGCCTATACTAGCCTAAAGGATAAGCTGGCCCTGGTCCCTATGCTGCAGCCTATACTAGCCTAAAGGATCATCTGGACCTAGTCCCTAGGCTGCAACCTATACTAGCCTAAAGGATAATCTGGCTCTGAGGCCTGGGCTGCAGCCTTTAATAGCCTAAAAGATAATCTGGCCCTGGTCCCTATACTGCAGCCTATACTAGCCTAAAGAATAATCTGGCTCTGGGGCCTGGGCTGCAGCCTATACTAGCCTGTTGGATAATCTGGACCTGGTCCCTAGACTGCAGCCTATATTTGCGTAAAGGATAAGCTGGCTCTGTGCTCTAACAAATAATTAAAGAATAAATACAAAATACCCTAAGTAATCCATAATAAATAATAAGTTAAAATAGTTAACAAATAACACTATATAATAGCTAGAAAGAACCTCATTCTAACCTACAGTTATTCCTATGTAATAGCCATTAGAATAACTTGAAATATAAAAGTTGCAGCTGATCCAATAACAGTTAGGATAATACAATAAGCCAGAAATAACTGACCTTACTACCCACAATGCCCTATTGGCCAGCATACATAAATAGTTGAGCCATGACCACATACATGGCTTGAAGAATACATTCAAGCATGAAACAGACTGTCCCCACTAGGTGTTGACCTCAGTGTCCACTTACTCAGCATGAAATGTATAAATTGTCATCTAAATTACGCAAAAATGAAAATAACACTGACATCTCATTCTAACAGATATATTTACCAAAATTAAACAAAAATATCTTGAAATACTAAAGAGTAAATTTATTCAATAAAAACACCATTGCCTTTAACCATGGCCTCCAGACAACTTCAAAATCTCCTGTAACTCTTCTGGACATTCTCCTTGTTTAAGTTGGTGAATGCTGCCATAATCCTTGCCTTCATTTCATCTTTGGTGTTGCAAGGAGCTTTGTTGGTTTCTCACTCAACTGTGCCCCACACATAATAATCAAACAGGTTGCAGTCTGAGGAGTTCGGTGGCCAGATATAAGAGGTGATGTGGTCTCAGAAATTATCTGACAGTCATGACTGGGTTCTCCTGCTTGTGTGGCATGGTGCAGAATCCTGTTGCTAGGCATATGGCCTTCCAGCAGCACCACCTCCTCATGTAGACCTTTGTGTTGAGTCTGAGGCCCTGTGAGAAGTTGAATAGAATCAATAACAACACCATCACTAGTGATTATTTCCAAGCACCTTTGCAATCACCATTAAACTCATCCAACTCTTTCTGAATCCAGCGTTGTCCTCAGATTGACACTCCAATACACTGAAATGCTTGTATTGGAGCTTTCGACAAAATTAAAAACAAACAATGCACATGTGCGAAATTAAAAATATAAAATGGTGACAATTTACCCATCGCACCCTGTATATGTATCTCTGAGATTATTGAAATGTTCTTAGACTAACCCACTTCCCAAAATCTGACCAAATTATTTTTGGTGGAAAAATGGTTTCTTGTTCGGAGTTTCCAGTACTCTCTCATATTTAATAATGAGATGTAACCTGTGGTGTCACAGGTAAGATTTAGTAAACAAATACATCAAAAATTGAATTCACTCGAATTGTTATATAGAGTCATACCAGTGATGAGAAAAGCATTTATTTTTCATAAAAATATTTATTTTTCAGCATAATTCTCCTTATTAATACACTTAAAAAAAGTAGTGAATATAGTTCAAACATTATTTACTGAAATTTCCTACCAAAATTCAGTTAATAACTAAATTTTGAGCTTCAGACTTATTGGATCTTCTCTTGTATAAAAAATACAAAAATTTCCATTACAATGAAAATATTTATAGAAAATATACAGAGAAGCTATGTTATGGAAGTGGGAGAATAACTGAAGCCAAGATGCCAGGTCAGGACTGATAATGTTGCATATTCTTCTTTGGATGTTATCAAGAATTTCTTGATATATAACAGAAGCACCAAACCAAATGTAGTAGCAATATTTAACACATAGACGATTGGTAGATTTATAATTGTGCAAGGTATATTCTGGCAAGAAAAATTGGGTATCATAACATAATGAATCAAGTTCACTTGTTTATGAATTTTGTTTCATTCTAAGAACTGCTAACCTGAAAGAAAAGCTACTATATTCTACTGACTGACCTACAGGAGTAGAGGTTTAGTTTAGATGCTTATATAGATTTGTATTTATATGGAAGCACAGTGGAGTAATGGATAGTGGCTTGGAGGAGGAATTGAAAAGTTGAGTTTGTTACTTATGTGCAAATACTCTTGGGAAAGATATGAATCTATCTCTTCTCCCCTCCAACTGTGGGTAAATAGTAGGACACACTGGAACCTACAGCCTTGGGTGTCAACCAATCGAGGAGAAGGACATCTATGAATTCAAAATCTCCGACTATGGGTTAAATAGCTTCACATACCTGCAGTTGGCTAAGCGTGATGAGTACAACTACACCACTGAAGATATGATCAATCAGGGAAGGGCTTCTCCAACAGGAGTGGGAAAGCCTTGAATTTGGATTTGGATTTGAGTCAGGTTACCCTTAACCCTAGAGTCAATAGATTTTTATTTCATAATATTAGAATTTTTTTAACAAGTTACCTAGTGAGATTTTATTGTTAATAATAGTAATGATGATAATGATGATTTTATTGTCAATAATAGTAATGATGATAATGATGATGATAATGTTTTCTTTTCTTAATATTACCCACAGAAATAAGAACTGTTTATTTACACACTTTATCCATTTTACATCCATTTTATTGCTTAGATGTGATCCTGAAGAAAAAGGTTATGCTTTTTATGAAGATTTTCTGGAAAGTTGTGGCCTTGAAGAAGTTTATAGGAGAAACAATGAAGTTGGAAGTCTTGGTTACATTCTTATATGGAAAGTAGCTGGTGAAAAACGTCCGAGTTCTGCACAGAGTGCAAGCACAATGTAAGTAAAATATTTTCACCTCAAGAATTAAGTTGTCTTATAGCTTTCTACTTAAGATCAGGTTTCATTTTTTAGCCTTCGGATTTAGGCTAGGATCAAAGTGTAGTATATGTTCTCTTCTGTTTTCATGTCACAGCGAGAGACCATTTTTCTGTTTTTGTAATGAGATGTGTCTAGTTCTTCATCATTATAAGCATCTTAGAAGTTGGAAGTTCACTGGAAGTTCAAAAGGTTCTGATGCCAGTGACATCATTTACCATGACAAAAATGTTCTTATCCATGCATTAAACTGGCTTTATGTCAATTTTACCCCTTGTGGTGAGGGGATTATGTATTAGGATCAAAGTGAACAGGGCACAAACAAGACTTCCATAAAGGAACACCACATGTAAGGAACAAATGTAGCCAAGACACCAGAAATACAAACAAGGACAAAAGAATTTCAGATAATACTGGGTAATATGGACAGAAATTTTCAGTAATGCACATTATAAACATGATACTCTGCCCTCACTGCCCCTTTCCAGAAAATGTGCCTGCTTTTATGGAGCTCAAAACATTAGCAGTTGGCTAGCCAAAGGAATTATTTTTATAGCTAGCACCACTCAGCTCACTATCCTGAATGTTTCATTGGAAAAATGGTAGATACGTTCTTTCTTTCTTCATTCTTTCATCCTAGTGTTCACACTGGCTCTGTTCTGGCAGGGCAGCCATTTGTTTTTTTTCTGCAGAAGCAGCACACTAAACATCGTCTCTTTGACTGACAGTGGCGGATACCATTATCAGTAGTGGTAAACAGCTCTATCTGCATTTTGTTTTTGCTACCAGGAGAGGATTTTTTGGAAGATAGATTTGCTTATCCAAAAATATTTACAACAGCTTACACTTGTAAATATCCATTTTTGATATATATTCAATGAAAATACACTCATTTTATATTATACAGGTAAATGTTCTAATAAAGTCTGTGGGAATTGCTAATAAAATTTCAATTAGTTGTGAACATGCAGGTACATATAAATTATTTTTTCAATACTACAGTTTAGTTGAATTCAGGGAAAACATTCACAACTAAAATTGCAACTTCATTTATGTCCCTTGGTGCAAAGATAAATGTCACACCTGGTAGAAAAACATGTTGTTTTAGAATGCAAGGTCAAACTTATCATTGTACTGTCAGTCTTCATGCTGAAACAGAACAAAGGCAATATGTCACTCACTATTAAATTGGAATAAATTTATATATGAAGCAAGAAGATTTTTAAATGAATCAATTATAAATTAAATAAGTTACAAAAAGGAAGCCTCTTAAGAATAGTAACAATAATTCAAGATCCCACATATTATAAACTTATCTGATAAGATAGTGAAATAATAATAATTTACTTTCTTTCAATTTTTTTTGTTTTTTTTACTCTAGAAGTAAAATTACTACAAAGAGTTTTGATGGCATTTCACCTGAATTTACCCTAAGAGAAATGATTATAAAGTCACCTCATGATATTTGGAAGGTAAGTTATTTTTCTTAAAATTTATTTTATTCTCCTGTATCATGTACGTAACTGTTGACAACACTAATTAAACCAGCTTAACACTTGTATGTAGATAAACAAGAAAATATGTAGGTGTTATTCTATCATGCCTAATATACCATAGTTTTATTTAGAATAAAAAGTACATATTAGATTATACGATGTCTAATCAAAAATATCAGGACTGTTGCTATGGTAACAGAGCTAAAGTATACAGAGTGAAACCACTTCACACAGGTTGATCTTAAAATCTGTCATTCATACACACTAAGTTATGACATTCTTGCTTGCTTCTGTTGTTTATAGCAGTGCTTGGATGGACAGTGTGTAGAGTGTGGTCATCTCACTCCACCGTAGAGGTTGCATCAGTGACCATGGCTTGTGCAGCAGTTTTTGGTTAAGCACAACATTCTCCACATCCAACATATTCCCCAGATCTCAACCCTTGCAACTTTTTCCTATTCAAAAATCAAATCCTACTTGAAAGGAACAAGATTTCAAGATGTTAAGGAAATACAAGGGAATATGATGAGGCAGCTGCTCCCTATCCCAAAAAAGGAGTTCCAAGAATGCTTCTGTCAATGGAAACAATGTTGAATAAAGTGTGTGGCTTCAGAAAAGGACTACTTTGAAGTAGATTAAATGCTGAATTGATATGTATTGTAGTTTTGCTTTTTATAGCATTAGTACCAATACTTTTTAATCAGACCCCATACTTTGCTTTCATTGCACATTCAGATATTAACATTTTATATTATTAATTAAATACCACCTGAACTCTGGAAAATTCCATGGTATCTGTATCTCTAACTTAGGGATAGGCAAACAAATGATCTATCCATTAGGCCAACATCCTATGATTTGAATATTTATCACACATCTTAATGTACAATTTTTTTTTTAAGGAAGAGAGATTCTAGGTTCACATACATGATCCAAAATCTTGTTAGAAAAGACACTTCTCTTAGACAATCTGCAACTTGGCTTGAGCCAGAAATCCATTCAAGTTTATGTATTACCTTTTGGTCAAGTTTTCGCAAATAATTACAATTTCAATTCTTGGCCTTTTATCCAGTATTTGAGTAGATGAGTGAGCAAACTCATATAGGCCTGCATTGTCAGTTTTACATATTATTGGAAGACTTTTTGGCTTTCTTCAATACATAAAAGTTCTAGAAGATATTTTCTATAAAAAGTCCATGCTTCCATAGTATCAACCATAGCAAGTGTCTCTGTTGTCTGTATACTTTTCACAACTCTCTTGACCCTATGAGATTGCCAAGAAATATGAACATAACTATCATTGTCACCCACAAGACAGGCAATGTATCCCATTTGAGATCCTTCATTATTAAGTCCAGCAAATCCTGCATCACTATCTGCTACCAGTTTCATTCTTGCAAAATTGCCGAAGTTAGGTATTAATAATCTGGAGATTTTCTTAGTTTTTCTAGCTGAGTTATTTACCAGCAATATATTCTCCACTTTTCTATCTTTTTAAAGATGATGTCACATCACTTATCTCATAACTTAAATCAGGCTGTATTTGTATAGCTAGCCAATTTAGCTTCCCTATTGAGCTTCTACATAATTTGAGCTCATCATTTAACAAAACTGAATTTGAATTATAGTCAGTCTTTGTAGGTCTCATAGGGATTGATTTGAGAAACTCGTTTTGACCAATTATTATAGACTCCTTTCACTGATAAATCTCAAGACCAAGATATTTGAAACTTGAAGTTTCCTCTAGATCAGAGGAAAACTGGGTTGATTTTCTTTATTACATTTTCTTTGAATTATTCAGTGCCTGCCTAAAAGAAGTCATCCACATGAGTTGATATGACTCCATTAATTTTATTAGCATAGTATCAGAGTCAGAATAGTTAACAATAGTTTTTTCCTAAAAATTGTTCTTGCATTTTCCCATATATATATATATATATATATAAATATAAAAGTGAACATAGATGTCAACACTTAGAAGCGACGAATTGTTTCATGCTAGACGCAATTGTCCAGCCTGAAACAGACTGTCCAGCATCTAAAAGTTGACTTATGTTCACTTTTATATTTTTACATGCTCTATATCTGATATTGAGCACTTTATCCCATAAATATAGCACATCTTAAGACTATATTTCTTCATATATATATATATAATTTAATTTAAAGAAAAACAGACCACTTTAAGGCTCCATTGTAATTATTTATTTCTCCAGAGAATTTTATTTTTCTCTGGATCTTCAGACTTCACTTTCAAAAGGTGAAACGAAAAATGAGTTTAAAATTTACACTTTTGACGGGCAGTATTAAGCTTATATAAGTTGACATAGAGGGTGGTGACGGGTGGTATGAGAGACATGGTCGAGTTTAGAGAGGGAAGGGAGAGTTTTAAAATTTATTTTTATATTTCTTTTTATTATAATACTTAATATTGAGGAAGGAGGGGGTAAGGATTAGGCATTGACCTATTTAATCGGTCAACTCAATGGAAATGATATGAGAAAAGGAAAAGGAGAAAAAAGGGAAAAAGAAAAAAGGGGGAAGTAAAGAGATAAGAGATGTACGTAGGGTTTTTGGAGGTATATATATATATATATATATATATATATATATATATTCTTTATTTACTTGTTTATTATTCTCATTATTTACTTGTTTCTAAAATCGTTTTTCTAGTCACTTTCAAATTTGGATGTAAACAAAACTGGCAGAATTTTAGTATCAGATGTTCGAAGGGTGCTCAATGGCTATGGGTTAAGAATGACTGATGACCAGTGGAATCATGTTATGAATGTTATTGGAACTGAAGAAAACAATATGTTAAATCTCAACACATTCACTGATTATATCAAGAATAATCAGGTAAGTGGGAATTGGTAGCTACTATTCTTATATGTCTTACATAACGTACATCCAAAGATTCACTGAAAAATGAGCATACATGATGAAAAAATACCCCAAACTTAATAATGACAAAGTTTTATCATAAAAATCTGTGTTATTATTAAAGGGAAAGATCAAAGGATTTTTTTATGTAAAAATTATATATTTTAATATTTTTTAGAACCCTCAAAATTTTAAGAGACCATAAATTCGTATCAGAAATTTGAGCATATTTTTATGGTGAAGAACATTGATTTGGAAATTCTTGCAAAAATCAGTTAATTGTCAGATTTTAATGAAACTTTCAGGACTTATTCACAAATGAATGAAATTATTTTTTTAACTATTTCCTTTTTAGAAAATCTTGTTAAAAATATTTTTTTTAATATTTGTTACTCTAGACTTATTTAATTTTACGAAATTTCAAGAAATTCTTTTTTGTAGCACTTATGTTTATATTAGTTATAAGGACAAGTCCTAGGAGAATTTAAATCATCTAATTTTTTTGTCCAATTCAGTTTTTCTGTTCAGATACAGAAAATCTGCTCTGAATCATAAAATAAAAAATGCAATAAAACTAAGATATTATTTAATTAGAAATGCTTTTAATTACTTTCATGAATAAAATATATTATGAAAATATTGTCTTAAAAATTTTTTTTTTCAATGAATAATGAATTTTTATTTAAATTGTTTTCAATTTTTGTAAAAAATTTTAATTATAGTAATAATACTTATAATTTATACAGTTTTAAACCTTTTAAAATTCAGAATTAATTTGTAGTAGTCAAGTGATATTGTTATTAAATTATTCAGTGACCCCCACCCTGTAGTATTTTAAAAAGAATTTTATTTTGAATGTTTTTTTATGAGTCTGTAAACATGATGATTTTTGTAAATACATATGTCCATACATGACATTATTAGAAAATAAGAGCAGTACGATAGTAAATTTAATATTTATTCGTAATTTTCTCAACAAGTGTCTTCATAAGTAAGACTATAAAACCAAAGTAACTAAAATTCAATAAAGTATTACAATGTTTAAAATATTTTCAATTTTTAAGATGACTGGGTAGTTAAAAAATTATCTGAAAAAGATGTTTATGTTGTATTTGTCATGTAATTTTACTACAAGTATTTCCTCCTTATGTAAATCTTGTAAACATCAGGTTATTGATAAATGTGTCAACATCTCATAAAAACACATACCTCATGTTAAAATATTTATTTTCTCTGATAATTTAAACTAAAAGTAATATTTGTTCCAAATCAGATTAATTAAACTTTAAATCAGTTAATCTTCCTCAAATAAAGTTTCAGAAAAGTATATTTTATTTTTGAAAAAATTTTAATAAAGAAAAATATGCTGTGTTGGCAGATTTGTCAATATGACCTATTTTAGCAATTTCCAATGCAACAGTTTTGGGGAAGAAGCTGTCTGAATGGACCTTGCTCCTCACCAATGGAATATGAAGGGAATGAGGAAGAGTTAACATATTGTACATGGTCTGGTGGGCTCTAGCTGTGAAGGTCTGGACTAGTGGAATCAAGGATTGTCTGAAATCTGTCATGAAATTAGTGATAGCAACATATTTTGTCTGTGGGGAAAGAGGTTGTAGGGTGTACAGGGAACCAACCATCTTTCCAGAATCTTTATCATATATATATATATATATATATATATATATAAGTTCCACTTGCAGTCTGGTGTGAACAGTGAAATCAAGTAGCCTTGTTGAAAGTACAATCTTTAATCATGTCTAGAGAAAACTCAGTGTCTGCTTATTGATGGGGAAGTGTTACTAGCTTGGTTTTGGTGGTATTAAATGTTACAAGCCATCCCCCCCCTTCCATTGTGCATGATCAAAGGAGAGATCAACTATTTTGATTTTTGATGGTGCTCCTATAAACTGTGGTATCAGCTGCCTATATATTTACTAGTGATTTGAGAATGTTCTTAGGCAGATCATTAATATACAGCAGAAAAGGGTAGGATCAAGGAGAGGGCCCTGTAAGATGCCTGCTTTGATCAGGAAAGAGTCTTGGGGGGGGATGCCTATAATGTGTATGTGTGCATGTATATGTGAGTGTATCAGTAAGACATGTAACTGAATTTTGATCTGTAATTTTTACTGTATAATGTTTCATCAATGTATAAAGAAGCATTAATTACTTTGACAAGAAATATATAGTTATATATTGTAAAATAAATGCATTTTACATCCTTAGGCTATGAACTTACTGATGTACCTATGCTAATGTAATGTTGCTGATAATTACTGATTTAAATGATTATGGAATAATAAAAACAAACTCTGAATAAATTTGGTAATTTCTCTCAATTTGTTCTAATCACTATTTATTGATATAATTCATTTTCTTAATGGTTCCAGTAAATGTAAATGCAATATTTGTATTCTTTATAACAGTAAAAAATTCTAATTTCAGGAACCAACCTGTTCATATGATTCTAAAAAGGTCTACACACTTAAAGATGTAGAGAAGATGATAAGACAGGTTGTCATGGATCGCAAAAGTGAATTCCTTGCAGCCTTTCGTGAAGCTGATTTCAATTCTCTGAATGCTATTTGTAAAGAAGACTTTGAAAATATTCTATACAAGTTTAGAATTCGAATGGAAAATGGAATGGTAATTTTGACAGCTGATTTTTTTTTTTCTTATAGTGGGGTTTAGGGTTTATTTTGTTTTACAGCATATGGTTATTTAATACTGACAAGATTTTTAGAATAGATTCACTTGGTTGTTTAGTAGCATATCAACTCCTTATAGATCAAAAAATGTATTGCTAGTAATATTTTTTTTTTTTTTTAAATGTATTGCTGGTATTTTTCTGATAAATATCTAACATCAGCAATTAAGAGGTGGTTCCACACTCCTAAAAACCTCCAATCTCTCTATCAAAGGCCTTGTTGCTGGATGTAATTAATCATCATACCCAGGACATTTTCTTATAGCATCATGATTTGATAATAAAACCATGACTAGTAATTAAAAATAAAGCAAAAATATATAAAGAGTTTGGAATATAGTGATTCTTGAAGACAACAGTTTTTAAATCTTCTTCTTCTATGTATTATATCCCTTTAGGACATTGGCGATCATGGCTCTCCACAATTTCCTGCGTCTTTTGTAGCTCTTAATAAATTTTTTATCTTTCTGTTATCTACTTTCATTTTGAGAAAAATTTGGGTACAATGAACAAAATTTGGCAATCTTTAAATATTTAGCAAACAAGATTTACTTTTATTATCTAATGATTTTTTTTGGACTAGTGATCTCATTTTGTTATTATCATGTTTTGGTCAGATGTTTTTTGTAATTGATAACTTTTCAGGAATTTTGAACCAGACCACTTATTCAATATTAGGGGTGGGGGATAGATTATTTCCATACCATTATCCATTAAAAGGATATTTTCATATTGGATAATTTGTTCAAGTTAATTCATTCTTGTGATATCACTTGCCATGTTCACTAAAATTATCTAACCCAGGATTCCTCCAGGTTAACTTGATTCATTTAACCAAAACCATTTGTTCATGTATTCTCTATGACAGTTCAGTGTTGGATATTTGGAGCCTTAAATCTTGCTTGTTTGTCTATTTATTTGAATATAGTTGTAACTTTTACACTATCTAGAAATTTAGACAAAAGTTCCATAAGAGTGTCAAAGAGAATAAATAAGAATGTCTTGTAAAATAACTCACATCAGTTTCAAAGAACATTTTGGTTACTAGGTTATCAATATGCAAAGTAATAAGAGTTTTACAGTTTTGAGATTCATTTTGGTCTGAATTTCTAAAAGAAGGTTTTTTAACTGTTATACAATTTATTCATCTTTGAATTCTTTAATCACAGCATTTCCTCTCTGGAATAATTGGATTTCTTTCTGTCTGAATTTTTGATTGAAAATGATCTTGCTATTATAAATTAAGGGTTTTCAACCAGTTTCATCATTTTTGTTGTTTCTATCACAATGTTTCAGCAATTTGTCTTGTGCCTGAATTTCTGAGTCAAGGTGTTCTTGCTATTATACATTGATTCTTTTTCTTTACCTGTGTTTGTTTTGATGTCTTTCAGTTGTATGTACCCAACTTTCCTCAGATATCTGACAAGATTCCTGGAATGCTAAACAGAACCCTTTATTTGACCAAGTCGAGCCATTGAGTGATACTAGAAAATTTTTATTGTTAGAATCCATCTTGTTAGAATTGCACATTTATAAATCTACCATTTTTCCATGCATTGAATACTGTTGCCATATCTGGTCTGGAGTTCCTGCTATACATGTCGGGGTTCTTGACAAAACTCAAAGAAGGATCTGTAGTGTAGTCAATCCTGACTTGGCATCTCAACTTCAGTTACTTTCTCACCAATGTGATGTGGCTTCCCTCTGTCTTTTCTAAAAATATTTTCATGGCAACTGTTCTGACAAGCTTTTATCCCTGGTGCTCTGATTACATGAATTTAAGCGTGCTACTAGATTGGCATCTAGGTTCCACCCTTTTACTGTTGAAATAATTAAATGTAACTGTCACTTCTACTCCAACGGTTTCTTTTCTCGCACTTTCTGTCTGTAGAACTCCTTTCCATTTACTTGCTTCCCTGATACCTAGAATCTTCAAAAATTTAAATGCAATGTCGATCACCATCTGTTTTCTTGAATCCCGTTTGTCTTTTGTCCTTTCCTCAATTCTTCCTATACTCTGTCTTCTCTTTCACTTTCGCTCCCTGTAATCCCTTGCATACTAGTAGAATTCTCACCTTGCTTGGGGTGAAATGATTTAAAAAAAAAACCAAGTAGCAATGTCTTGTTCTTATTCCTCTACTTGTCATTTTTTCATCTTTATATTCTACTCTAATGTTGCTGTTGTCGGTTTTTTTTTTTTTTTTTGCAGTCTTTTTTTTTACTGACCCTCTTGTCGATCTCTTTTCAAACTCAATTTTTCCTTTTTCTTTTAATTTTTCATTTCCTATAATTCATTAAGAAAGCTTTCTTTGACTTTATACAACCAATGTTTACTTCATTTTCCTTTTTTCTTTTTTCTATCAGCTTTCCAAATTTTGGTCCACACTTCCTTTGAACAAGCATAATAACCTGATCTATAAAGATTTTATTGCTTGGTTTAGCAATCCCAATCGATTTTCAACAGTAGTACAAAGTTGCAGATCATACGAGCCTGAAAGACCAAAAACAGCAGCTGTTCTACCTCTTCATCAAGCACCACCGGAGGTAAATCAATTAAAAATATACTGATTAGGCATAGTTGTAAACTGAAGTTGTAGTCAGTTTCTTTGTGCTTGGAATAAAGTTCCCTAATCTGTTTCTTTCCTCTCAAATAGTGTAGCGTAGTTAAACAATCCAACACACTGTTCGCTACCACAGTCACACTGCTCTGTCACCTTGTCAAGCACATCTTGTAGCTTGAGTGACAGGTCAAATTTACATAGGTGCAAAAAAGAGTCTTGTGAAAGTATCTGACTACGAGATCTATTGTTTCTTAAATATATGACTCGTAAAGCTGCCATTTTCTTTTTGGAATACTTTACACATAAGACATGTCAAAACCCACTTTCTACAAGAAGGTAAGCCATTTTCTATTGTGTTACACTCTCCACTGATCTCCTGATCACATACGTAGATGAGGGATACAGGTTGTGTTTGCCGAGTGCTTCTTCATAGACAGGGAGAGATATTTCTACCAGCATTGCACCTTCACTTGTGTTCTCCCAGTCTCCCTGATTTCTGATATTGTCATCCACTGGGTCTGCAAGTGGACTTTCTGACCCTGTTCTTAGGAACAACAGAGCCTCTGAGTCACTCACAGATGACATACTATTTCTGCCATCTTCTAAAGATTTGTCCAGTGGTCACAGGTGTTTCACATGGTGTAGCATTCCATTAACCAATACTGTTTGGGGGCTAACTATCCATTGACTTGACCTTTAATGAATCTGCTGGTACATCAACTGTGTGGGGGCATGGCCTAGACACTGTCTTCCATTTGATACTTATTATTTACACTGTTAGAAGGTGGCAGTGATGCATATATCTCTTTCACATGCTGTTCATACTGGTAAATTCTGTTGGCTGGCGCAGTTGACAGTGTAGAGTCATCTTTTGGTTTCACATTATACCAATACACAGCTTCCTGAAGAGAGCACCATGTTCTGGCTGCAATTCTTTTAATGGTGCAACCACATTGATGCTACGTGGTGGTTCAATTCTTGGTAATCCAAAATCAGACACACCTTGTCTTTGTTGGTCTGTGCAACAGTCGTCAGAAGGATCAGGCCCTTTGTGGGTCTAAGTTGTTCCATGGGTGTGCTATAAAACAAATGTTAGTAATCAATATCTGCAACTCCTCTTTATATACAGCCCTGATCTTGTAAGATACTGTGTATTCTGGAACTGCATTCTGGAACTGCTCCTGTACTTTGTTCATGGCCCACTTCTGACTCATAGTCCAGGCTTTCTCTTTGTGGTCAAACGTAGCACAGAAGTCAGGTTCTTCAATGGAGATTGCTGCACACAATTCTTTCTTTCTGCCAAGCTGCACATCTCCAGCTGGTGTAATCACAGCACATCCTAATGCCAATCAGCAGATCATAGCCACGCGGTTTTTCTTGCATGATCAGAATGCCAACTTCTGCACAGTTACCTTGCTCTGTGTGAATTGTAACAACTCCAGCTCCACAGCATGCTTGGGACACATCACTGATTGCTACAATGTCTACATTTTGCCTCCCCTGTGATCGACAGTAATGTGCACTAATTATTAACCAGGAACATCTGGTGTCAATGAGTACTGAACACTGTACATGATCTATCTGAATGCCAACTACAGGTAATGGTACATTTACTGTCTCACGGGGGATGTCCCTGGATCCATTTCCCAAACAATTCTGTGCCACATGACCCAGCTTATTATAGTGATAACACCTCAGCTGTCTCTGTGATCCCCGACTCATGCTCCCCACACTACTTTGACTCTGGCACTGCCTTGCAAAGTGGTTTGAACCACCACATTTGTAACATATGGGGTTATTGCGATTGATAATGATAGAGGAATCACTTGACGTATGTCTCTCTGGTTGGGATACTGTTCCACTGTCCATTGTTGCTGGTTCTACTTCTTTGTGAATGGCTTGGTCTTGGGCCAATAGCTGGTTGGTCGATAGCTCATCCAATCTGGATGTTGCTTGCAAAAGCCAACTGACATTATCTGGCAATCCTGCTACAAAGGTGTGCCCAGCATCTGGCCATTCATGCCCTCAAAAGGCATGGAAAGTTTCCATAAATCAGCCAGATAGACGTCAACTGTTTCATCAGGGAGTAGTTGGCACCCAAATAAATTGTTGATATGCCACAAACAGGTCCATTCTAAAAGTTGTATAAAGAACCTGTTTTATCTTGGTAATGTCAGTTTTTTCTTCCTCTTTAAGCTGCTGGCCCACAGCATAGGTGGCCCCCGACACCTTCAAAGGAATGACTGTTGCTGGCTCTTTCAATTTGCATAATCAGCAAATGAGCTCTGACTTCTCCACCAACTCAACAACAGATAGGCCAGTGGATGAACCATGAAACTCTGGTATCAAGTTGAATTTGTCCATGAGTGTTAAGTGCTGAAATATCTTGCTGTCAGTTTCTTCATGCTTGGAATAGAGTTCCCTAATCCATTTCTTTCCCCTCAAACAGTGTAGCATAAGTCAAATAATCTAACACGTGTCTCCTGTTCACTACCAGTCGCACTGCTCCATCACCTTGTCAAGCACATTTTGTAGCGTGAATGACAGGTCAAATTTGCATAGGTGAAAAGAAGAGTCTTGTGAAAGTATCCAATTCTGAAATCTATTGTTTCTTAAATATATCACTTGTAAAACTGCCATTTTCTTTTTGGGATACTCTATGCATGAGATATGTCTGAAACTGCTTTCTATCAGGAGATAAACCATTTTCTCTTGTGCTACAAAGTATAACCATATACTCTACTATAAAATATACTAAGCAATATGTGTAACTTTTTGCTATACTAGAGTTATTTTTCTTGTACTGACAATTTTATATATGTATATTTAAACAAGTTGTCTGTTTAATTTTCTATGGTATTTTGCTTGGAGGTGAATTGATTTAAAAAATATTAACTACTCTTTAAATTTTTCTCAATATACAATAAATGGTGGGGTCTTAATGAAAGAAAATCATTTAAAAGATCAAAATAAGCCAAATTAACAAAAAAGCTTGGTCATAATAAGATTGGTAGTTGTGGAGTGGGGGACAGAAAATTTCCTTAAAATACCCCCCCAAAAAAAAATGTGTCCCCTCCTTCAACCTTCTATTAGGCACCTAAGATTAATTTGTTCATGTTCTTTCTGAATTTCCCCTCCCCTTTATTTAAATTTTTAATGTTTGTATAAAATCACAGAGAAAATATACATAAAAAAGTTTGGTTTATTAATAAGATAAATAATCCCACCTCAATGAAAGTTTCTTTTATAAATGTCCCAAAATGTTTTTGTTATCAGTACTATTAATTAAAACATATAAAAATGATCAAATTGATGCAAAACAATTCTATTCTAATACTTAATTGCTTAAAAGTCTATAATAATTTTATATTCAATTTTAAAATGAAATTATTTGATATGCACGGACTTGATTTGTGTATATTATATTTCAGACTTCAACTGTTAAACTTCTTGCTCTTGTGGGACATTCCTTAAGTCAGCCAGAATTTAAGGTAAATATTATTGAATGGAATTTATAAAATAATCTTCTGAATGGATGCTATTTTTTAAAAAGAAGGATTTAATAAATACTATTGGATTCAAAGTAATTGTAATGTAAAGTATTTCGAGGGGCGTATAACTGGGTTGTATTGAATGAGATGTTTTTTCACGGTATTTGAAGGTATAATATATTTTCCTCTACCATTTACACTGTAAATTTTACAGTTTTATGAAGATAGGCTCAGTATAAGGAGAAATATTGTATCTGGATGGACATTAAAGTGCTTGATATATTATAGTGGATTGCAAGACTATTCTCAGATGATAAAGTGCATACAGATTTTTAAAATTTAGTTGGAAAGTCGTTTTAGAAATAACAATAGCTCGCTGATGACATTTAAGCAAAGTTTATCAGAAGCTAAACAATTTATTATTATAAAAACTTTAAAAAAATATTAATACAAAATTTATTAACTTGAAATTGTTTTTAATTTGATTTTAAATTAAGTGTTTATAACCAATAGATTTTCATAGCGATCACATACGCTTTTACTCACCGCAACAATAAGAATTAGTCATTACCTAGAATTGCCTCCCTTGTTATATAAAATTCAACATTTTCGTAAAAATCAGAATGCTTTCTCTATAAGAATTCTTTTATTGTTAGCAAATATGGAATATTTTGGACATTTAGGTTTATACTTCATTTTTATTATTTTATTATTTATATAAACAATTCATATTTTACCATTTATTAAATCAGTTTTATGAATGTATATCTTTTTTCTAATATTTTTATTAAAATATAAATATTTTTCTAACTTTTTTTTCTTTCTATTATTTTTAGCTCCCTTCTGAAGAAACGCATCAACCTTGTGAAACAGTAAGAACAATTTTTAGTTATGATTTCTTACTGAGTGCAAAGTGTACCTTTGGTTTTCAATGGGTGATGTATATAAAAACCAGGGCTTAAATATTAAATTTCAAATCTCTCAAGATATTTACTTCTGAACATTGGTTCTGTGCAGTCATCCTAATCTTTTAACTGCCTTTATATAATATTTATGAAGTTTTCTCTTTTAATGTAGTCAATATATCAGACTGTATACTTACTTCAGTATAGATTACAATACTCAAGTTTACAACATTCTTAGTACCTATATAAAATGTCAATCCACCATATTTGTTTTAGTTATCTGATACAATAATCTATTCCACTACTTAGTATAGGAACCCAATTTCAAACTCTAAACTGTTAACAACATAAGCAAACTGGTTATCTCTCAGTTTCTACTTTCTATCCTTGAAAGTGGTCAACAATGGTTGAAAGTACCCAATATATTATATAGCATTTCAGTAAATACCTTGGCAAGTTCCCATTGACATCAAATGATATTTCTGCATGTACATTTTTTTTTGTAGATATATTAATATGCATATAATAGTGTTCATACCAGTGTTGTGGGTTGGTGTGTATGTGTTGTGAGGTAAACACGTGTGTCTTCTGAAATGGCCCACAACAAACATGGTGGACTTGGAGATTGAATCTGTGGTAGACTTCACCACATTAATTTAACTTTAGATTAGGAAACAGGGCTGACGCAGAAAAGGATAAGCAAAAGATTTTGTTACACATAAAATATGTATTTAACAAGATGTACAATATCAAACAACGATGTGAAAGAAAGCATGTATTTAAGTAAGCAAAGGTTGAATAAAACAAGAGTTGTCTCTCTTTAACTGTTATTTGTATTTTAAAGTTCACTGGGAGAATGTTTATGAGAGTCTCTTATAAATTGTTCTTGAAAGATTTGCTGTGTAAGAAAAGATTATGTGAGTGTATACAAGGTATGTTCAGCATGTTAGTGGTGTGTGTGAGTGAGAAGGTTGGCGCATGGTTTCAACTGTCATGGATTCGTTTGGCAGCTGAATTTTCACTAATTAGCTAAGAAAAATTCTTGCTTAAATAAGTGACTATAGGCTCCAGATCACTGCGCCGGAAGAATTATTCTTCATGTGCAGACAATCTGATTAGTTGGCATAGACCAATCAGCGAGCAAGCTTAGGGGAGACTTAAGAAAGCTTCTGTGATCCTTTTCTCCCAAAAGTGCACAAAACTGACTACATAAAAATAGAGCGATTACAAAATTGTTGCATTGCTGTGATGTGTAAATTGTCTATAATAATGTAGTGGTGACTAATTAACCAATGAATGTTTGGTGTTGTATGTGATTTGTATTTTTGTATGTATGTATGTGCGTAATAGATCCACACAAATCCACCATAAAGAAATAAAAGAAACAAGAAGAACTAATATATATGTACAGACAAATAATAATAATATATTAACAAACAAAAAGGGATACAAATGACAAGGACAATAATGTATATGTACAAATTAATGTGGAAAGTTTGTGTTCTAAAGTATGTGTGAGTGAATGTTTCCTCCCAAAGGGAAAAATGCAAATCTCCACAAGAGATTTACATTGTTGTAGTATCCACAGAAAAGTTAGAAGAAAAAGAGAGAATGAGGCAGGAACTTGCCGAGTATATATAGTATTTGAGAGCGCCTCCAAGTAGTGGATTCAAAATTTAGGATGAGGTAACTCCAACAAAGGCCCCCATTCTAGAGAATTGCTTGTATCAATTCAATAAATTATTTTCTATCCTTGTGAGCTGAAAAGAAAAGGTGTTGATTGAGAATGCGTGATTTGACGAAATGTTCGCGTGTGTTGTTGTCAGGTTGCTATATTGTGTTCCGGTTGAAAGCAGCATGCTCTGGAAAAGATTGTGTCATGGTCAACAATCTGTTGTGGGCCAGTGTATGCGTTGTGTGATAAACACATGTGTCTCTTGAAATAGCCCACAACAAATATGGTGGAGTCAATCTCTGAGTCCGCCATATTTGTTGTGGGCCATTTCAGGAAACACGTTTTTATCACACAATGTGTACACCAGCCCGCAACACCAGTAGTGCGTGTTTATATAATATATGTGTGTGCGTTACAGGTGCATAGTTAATTGGTTAGAATGTTTGCTTTTCAATTATACTAAATGGGAACAATGTTGACCAAACAGTGTGATGCAGACAATGCTCAGCAACTGAAATCCATCAGCCTGCTGCCATTAGCTTCAACATATCCCTGGCATGGGAAGCTTAAGGGTTGCTAAGACTATTTCAAGGTCTCACCCCATCTAGTAGAGAGAAGGAGTTGGTTTACTTTTCCATTGATGAGATATGATCAAAATATTGGTCTCACCCTGCTACATAAAAAATATCTTGGTCACCACTTATAACAATATATACATTTTTATATATCAAGAACAGTTTTGGAGGAAAGATGCATGACAAAATGGAAAAAGTTTTTGTATGACACATTTCGTCCCTTACGACTTCATCAGACTAGGTTTGTTTATGGTGATGTAACTACACATGCACATGAACGAGAGATTCTGGGAATTTTAAATTTAGAATAAGAAATTTCTTTTAATGTGTTTTGGGCAGATAATCTAGCCAATTTCATTTAGATTCTTTTTCTTTTTGTTTCCATCATTTGTTGTTATTAAAACTCTCACATTGTGATAATAGAAGATCTGCCAAGAATGGTGAAACATTGTAATAAGCTGGATTCAAATTTACTGTGGATGAACTAGCGATTAAAACATTTTCATCTTAGTGAATTATTTTCTCTTAATTAGAGTAGAATTTTTTATGTCAAAATTGTGCTCAGTCTCCTTACAGTAAGCAATTCATGTGTTTAATGTGTTGTTTTTTAAAATGTCTATTTTGTGTTCAAATAATGTTAGGATACAAAACTGTGCAGTTATGTCTATTTTGAGAGTTGGAGAGAAATCACTGTATAAAGGTACTATTCAACTTTGCTTGACCATTGATGCACTCTGTGGCCAAGTGGTCTAAAGCACATAAGATCTAATGACAGTTTACCCTAGGGCAATGAAGGTTTGAATCCTGCCAGAGAGCAATTATTTTTCTCAAATATTCAGTCCAGTATACGAAAATAAATATATTGTTTAATGAATAAAATGAGCATTTTCTCAAATATGAGTATCCACTATAAATAACATTTAAGCCAATAAAATCTGTCAGAGTAATAAAAAAAATGTTAAAAAATCCATCCCTTTCTTTAGAAATGTATGTATATATATATATATATATATATATATATATACCCTTGTGCAAATTTATTGAAACAAAATGAATAATTCTGTTATTATTTACTTTTTTTCCTATTTTTCCAATGAAATATGACCCAGTGCACATGTTAGTACTTTGTATGTCCATTCCATGGAGTCATTCTTTGCAGATTGACCACAGATTCTTGACTGGATTTAAATCAAGACAATGTCTGGACCAGTCTATAGTACTTTGATCTGGTCACTAGTAAGGCTTGCCATTGTGTTCGTGCAGCATTACAATTTTCATACACTTCCGTGGAGTAACATCCATCACAGACAATGGCTGTAAGACAACTAATCGACTGTTGTGACAACAGTGTCTGGGCGTGATGAAAATCTGATGTAATCACGGATGATGTAATATTTTTCAAGGCCAAACAAATACACCCCGAAAATACATTCATACTACTGCACACGACTGCAAATGGCCTAATCTAATGAAAAAATAGAAATCGATTACCCCCTGTCACTCCAGTGTGTCTAAAACTGACTGTATGTTGAAAGAAAGGAAACTAAAGCAGTTGTTTCAATTAATTTGCACAAGGGTGTGTTTGTGTGTCTATCTATCTATCTATCTATCTATATATATATATATATATATATATACACACACACACACATATTGTTGCTTATTCACTATAGGATCATATAATTTAAATAAGGTATATTTTGGCAGCAAGAATTGTCTCAAACATGTTTTCTTATATTTCTACAAATATTTTCATGGCAACTAGGTCCTATCCTTTTACTGTTTAAATAGTTAAATGTAACCGCCACTTCTATTTCAACAGTTTCTTTTCTCACACTTTTCTGCTTACTTGCTTCCCTGATAAATTTAAATACAATGTCAATCATCATCTTTTGTCATCTTGAATTCCATCTATCTTTTATCCTTTCCTCAATCCCCCCCCCTTTACCCAGTCTTTTCACTCTCTGTAACCCTGCTGTATACTCGTGGCACTCCTGCCTTGCTTGTTGTGAAATGATTAAAAAAAAAAAAATGGAGAAGTTCTATCATTTTTAATTTTTATAGTTTTCAGAAATAGTAGAAGATTTCAGTTTGTCATGTGAAACTGAATTTCAATGTTCTCTCATAGAAAAAGAAATCAAAACACCTAAGGATATACAACTGTGAAGGTCCAAATGGAAAGAAATAAAATTGATGACAACTGTTTCTGAAAACTATAAAAAGTTCAAAACATCCAATCTAAAAGTAAATAGGAATTTTGGCAAATTTATCAATAACACAAAAACAATTTATTCAGAAATTTTAAAGATTTAATAAAAAAACATTGATAAACAGAACTTATCCATATTATTTAACAAAACATGTTTGAGAGAATTCTTGCTGCTGATATGTATAGCTGGCCACTGGTATTCCAGGATACCCGTCTACTAGAGTGGCTAGCCAATCCCTATTGCAGATGCTTGCTCAGGTACATTTTGTGTTTCTTTAACACCCACAGCCCACCTGTGGTTTACGCTGCAACTATGCTGAGCAGACCTGAGTTACAGTTTCTGGGAAAGAGCATGTTATCTAGCATGATCAACAACTTGAACAAGCCCAGCAAGCTCAAATCCTCCACCACAATGACTTGTGATTTTGTGCTAGCACAGCTATCGACAGCTGCCAGGGGTATCATCTACCCAATTTCATTCACAAGGTTTGAGTCAACCCATGGTATGGTTTTCAGACACTTTTCAAAGGTGCTCCATACTGGGATTGACCCCTCCAGTCTGATAACATCAGGAAGTCTCCTTCCTGACAAATTGACCATAGTGAGATTTGAACATGGGTCTCATGGTCAGAATGCGAATGCTTTAACCACTCGGCCACATACATCTTATTAAAATATATATATTGGCTGTTGGCTCCTATAAGATGATTATCCACCTTTTGATAGGTCTTGCTTTTCATCTTATACGGTGACATGCCACCATCCTCACTAGCAGAAAAGCTAAAGGGAGATTTGGTTTAGACACTCCATCGCCTGTTCAAGTAGCAGGTTGTACTGGGTTACATTACCAGTAGCAGGCCTAAGCAGTGTAATTAACATAATCTTTAAATAAGACCCTAAAATGACTAGTTCACTTCTTCTTTATGTGCCGTGTCCCCTCAGAATGTAGGTGATCATGGCTCTCCACAACTGCCTGTCTCTTGTAGTTCTTAATAAACTTGTCTTTCTGTTATTTCTTCTAAGCCCTGTTCCACCATCCATTTTCTCTTTGTCTACAATCCTTTAGGATGATCTTGATTGGGTCATTCAGGAGTTTGTCACATTGCAATTTGGGTGCTACCTTAGTCTTTTTTCATTTCTGTATTTTCACTCTAAGCTTACATATCACTGGAAGGTGATTGCTTCCACAGTTGGATATGTTTTACAGTGCAAAACTGAATTTCTGAATCTCTTGTTGATAGTTATATAGTCAATCTGGTTTTTTGTTTCTCCTCATGGGCTTCTCTATGTCCTTATTAGTCTTGGGTGTTCTTGAAACCAGGTGTTGGCTATTAACTGGTCATTCACCATACATCACGGAACCCATTTTTTTCTGCAGAATAGGAACCCATAATGAATATGGGTTCCTATTCTGAATTTGCCAATTATTTTACCATCCCTCTCATTGCCTAATTTGGCATTCAAGTCTCCCATGACAATTATCATTGCTTGCAATTTGCAGAGGGCCTTGGCATTGTCTAGTATAGAGTAGAAACTTTTCAATTTCTTCTGTCAGTGCATACACAACTATGATGGCTATGTTGAAAGGCTTCCTCTTCAGTTTAACCACAATAATTCTTTCAGATAATTCATAGTATCCCAGAACACATTTATTCATGTCTTAGTTTATTATCAATCCTACTCTTCTTTCATTTTTCTTCCTGTCTGTATGAATGATCCTGTGTTTGTCACTGAGAAAATCTCCATTGTTTGTCCACTGTGTTTCACATACATCTAAGATGTTGATATTTAACCTGACCCTTTCTTGTTTTATAATTTTCTAACTGTCCACAGTGGTTTAATGTTCTAACATTCCACGTCCTGATAATTGTATTTCGTTTGATGCAAACAATTGCTGGATGACAGTCAGGTGACACTTATTGCTCATGTTTTCCCTTACCAGGTGAAGGTTTAGTTTCAGTAGACTTAACCCCCTTCATGCCATTAGGTTTAATATTTTGTTTGTTAAATGCCATGATATTTCTTGGGATTGATAATGAAGTGGTTTTTCATTGCCTTCCCCACAGGGATTTATTGAGGCACCACCTCTATTTAGCTGGCTGTTGACTCAAGAGTTCTTCTGCCCTTTGTTAGGTCTTGTTTTTCATCCTACAGGGTTGCTAACAACCCTCCTCACTTGCTAAAAGATGGAGTGGGGTAACCAGTTTAGTCACTGATCCTCCAACAGTAGCATATATACTTACTGATACAGATCTTCATATTGTGCGTTTGTTTATTTTAATTTCGAGTTAACATTGAAAGAGGGACACATTCTGTAATATTAGATTGTCACCAGGAGTTTCCTAAGCGGTAGTAACTTGAAAATGTCCCCCCACCCCTCACCTTCTAGGACATTGTGTTTTTTGGTGGTGGTAGTAGAGGAGAGGTATATCTATACATTTAGATTGTTTCACTTATTTATGCTTATTATTAAGATTTAACTTACTAAAAGTCACAGTACATATCTTAAAAGAAATTGTGTGGAAAATAAATTTAAACTTGTTTCAGCAAGTTTTTTATTTTTTTTTATTTTTTAACAGCCTTTAGTTCATAGTAAGTTTCATATTATACTTCATAGTAGATTCAGAGAAAGATGTACATCAAAACTGGTAGAGAAACATAAAAAAAAGTTTCAGATACCTCCTTTTGAACAGTTCCCACCTCTGCATTTTGAGTAAAGCGACCCAGATAACTTATTTTCAAAATGTTTGATGAATGGCATGTCAGGATTGAACACTTACTACTTCCTTCAATTTCCTGCAGTCACCAAAATTGTAATAGAACCCCTTACGTTGTGAGTAGATTAAATATAAGTACTGAACAGAGGAGGAATATTATATATATATAAACAGTAAATTAAGAGTTTGTCTATGTGTGTTACTGAAAAAGAAACAGAAATATGTATTCCATGATTATAATAGATTGATTATAGGTCTATACATACATATAAACATACATACATATATATGTGTGTGTGTGTGTGTGTGTGTGTGTATATTTTCTTTCCTTTTTTCTCCTTTCTAATATTAAAATTTATTCCTATCTCATGTTTTCCTTCTTTCTGTTCTTTTTTTGTTTTCTGCTTTTTTTTTTTTATCTTCTTTCTTTTCCTTTTCTTTTCCTTTTTTTCTCCTTTCTAATATTAAAATTTATTCCTATCTCATTTTTCCTTCTTTCTTCTTCTTTTGTTTTCTGCTTTTCTTTTTTTATCTTCTTTCTTTTTCCTTTTCTTTTCCTTTTCTCCTTTCTAATATTAAAATTTATTCCTATCTCATGTTTTCCTTCTTTCTGTTCTTTTTGTTTTCTGCTTTTCTTTTTTATCTTCTTTCTTTTCCTTTTCTTTTCCTTTTTTCTCCTTTCTAATATTAAAATTTATTCCTATCTCACGTTTTCCTTCTTTCTCTTCTTTTTGTTTTCTGCTTTTCTTTTTTATCTTCTTTCTTTTCCTTTTCTTTTCCTTTTTTCCCTTTACTTAAGCCTGGATAGATTAAAAATCCATTTCTCAATGTAAAATTGATCTGAATGATTGGGAATTTTGCCTATGAAATAAATTTATTACTACCAATTATAAATCTTTAAGGATTCTATTTTCATTATTTTAAATTATATATATATATATATATATATATATATAAAAAAAGTGAACATTGAAGTCAACACTCAGAGGTGACAGGCTGTTTCATACTGGATGCAATTGTCAGGCCTGAAACAGCCTGTCACCTCTAAGTGTTGACTTCAATGTTCACTTTATATTTATATTTACATACCCTCTATCTCTGATATTGAACACTTTATCTCATAAATATAGCACACCTTAAAACTACATTTCTTCATATATATATATATATATATATATATATATATATATATATATATTAGAGTGTATATTTTATATTATAAAGAAACAATTTATAAAATTATATCCATCTGACAACTCAAATATAAGCATCTTATTATTCAAGGAATTAATAGTAAGTTAATGTCTCATTAAGTTCTGTTAGTGAAGTGATTTTGCCATTAATCACATTAACATTGCTATTTAATTCTTTGGATAAATTGTTTCTTTATGATATATGTATATGAGCTATGAAAGAATAAATCATTAAGCTTTAACTTAGTATAAGTTCAGATGTCTTCTACCAACTAAAAACAAATCAGACAGGAAGCTGATTTATTCTGGTCACACTTATTTCATAGTCGGTATGCAGATGATTGATTTGTCTGTCACCAATGTAGCCAGTAAAACTGTTGCCATAATATGCTATGTTTGGATTACTCCAAAATTGAAGTCTAACTTATTTCCAATTGCAACAAGTGGAAATCAAATAGGAGTCTTAATGATAACAATCACTGTTAAAATGTAAAGCTCTCAGAATGAGAGTGAAGAGAAAAATAAAATAAAAAATAAAATAAAAACAAACATGTATAATAATATTTAAAAATTACAAAATAAAATTGAAAATAATGTAAATGACAAAAATATATTATTTCAGATATTTAACTCGAGTGTTACACTTGAAGATGTATTTATGGCATTTTGCTTTGGTTTAGCTAAATATGGTCCATTGGTGTCATTTCATGTACTGAAGACATTGGACAAGGGAGATTCCATTTTTTTTTTTACCTGTTGGAATTGACCTCACCAGTTCCAGCCACAGTATGGTATACAGATCAAAGAAATTTAAATATATGTCTTTTCAATTTAGTAAAACTGTGAACCTACACTCTCTATCACACATCTCTCCTCTATCTCTCACTCTCTTATGTGTCCCTCCTCTATTGCTATCTCTTTCTATGTTTCTCTTCTCTCTAATATGACCCTCCTCTCTCACTTATGTCCCTCTTCTATCTCTCTCATGTGTCCTTCCTTTCTTTTATTTGTCCTTCCTCTCTTTTATTTGTCCCCCCTCCCACTCTTGTGACCCTCTTCTCTCTCTCTTTTTTGACCCTCTTCTCTCACATCCCTCTTCTCTCTCTCTCTACGCGTCCCTCTTCTTTCTCTCTCTCATGTAACCCTTCTCTCTTTTTTCATGTCCCTCTCTATCATTCTCTTTCTTATGTGTCTTTCCTCTCTCTTCCCACCCCCTTTTCCTTTGTGTCTCTCCTCTATCTCTCTCTTGTGACACTCCTCTATCTTTCTTATGTGTCCTTTCCCTCTCTCTCTCTTATCTGTCCCTCTACCTCTCTCTCTCTTATGTGTCCTTCCTCTACCTCTCTCTCTTTTATATGTCCCTCCCTCCCTCTCTCTCTATGTCAGTCCTCTTTCTCTCTCATGTGTCACTCCTCTTTCTCTCTCTTATGTGTCTTTCCTCCATCTCTCTCAATCTCTCTTATGGGTCCCTCATCTATCTATCTCTCCTATATGTCCGTCCTCTATCTCTCTCTTATGTCCTTCCTCTCTCTCTTGTGTGTATCTCATCTATCTCTTTTGTGTGTCCTACCTCTCTCATCTGTTCTTCGTTCTCTCATGTTTTGCTATTCTATCTTTTACTCTCTTATGTGTTCCTCCTCTATTTCTCTCTCTCTCTTATGTGTCACTTCTCTATCTCTCTCTTATGTGTCCCTTGTTATGATTCTCTTATGTGTCCTGCCTCTACCACTCTCTTATGTGTCCAACCTCTCTCTGTTATGTGTCCCTGCTCTATCTCTCTATCACTTATGTGCCCCTCCTTTATCTCTGTCTCACTCGGGTGTCTCTTCTCTGTCTCTCTCTTGGGTGTCCCTCCTCTATCTCTCTCTCTCTCTTGGGTGTCCCTTCTCTACCTCTCTCTTTCTTGTGTGTGCCTCCTCTACCCCTCTCTCTCACTTATGTGTGTCTGCCCTACCTCTATCTCTATTATGTGTGCCTCTTCTATCTCACTTATACTCCTCCCCTGTCTCTCTCTTATGTGTCCCTCCTGTTTCTCTCTTATGTGTCCCAACTCTGTCTCTCTCTTTCTCTTATGGTCCCTCATCCCCCTCTCTCTGTGTCCCTCCTCTCTCTCTCTCTCTCTCTTATATGTACATCATCTATCTCTCTCTCTTATGTGTACCTCCTCTGTGTTGTGTCTCTCTCTTATGTCCCACCTCTCTCTCATGTGTCCTTCTTTTTCTCTCACTTTTATGCATCTCTCCTCTATCTATCCCTCTGTCCCTCCACTTCTCTCTCTCTCTCTGTATTACACCTCTTTCTCTCTGTTTCATATGTGTCCTTTCTCTATCTCTCTCACTCTCTCTTATGTGTCCCTCCTCTTTCTCTCTTTCTCCTATGTGTCCTTCGTCTATCTCTATCTCTTATGTGTCCCACCTCTCTCTCACTTATGTGTCTCTCCTATTTCTCTTTTAGGTGTCCCTCTTCAAACTCTCTCTCTCTCTTATTTGACCATCTGCTATCTCTCTTGTATGTGTCTTTCCTCTATCTCTCCCTCTCTTGTATGTACCTCATCTGTCTCTCTCTCTTATGTGTCTCTTATCTCTCTCTTATGTGTCTGTTCTCTATCTCTCTCTCTTGTGTGTCGATCCTTTATCTCTCTCATGTGTACCCCCCTCTATCTCTCTTATGTGTGTCTCCTCTCTCTCTTCTGTCCCTTTATCTCTCTGTTAAGCCAGGTATGCAGATGACTAATTCATCTGTCACCGATATAGCCAGTAAGAATGTGACCATAATGCTATGAGCTGCGGACAAATATTTTTTTGGATTACTTCAAAATTGAAGCCAGTTCACTACCTGTCACAATTCTTTAACAAACTGGAGATGGTGGCTTTTGACTCAAACATGTGTATCCCCTGAATATAATGTTTATAGTAATAATAATGTCAGACTATAAATAACAATCTATTAATTTCTTTATATATATATATATGTGTGTGTGTGTGTTGTGTTCTTTATTTCTTTGCTACATTATATGCAACTGACATTATAGAACATTTACTATTTGTTTTCTTTTTAAAACAGGATGAGAAAGCCTTTGTGGATAAAATAACTCAAAATATAGGTGAAGTTTTAACTAAATTGAAGCAGGCATGTGGTAATGAAGATACTTTTCTTCCACCAGAAGTGTTAAAGTCTGTGCTTGAGTCAGTTGCCCACCCGATTCATGATGACATTTTTAACAGGTATGCTTTACTATACATAAATTATAGGTATTTGTATTCATATTATTCAATAGTGTATCAATGTTTATTTTACTTATCGTCAAACTTCATTATCGTGAGTGACAGATAGTAAATCTAACATTTTTTTTTAAAACAGCTACAAATGATAGGAAGTTATGGAGAGATATGATCACTAATGTCCTGAAGAGAAACAGCACATAAAAGAATTATTCTCCAAATTGTGTTATTTGCTGCTATTAATGTTATGTTCCAATTTTTGTTGGATGGGAGAACAAACAAAAATGACAATGTACCACCAGTAAGCGGAAAGTAAAGAAGGCAAAAATTGTAAAAATAAAAATTTTTGTATTGTCGATATAGAAGTTCAAGTGGAATGTCTTTTTGTGGGTGAGGGATGCAACTTAGAGGATGATAATATCTCAGTTATTTTCCTTTAACTCAACTCTCCAAATTTTTTGGTTCACCACTGCAGTAGCCTGGTATTGAACTTACAACTCTTTGCATCTAGTCACTGGATATAATCAGTGCCTTTATCCATTGGGCCCTGTATCCTCAAGGCATTGTTTAGATCCAGTAACAAAACCCAAGGAGTTGTGAATTCAAAACCAGCCTACAGCAGTGGTGATTCAAAAAAACTTGGAGAGTTGAGTTAAAAGAAATAACAGATATCTGGAAGAGGCATGGCACGTGGAACTAGAACAGTCTACTCTGGATGATGAAATAAAGGGTTTGATTCAAAATTCAATCACCTGGAGCATACAACAAACAAAATATTGTGAATATGGCAATGAAGATGAGGATAACAATCAGAATAATCATAATATCTCATCTCAGAGATATAGACAGGCTTTTGTTTTAGTGGCAATGTTCATCATTGGCTCCTTTTTATTGTATTTTGTTTATTTATTCTTTTGAGGATATTAGCTTTGTGAGCTGGATGTGATGCTTGAAGCCCCTGCACAGAGGATGATTTTTTTTATTTTTGTTTTCTTAACGTTCCCATCTGGTCAATGGTTTTTGATGGAGAAGAATCAGAAAGAGATCTAGTTTGAAAAAAAGTATAACATTAAGAAATGTTATCATTAAAAATAATCTCAAATTCATCGAATAAGTCAGAGGAAAGTTCATCAGAACAATTACCGTGAAAGTATTTACAGAAAAGGCACAAGGAAGCTACATTATGGTAGTGGGAAAGTGACTGAAGCTGACATGTCAGATCAGGACCAATAACAATGCAGATTCTTTCTGGATTTTATCAAGAATAACTAAATATATATCAAGACCACCAAATCAGATGTGGCAGCAACATTAAAAGCAAGGACAAATGGTAGACTTATAAATATGTAATATAGATTCTGGAGAGAAAAATGGTCTAGTATGACACAGGGAGCCAACTTTTCTCTCAGCAGACCTAGCAATTGATTCAATATAATCTTTCCACTTCATGTCAATGGGAAACATTAGTCTGAGAAGATGCAAGGATTCACTCTTCTGAACATTAGCATCAGCCATGCTGATGGAAGGTAAAAAGGGTTCTCTCAGATGAGTAAAAGAAAGCAGTTTTATTTTGGATGCATTAAAATTAACAAGCCATTCCTTGCCCCAGTTAATAACAGAATGTAGATTATTAAAAATGCTATGAACTTTTGCATATAACTAATAATTTTTTAAAAGCCTAAGAATTTTATTAAAAAAATACTTCCTTAACATTTTTCTTTACTGTAATTGTCTTTAAATGTTTCCTGTCATAAAAACATAATTTAAAAATTATAAACCTGTGTTGTATATTTAGGAGTGACAGAACTCATTTCAACTTGATTTAAAATCAAAGTTATCAATTTCCATGAATTCCTAAACAAAATGCAATGAGTTGGTGTTAATTTTTTTAATTTAGCATTAAAAATCCTTAGTAGATAAGATAATCCAGAATGCATCTTTTGTGCAAATTTCATTCTTTTTTGTTGCAAATGAATAAAGTGGTACTTTTTTAATTTACTAAATTCATTTATATCTGATCCAATAAAAATGCAATGTTTTTTGTAGCAAGAACAGTAGATTGCTTTCTTTTTTTGTTGTAAAAAACACTCATTCAAAACAAGCCATTATTGATCAAAATTTAAGAAAATCAATAAATTTGAAATTAGTTCCGAGTTGAAATTAATTCTGCACCCCATATTTAGTAACAGAATGACATTATACATTATGAAAAAAATAACTTTAATTTGTTTTGTCAATTCTAAAATTAACATAATTACTCAACCTACTAATTTTGTTCAAAGTAACAATTATTCTGCCTAAGCTTTGAACTTTGTAGTTGACTCATATTATCGACATCATACCACTTATGTGACTAATATAGTAAACAATAAAGATAAAATTTTACTTAACAGAGAGAAAAAAATTCATATATATATATATATATATTTGCTTGCATTTTGGATAAATCTGGTCTTGTACTATAAATCTTATTTTAATTTATTAAAAAATAATTTTTTTCTCTTGTGAATAGTTTTATGCTAATTTTTATAGAATGCATAAGATTATCTCTGAAAAAAACTCTTTTTATTCTTGAACAAAATATGCATCAATAAGTCTGTAGCCTGATGTAAAAAATATACAAATAGACTTATCAACATAATTTCTTTCTTTGACAATGCACTTAATTCAACTAGTGAATATTAACAATATAGTTTGAACATTATATATTGATATGCTGTTATTATCACTGAGAGAGAGAGGCATTCTCTATATTGATCAAATGGTAGTGCAATGTATTGCAAGATAGACTACTTGCGATTACTTTGTAGTACTACTCTTGAGAAAGATATGAATCCTCATCATTAGATATTGTGATAAAATATCTTTTTGTTTCAATTTCTGGGATTGGGAGTTATCATTATTTACACTATTTATCTGCAAACTCTTGTCCTCATCTTTGTTTTTGTTACCACAACATTTCGGCTGTTGTGCCCCCCAGTCTTCATCAGGTGTATGTTGATCTGGGTAACCTACAGAGAATTCAGAACTGAATTCTTTATTTAATCTATGGGTGTAGACTGTTCTTGTTCCATTACCCATGTTGAGAGATACCTCATCCAGTTCTTATTTTTAGTACTGTTCAGTTATTGCTCACCCTGTTTCCACTGAGTTCAAGTACACACTGCTTGATCCAGGGATTGAATTCGTTGCCCGAGGTCACAGTTGGTGTCGGGGGATCGGTCCATAGTGGGTTAGCTGTTAGTGGGGTTTTTCTTTAAGGTTGAAATCATCACCTGTGCTTGGTAAGGCAAGTTGGTTGATCAAGCAAAATGTATCTGTTGAATTCTGCTTGGATGTGGTATGAATGATACAGGCTCATAGTGGTGACGATGAAGAAGGCTTGGAGTAGATAGTTAAGGTTGATTGACTGGAATGTTTCTGTTGGATTTTGTTTGAATGAAGTATTAATGAGATTGGGTCATGGTGATGATGGTGAGGGAGACCTGGAGTAGATACTTATGGCATTGAGAAATTGTGACAGTGAGTGACAATCATGGTGTTGACAGCACATTTGCATGCTGAGAGGTGGCCTTTTGGCTTGCAACTGTGTTGGTCATTACATGGAGCTTTCTCTTAAGCAAATCTGGTAGTCCCCAGGATCATCATTTTTCCTGCTGGAACATTTGTGATTGGCTATTGTATTATTTTTATTGTGGGGATTTATTTTGTGGACTGGATGTGATGCTTGGAGCCCCTGTGCAGAAAACAACTTTTTTTTTTGTGCTTTGCTTTCTTGGTGCTTACATCTGGCTGTCATGTTGAGTCAATCAGAAAGAGATCTGATTGCAGCATAATATAATACAGAGTATTTTGACAAGGTCAAAATAATTGAATGCCCAGTAGAGTTTGAACTTTCTAGTCATGGCTTACAAGAATAGCTTGGTAATCCTTCTCCAGCCCAATGTAGCAAAATGTAAGTTTGATAAAAAAAAACTGTGTTCAAGCATATTAGTGGTATTCATAAGTCATTTAGTATATCTACTCATGTGACCGAGTTTATTACTAGTACATGTAAACCTTTTATATTTTCCTTCTTCTGATATATAAATAAACCTCTCACATGCAAATATATCACTGTACTAACTCTAACCAAAACCATATTTTCTGCTGGTTTTACTTGAAAAAAAAAGAAGAAAGAGCTGAAAGTAGTTCTATAAAGTTTAATGCTATATTCTCCAGACAGGTTTGCACCATTTGATGTACACACAAGCACATATACACACATTATTTGGCTGAGTTTGAAATAAAACATTAGAATAATACATTCCACTCCCACTCAGTCTGAACAAACCCTACCCTGGGCTGAGCAATAAAATCATGTGATACTATAAGATGCTGGAATGGTTAAAGGATAGTTTGATAGCTATACCGAGAGAGATGGGACGCTATATGACAGTGGAGCCTGATAAACATACCAAGAGATGAGATAGGATTTTATTAAAATTCAGAAAGTGTTTTCTTCCGAGAATAAACCATACAAAAGGGAATAGGCTGACTTGAAGTAAAATGGCTTTATTATTTTGAGTAATCTAGCTGAAAAAGCCATCTGGATAATTTAAACCCATGAGGGATGGGGAGAGATGGTGTAGGAACATTCAAGTCAGTGGAGGATTTTATTAAGACAGGGCCAAGATGGAGATATTGATTGATAATTGCTATTTAAAGTGCATTCAGGTTATGGAAAATTTCCCACAGATTATAAACAAAGAAGGGAAGTCGGTCAAGAGGTAAAGAAAATGATAGCTTCTGATTCCTTTGTATACTTGAAAAAGAGTATAACATTAAGAAATGTTATCATTAAAAATAATCTCAAATTCATCGAATAAGTCAGAAGGAAGTTCATCAGAACAATTACCATGTAAGTATTTACAGAAAAAGCACAAGGAAGCTACATTATGGTAGTGGGAAAGTGACTGAGATGCCAGATCAAGACTAATAACAATGCAGATTCTTTTTGGATTTTATCAAGAATCTCTAAATATATATCAAGAGCACCAAATCAGATGTGGCAGCAATATTAAAAGCAAGGACAAATGGTAGACTTATAAATATGTAATATAGATTCTGGAGAGAAAAATTGTCTAGTATGACACAGGGGACCAGATTTTCTATCAGCAGACCTAGCAATTGATTCAATATAATCTTTCCATTTCATGTCAATGGGAAACATTAGTCTGAGAAGATGCAATGATTCACTGGTAAATTTCTAAACTTTATAAGCAAGGCTAAGTTAAGGAATTTTGCCAACGAGAAGTAAAATGATAATATTTTTAAGGTTTTTGGAAATGAAGGCAAAGTTAAAAGAATTTATTTATATACTTATCAAAAGGAGGAGAATGTGCAAATTCTTAAAGAAATGAAATTTCTTTAGATAATAACCAAACCCTGAGTGTCACAATCCAGAGGCCTGCTGAAGAATCTATCAACCAAAACATCCGGTAATTGTCTTGGATTGAGGAATTCACTTGACAAAGTGTGGTGAACAGTTCCATAGAAGCAAGCAAGCCAGAGTGGCTTGCATCTGGTGCATAGGAAAATAAGGGTCTTACCTCAACGTGCGGCACGTGGCATCAGCAAGTTTGTTCCTTGAAAATGGCATTACTCTCCCATCTAGTGATTCCAGCAGTATGTGCGATAATGAGAGTTTTTGTACAGCTTCAACCAATAACAAGTCATGTGCTGATTGGTTGAACTGGAGGAGGCTATTTACCTGGGTAACTGAGAATAAAAGTGAAGAACACTGACTGGTTGGTCAACCATGGTGTTGGCCTGATAAAAGAGAGTTAAAGCAGTGAGAAGGAGAGATGGATTTGACGTTTTGAAGTGTTCAGAAAGCAAGAGTGGCAGATTGAACTAGCGGTATCTTGAATTGTACGAGCGATGTCTTAGTAATAGAGACTCATTTAAGCAACACAAAGATTTTCTGAACAATAATTAAAATTAATGATTTGGAGCTAAACCATGCCTGTTTGCCTATATAGTCTGAAAATCAGAATTGTCAAAGTGATCACTGAGGTGAAGGGCATAGGTAGAATATCAAGGGAGGTGGAGGAATTGCCTATGCCCCTTGGGCAGTATTAGTGTGAAGTACCAATACAAAAAGGAAGTTGGGGTGGATTGATATTCTGCTACCATTACTCTTTGGAGGAGAGACCTCTCCAAGTTTGGGTATATATTAATTAATTTCCTGGAGTTAAACAAAGGACTCTTTGTGGGGATTAGGGGAATCATCAAAATCCCAAACCACATTAGTCCTCATGCCAGTTTTGGATGGAAGTCCATATAAGTAGAAAGTCAAAGCAACCAACATGACAGTTGTTCCAGATCCTGGACGAGACATGATCACTTCACATGGTCTCACGTGACTTCCTGCCTGAAGAAACCTTCGAATTTAGTTGTTCTAGACTTAGTCACAATGAACAAAGTGTCATAAAATATTCAAAGAGGGAAGGGTTGATAACTCTGCATGACAAATATATTCCCACCTGAAGAACTCATAATTGTACTACCAGCTCTGTACAAGTTATATAAAACATTTTCTTTTCTACAATTTATTTTTTTTACTTGTGACTTCACTTTGTTTGGATCAGACCAATTCAAGGATTCCTGTCAACAATTTGATCCTCGCTAGCCTTGTGATCTAAATCAAACACAGTGTTGGACAAAGCAAGGCTTGGATCAAAGTGATCCATTCAATAGTCAACCAGCGGGATTGAACGTCAAATAGACCTTCTGGGCAAAGGTCATAATCATATACTTGGAGGCAAGAAAAAGAAAATTTTTCTTAAACCCTAAAAAATCAAATAATTCTAAGATTTTATTGAATTTTTTTGAAATTATGTGTTAAAAATAGAATTATTTCTTAACTTTTCTTTTTGAATGGTGTGTTATAGAATTAAGATATACATATGCATACATTCAATCATATATACACACACAATTCAAATGAAATTAAAATGGTTATCTGTGTCACAAGGGCTAATTTTCCTGTCTGGCAATAACCCGTGCATAACAAGTTTAAGTCAAAATGTATACTGTTTTGAAGTTTTATGACCATCTCTGTATTTTAATTGAATATATTTACTACTAAATGGCTAAACAATTTTGATTTGAAATTTGATCATCTTGCCATCAGCAAAGTAACAAGTATTGAACTAGTATTAAGGAAGCATTCCAAAAGCTAAGCAGAGTACTAAGAAATAGAAAAATTTTGCTAGAAACAAAGAAAAGAGTACTAAACTTTTATGTGATATCTGTTCTCCTGTATGGCAGTGAGTGCTAGACGATCTCCTCAAAGATGAAGAGGAGAGAGAAGCAACAGAAATAGGATTCTACAGAAGGATGCTGAGGATACTATGAACTGAACATATGAATAACAACAAGGTTTTGGAGAAAATGGAAACAAAAAGGAAACTAGTATTTAACATCAGAAACAGTTGAGGTTTCTGGGGCATATAATGAGGAAGGAGGACTTGGAAAATCTGATACTCATGGGACAGAGAGAGCAAGAGGGGCAGAAGAAAACAATGTAGAACATGCTTAGTGAGCTTGAGTAAATGGATGGCAAAACAGAAAAAAAAGATTATTAAGAGCTACTAGGGAAAGAAAGTTGTGAAGAGCCATGATCACTTACATCCTGAGGGGACATGGCACATAAAGAAGATTTTGATAAAAAGCAGCAATAAGGTGAAAGAAAATTATTAAAAAATTAAACAATGAAAATGCTTGATCTCAAAATTGTAATTCCTTAAAGTCAATAAAATCTGTCTCCATACAGCTGCTTGTTCTACAAATCATATTAAGTACACTTTTAAATTAAAATGCAGCAATGGAAAAACAATTATTTTTAATTATTTTTAAATCTTCCTTTTCTAGCATGGTCAATCGGTATGTAGCTGCACGTCTTGATGGTTTAGTGAATTATCAGCAATTTCTTATGCGAATGCTGCCTTGGCGTTCTGACAATGGAAGATCACTTGCTGGAGAAATGAGGAGAGTCAATCCCAGCATCAGTGCTGAGAGAAACCAACCTTACAATTTTGTTACTGCCAGTGAATTGCCAGCACTTTTGGCCAAATTAACTCAGAACCACTACCATAATGTCACAAAGGTAAGAAAAAAAGCAAAACAATAAACTATAATGAAGATTCTTAAACAAGAGTCAATTTGCTCCCAGGGGAAGAATTTCAAATCTAAAAGGAATTTTAACCAGGGGAAGAATTAGCGAAGAATTTCAACCATTTGTATAAATCCTAGAAAATTAGTAGATATTTACCAAATTTGTTCCATGAAATTCTCTTTTGGGTTTTTGTTGGTTGGCAACTTTTTATAGAGATTCTTTCGGCTGGATATAATAATCCTTGAATCAAAAGCCGGAGTTGATAACAGCAAAAATTCCCCTTCAACAACTGACAACCTTTTTCCAAAATCCCATTTTTATAGGGGCTAACACCTAATTTGCATATTTCTAGATGTTTCACGAATCATCTAGATTCTTCTCGAATATACTGGAATGATCTAGAATCTTCCAAATGTTCTATTTCAAATTTCTCTATTTTATACCTACTTCATGAAAGAAAACTTTTTTTGTATTAACAGGTAGGACTCAGTAGAATCTCTTACTATAAATTTTAACCTTATTGAGACTTTCTTATTATAGAAATGCATCCTCGTAACAATATAAAATGGGGAGGAATTGAGGAAACTTAGAATCACAGTTGGAGGAATATAACTTGGGACACTAACCTATAATTTGTTCAAAATCCATTTATTAAAATGTGTATTACAATTAGAATGGGGAATGTTTTACTGCCTAAACTCTTTTGATATTGTTGGAAGTCATTTTAGAGCTGAAAGATATAGACTGATGAGGCTGAATTGAATTATCAAATTTGAATTATATTTCAAAGTCTTTCCTAATTTTAATGTGTTATCTAATGTGTCATTATTTTAATGTTATTTTACATCAATGAAAGCAACTGAATCTTCTTTGATGCATTCCTATTGGATCTGGTTGTTGGAAATAAGGGAAAAATGTCATCCAGATTGTAGACAAAATTGTGTTAGCAGAATATAAATATATAAAAATACCAAGACCTTACTTAGGAATTAAACATTAAATCCACAACCATAATAAATGGCACACTTTGAATTTGTGAAATTACAGGCTGGAAAAATATCTGGAGCTTGCCAAAGTAATTAAGAAGTTGTGGGATAGTTTTATAACAGTTTTAACTGTAATTGATAGATATTGAATATGCAGATGACCTAGCTATTACTGAAGATAGCATTACTAATGTCACAGTTCTCTTACATCATCTAGAAAATGCTGCCAACCATGGACTTTATATCAATGTCTCTAAAACTGAATTCATAGACTTCAACTAGCAAGGTTCAATACAAACTATCTCAGGTGAATCAATAAATGTGTCAAGTCTAGGAAATGAGATAAATTCTACTGAAACGGATGTGAAAACTCACATAACTAAAGTCTGGGCTGATTTACCAAACAACCTTGAACATAGATTCTTTCAAGCTACTGTAGAGGTGGTGTAAATGTATGGTTCTACTGCTTGGACATTAACTAAAATCCTACAGTCTAAGCTTGATGGAACCTACACTCAGATGCTGTGAGCTACAGTTAATATCTCTTGGAAACAACATCCAATTAAATCACAGCTCCATGGACCCATCCCTGATATTTCTACAGAATGCCCTTTGCAGGACACTGACAGTGAACAAAACTAGAACTCGCATGTGATTTACTACTCTGGACACCAAGCCATGGAGCAAGACAGGCTGGTTGCCCAGCAACCACCTCCATTGATCAGCTATGTTAGGACACAGAATGCCATCCTAAAGACCTCCCAACCTTGATGTGGGATAGTGATAGTTGGCGTGATAGACCCATGCATGTATGAGCTAACTTAATTGAATAATAATAAATTGGAGAGCTTGGAAAAGCCTTGTAAATAGATTAGAAGAATCAGAAATTTTAGGAAATATCAAAACCATTCAGATGCCAATATTGCTAAAATCAGCAAGGATACTGAGGAAGGTGCTGGAATATTTAGGAGACTTGCTGTAACTTGATCATCACTGAACACCATGAAACATGACTTGTATAAAAACTCAATAACTACAAATAATAACCAAAAGAAAAAATAGTATGGATATTACTTGTGGTTTTATCTCTTATAGAAGGTAACCAAAAAATTTCTTGTCGTTTTTTATGTCATGTGGGAAGAAGTGATCATGGATACACAAATGAGTGCCTCACATGCCAAGAAAGTGATGGGGGTGGAGGGCATTGATTTTGACCAATGCAGGTGCATTGCATACACAAATCAGTCATAGCTCAAACAATGCCAAAGAAACATGGTGGTGTTGAAGCAGCTCATGATTGTCAGCTTTATGACTTTAATGTGGGCTTGTCTACAGCTGCATGAAGTCACTGAATATGTCAAGCCTTTGGGGATAATGCTGTGGCTGAACACACTGCCAGGCATTGGTTTCAGAAGTTCAGGTTGGGAGATTTATCCCTTTGTGATGAACTCTGGTCACAGTGGCTGGTCACAGGTACTAGATGATGAGACCCTGAAAGTGGCCGTAGAGGATGACAATAGCCAAATCTGTGGTGAGCTTGCCGAACACTACAAGTTTTTGATGAAGCAGTCAGACTTCATTGAACCACATAAGGAAGATGTACAAGTTAAGCAAGTGAGTACTCCATACACTGTTGGAAGCCAAGAAGCAACAGTGAGTGATAGTCTATTTCTCACTGCTTTCTCAGCACTGCAATGTACCCATATTTGATCGAGTGCTCACCAGTGAGGAAAAGTGGGTCCTGTATGATGTTCCCAAGCATGACAGACATTGGTTGTCATCATGGGAGACTATATCTCACACCACATGGCCACCATCACACCCACACAAGATCATGTTCTGTATCCAGTGGACTAGTCAACAAGTGGTGCACAATAAGCTGCTACTAAACCACAACTACAGACATGTACTTGCAGCAGTTAGAACATGTGCAACTGTCACTGAAGAAGAAGAAACCAACATTGGTTAATCGTAAGGGTGTACTGTTCCTCCATGACAATGCCAGGCCTCATTGTGGCACGGTTAGCCTGGGAGACACTGTGCCATCCACTTTACTCTGCAAACCTTGTGCTAACAGATTACCATCTCTTCCGTTTTTTGGACAACCACCTTCTTGAGAAATCTTTTGCAAATGAGGCAGACTTACAGCAGGCACTTAAAGACTTTTTGCATCCAAGAACCCAGATTTTTACTGCTTGGTCATTGTGCAGCTGGAGACATGTTGGCAAAACAGTTCTGGATGTTGATGGGGATTACTTTGAGGATTAACAGTATGTCAGATTTGCTGTATACCTTTTTGTCTAAGAGAGGAGGTCAATAGCCAAACCAATGGTGAGCTTGCAGAACACTACAGGTTTCTTATGAAACAGACAGACTTCACCTGCACCACAGAGGGTAGGTCTACAAGTTGAGCAAGTGGGTACCCCACACACTGCATTATGTAGCTGCATTTTAATGTCTTTCTTAATTCAACTTTGCCCAAACTCCATAATTTCAAAAACTGACAGAAATAAGCAAAACTGAAAACACTGAGATGAATCATAAGCCAACATATATATTAATCTGTATTCAGAAGATTTGACTAAATACATTGATAGAAAATAAAATTGGAACATATTAAATGTATGTTTCAATTTACTTAAGATTAAACATAAAGTAATATAAATGAATTACAGTACATAATTATGTATACAGATTAATATGTGTACAGGGTCCAAAATAAAGTTTACATCAACAGTAGACTTTCACTTATTAATACACTGTACAGGTCATTGTTGACTTATGATCTATGCGACTTATGACTGTTCAATTTACTGACCATGAATTGATATGTCTGGCCATCTGACCACATCTGCTCTATGTCTGGCATTTGGAATAAAGTGTGTTAAGCACTATGTTAATGTTGTTGGATTTGACAGTGAACATCAACTTGAAATGATTTTTGGGGAAAAAATACTAAAACTGGCACGTCTCTTTGGAGTGTAAAATGGAAGATGTTGAGGAATTTTTAGACCTTGAATCCAGAGAACTTACAAATGAAGAGTTAATCACATTGGAAGAAGAAAGAGTGTCAGAAGAAAAGAAGCAGAAAAAGAAGAGAAGGAACCAGAAAGGAAATTTACCACAAAGCGATTATCATAAGGTTTATCTTTACTGAATAAATTTCTTGCACATTTTGGAAGAATGGATCCAAACATTAAATGATTTGCAAGGATTGAATGGATGGCACATGATTTGTGTCATCCATATTGTGAGATTTATAAAGAGAAAAAGAAACAAACAATTCAGACAAATTTTATTTTCCTTGTTATTCATTTATTTTACCATCACAACACAGGTTCTAATAAAATTAGTTGTATTTTTTAAAGAAATTTTTATGGTAAAGTATTTCTGATTACAGTATTAATATCTCAAACAGACATGTGTATGGAGCTTCCATGGCTTTCCAAAACTGTCTCTCTGCAACCACATGTTGCAAGTGTCATACAGACTTTCAAACAGATATTGAATGATGGAAGACAACAGACAAAATGAAAACTTGAATAAAAAATATATATTGCCAAGTTTATTTTGACAAAAAATATCACTGCATGTTCATGTAGAGGGTGAGAAGAGCGTTAAAGAGCATTGTCCTGAAAAGGACAAATTTTACATCATTAAAAAGTGTTATCCTGAAAGAGGATAGTTTTAACCATTGAGAATTGTTGTTTTGAAAAGGACAGTTTTATAGCTGTTGAGAATTGTTGTTTTGAAAAGGACAGTTTTATAGCTGTTGAGAATTGTCTTAAAAAGGACAGTTTATTGCATATCGTTGCTGCTGACAATGATGGCTGGTTGGCTAGCTGGAGTGGCAACTGATGGTGAGCTGGAGCTGTGGCTGTTGGCTGTTTGCCAGCTGTGGCTGCAGCTGGAACAGATACTACACTTTGATCCTAGATGGTCTCTTTCTTGTCTGTTTGTGAGGCCTTTTTATATTCCAGTAGATTTTCAAAAATGTGGAAGTGCCAACATACACACATATTTACAAGTATTTAGACCTTTTGGGCAATGACTGCAGGCATCCATTGGATAGTTTGTCAGCCTTAAATTTTGGCATTTCTTTAGCTAAATTATTTGTGAATTTGTTATTCCAATGTCCTTGTCTTTGTGCTGGTTAATATTCAGTGTTGTCTCCTGTTACAGCAGTAAATGGGGAGTAGTTCAACTCATTAGGTGTTACTCTGATTTTAGGAAGGACAATAAGTAGAGTTCACATCCAGTTCTTTCCTCATAATGATTGCCATTTTAAAGTTCGATGTATCCGTTCAATTAATCCATTTGTTTGTGGATGGTAGAATACTGTCTAGTCTTTGGAAAACTATTATCTTTATCAGTTCTGAAAACAATTCCAATTTGAATTGACTTCCCCTGATGGAACAACATGGAGAGGAAATCTGGATATTGGCATGTGTATATATATATATATATATATATATATATATATATATATAAAGAAATATACTCTTAAGGTGTGCTATATTTATGGGATAAAGTGCTCAATATCAGAGATAGTGCGTGTATAAATATAAAAGTGAACATTGAAGTCAACACTTAGAGGTGAAGAAGTTTTGACTTCAATGTTCACTTTTATATATATATATATATATATATATATATATATTGGGCGTAACAGCAAAATTGTCCATTTGTTAGATTAATCTTTGAACCATTGTATCTTTGAAATGATTAAAGATATCTTACTGGAATTCTGCGAGGTATTTTATAACAATATTGGACTCTAATTTGAGCAATAAGAATGTATAATTACTCTCCAAGATTAACAGAAGAATTGTGATAGAATCGATTATAAATGAAAAGGATATGTTCATCATTAATTAATCATAGCTAAGGATTGGAAGCTCATGAAGGCTTGAAATAAAGTTCATATATACATACACACACACACACACACACACACATATATATAATTCCAAGATTATTATCCAACATATTCAAGCTGATCTTTGCCCTCTCTAACCTTCTAACTTTCTATCCTGGAGTAACAAGGTGTCTCACAGGTTTCATGTACAATTTCATTTTCAAATCTTTTTTCACTGCTCTTTAGACTGTCATAGGTGAAACTCCTCTCTCACATGCCAAATGTCTTATGGATCTTTTCTAATTGATCTCTTTAGCTCTAAGTTGAAATGATGATCCCTCTTCTTGTTGTGACTTCCTGATCCAGTTTTTGTCTCTACTGTTCCCTCTTTTTAATATTTATTCGCCATTCTCTTGATGGTTCTTGAATGGACTTTGAAGATGGAAACCAGAGTATGATGTTGGTAACATTACTGAAGGCCTGAATGATTTTTTCCTCCACCATTGCTCATTTGAGAAGACACTGGGGCTGACACAAAACAATTTTAACCTGTTCTCTTTCTAGATGAATAACTCAAAGGGTTTTTCAGTGATTCTTACAATAAATAGTGTCAAGATGGCTAAATATCTTATCTGAAAACCTAGAAAAAAGAAACTCAATTATCAGGTCATCCCATAAGTTCTGTCCGAATTTTGAATAAAGAAAACAAGTGACCAAATGTTACATTTAATTACAGATTCAATCAACAATGTATTTTCCCTGATTATCTATGAATTCCTTCCATCTATTAACAAGCTTACTAATTCCATTACTATAAAATTCTTTTGACTTTGATTCGAAGAACTCACAAATGTCAGTTTTAACCTCTTCCTGTGTTACAAAAGCTGTTTCTTCCAAATGATTCTGTAAGCTATGAAACAAATGGTAGTCTGAAGGAGCAAGATCAGGAGAATAAGGTGGATGAGGAATTTTCTCCCAACCAAGTTCTTCGATCTTTTGTGACGTGATTCTTGCTATGTGGGGTTGTGCATTGTCCTGATGAAACATCACCTCTTTTTGATTCACTAGAGCAGGTCTTTTTTTCCTCAAAGCTTTGTTCAAACACTCTAATTGCTGACAGTATATTTGAGCATTAATTGTTGCATTAGGTGGTAAGAATTCAAAGTGGATTATTCCTTGGCGATCCCACCAGATTGAAAGAAGAACCTTTTGCCCATGAAGTTCCCTTCTTGGCTGTGGCTGGGGTCCTTCCTCTTTACCAAGCCACTGTCTATGACACTTAACATTTCGATAAAAGATCCATTTTTCGTCGCCAGTCACAAGTCTATCCAAAAAAGGTGAAACAAGTTGGCGAGAATGGAGAGAAGAGCAGATGTCAACTTGGGATTTGAGGTTGTTTACAGACAATTCATGAGGCACCCATTTTCCAAGTTTAGGAACTTTTCCAAGTTGTTGAAGATGATGATGAGCAGTTGTATGGTTTGAACTGAGAACCACTGCCAATTCCTCAACTGATAAAGCAGGATTTTCTTCAAGGGCTGCTTCAAGAAGCTTTTCATCAAGCTCAACAGGACGTCCGGTTCAATCTTCATCTTTAAGGGTGAAATCTCCACCTCTGAAATTTGCAAACCATTTTCTGCAAGTTCTTTCATTCACACATTCCTCTCCATAAACTGAGTGAATGTTTCTAGCCGCTTTGGCTGCTGAGTTTCCTTTCTTGAACTCATAAAGCATTATGTGCCTCAAATGATTCTTGGGTACTTCCATGTTAGCAGGGTTTTAATCAAACAAAATTTAATTTTATTGTTCTCTGAAATAAAATTTGATCAGTTTAAATGCATCTAAACATAAAAATAATGTTCAGCTCTATTAGACACTATAAAATACTCTTTAAATTTCATTCATTTTAACAAAAAGTTAAAATTCGGACAGAACTTATGGGATGACCTGATAGTTTAGTAGTTTTTTTAGATATTAAACATTTTGTGGAATGGAGAATTATGCTGTTACATGATTTGGACAATTTTGCTGTTATACCTGGTACATATATATTTTTCATTTATAAAACCAATTTCAGAAACTGTAAATAATAATTTGTGATTTATTTATATTTCTATACTATCTGACCAAGAAATTGAAGTTAAAATTTCTAGGGAACTAAAAAGATTCTTTTCTCCCATGTTTGTTCATTAGGTCAAGACACGGAAGTAACTTATAAAAGAGAATTTTCTACACATATTAATTTTAATCTGATTATACTATACTTCTATTGAGGTTATTAAATGTCAATAAGGTGAGAACTAGCAAGGTTTAGCAGTGGTGTTAAAGGACCCATTATATCCAGGTGCACTGTTTGGAAAAGATTAGAACATAATTCCAATGGCTGAAATTCACTCTTTATATGTTTGGTTATTTTTGCATGTTGATGTTACTTGCACCAAGTTTTTATTAATTTGCTCATTTTCAGCTGTATTTAAGCATGAAGCAGACTGTCGCTGCTGTGTGTTGACTTCAATGCCCACTCATATATATAAAATAAATTGAGGGCTCAGTGCCAAATTCAATAGGGCCTAAATATAATATAATAATATTATTAATGCAATATCAAAATCCATGTTTTCATGTAATAAGTTTTCATGTAATAACAATCATCAAACAGATATAATGATTTTCATATTATTGTATTAATATTATATATATATATATATATATATATATATATATATATATATATATATATATATATTAACTGATTTAAAATATGGTTTCTTCGCTACACAGGAATTACCATGTGTTAAAAACCAAAGCTAAAAACTTCAAATTTAATTATATAATTAAATTAAAAGAAATAGTTCTGTTTCATCTTCAAGCAAATTTTGGAATAACTTATTTTTAAATTTACTGAGTTTTAAATGCACATATAATTCATAATTCCTTGTTTCCAAGGATACAGAGAAATTCAATCATTTAGACAGGGTCAGTAGCATGTTCATTTTTATTAACTATTGTTATATACATATATATATATAGTGGACTTTCCCATTGTATTCAATGTATGAGGGTCAAGTGGCTCAGTTCCTAAGAATTGACATCCAGACACCATTACATATGGTTTGATTATAGTGGTGAAGACTTTGTGCCGAACCAACCACACTTTTTGAAAGGCCAAATACAGAGACCTGATGCACTACATGCCACAAGGTCCCTAAATGACCCTCTGCAGGTTTTAAATTCAATCTGTCCTGCTATTTACCCATAGCTGGAGGGAGAAGAAAAGCATTCATATTTTTCCCAAGTGTATTAGCAAATAAGTGAATGTAATGGATCTAACTGGAATTCGAACTCGGATCTCCAATTCCTCAATGCAAGCTGCTATCCACTACTCCACTGTGCCGCTATATATATATATATAAAAATCTTAGCTTATCCTGGTAGATGCTCATGCATGATAGGTACATTGTAACAGTTGTAAATGTCAGTGTGACCAGATTGATAAACAGTATTACATACAAGGTATTCATATTAGCCAAAAACACTACCTATAATATAATAAGAATTAGATCTGACAAAGGCCTTGGAACTGAGAAATAAAATATGCAAAGACATTTATGAGAGATAAGATATGTAATCTATTTGAGGATAAAAGTTTTTACAACTAATGGAAAATAAAAGCACAACACCATGAATATGTATTTCGTTTTACATAAGTTTAAATGTACAGGACATTTAGTTGTATCACAGTAAACAAATGTACAGTTCAATATTATGCATTTGGTCTAAAATAAAGGGTGTATCACCAATACTCAAACCCCTTATAATACACTTTATATCCTCCTTGGGTATTAACACAAACCTTTATTCTTTTGTGCATATGATCATACAGGTGATGAATACCATTCTATGTTTTTTGCACTTGTTAATGTAGTACAACAAGAGTTGTAGGTGGGCTAATTGAACAAGTCAGATGTTGTCCCATCATGTCTCAAATGTCCAATAGCTGACAGGTCTGGTGATAGTACCACAAAGAGAATCTGTCAAACATTTTGCAGATTATGTTGGATAGTACAAGCATTATGTGTGTGCATTATTGCCTTTATGCTGCATGTATAGCAGCTTTTCAACATTAATTTCTCAAACATCAAAAGCAAGCAGATGTCATAATTTTTTACCTCCACCCCAAATAATGATGCCAGCTATTGTACACATGAAGGTGGAACTCACAGAACATAACTGATTGTCATTCAATTCCCAGTCATTGTGACCTTCTGTAAGTAAACAATTCCTAATGGTCCATGTTGGCACTCCTAGGGTCATATTTGCTCTGATGTGAGCTCTCGATGATGTGTGATCAGCCACTGCCAAACTTACGATGCATTAATCTTGGTAAGAATCTGTACTACTTGATTGTCCAGAATTTGGTCTATATGTGTAGGAATTGATTACTGATGCCAATATCAAAACACTACTGACATATATCCAGCATGCAGAGAAATTCTCTTAAATGATCATCCATTCTGTCAAAGACTCATTACCCAACTCCTCTAATTGAAAAAGGAAAATGTGTGTGTGTATATCTATATCATAGCACTTACTTTCATTGAACTCTTTCACTTAATGAAGTATGCATCTGTAGTGAAAGAGATAATCAGTTACCCTGAAAAAAAGTTTGTGTTTTGTGTGTGATCTGCCGAAGAAAAATTACCAAAAAGTAGTTAGCAAAAATCTACATCAATGACTAGAAGCTATGCTAATGTTCTTCTCTCCCCTAAATGGCATGACCAATCAGAAAATTCTCTCGGTGAACAGAAGTCGTCATTTTTCGCTTATAAAAGGAGATGATTTTTTTGAGCTTGGTGGAACGAACACGCATTGTTGTTGGTGAGAATTGAAGGTTGGATGTGTGACCTCATTTTGTTGTTTCTACGTTGTGTGTTGGACTGTTACGTCGGACTATCGTTTGAAATGCGATTGGGCTATAAGTGTTGCAGACGAGAAACAGAAGAAATCTATTGCAGTTGCTACTATCAGTTGACAGTCTTTTCTTTACTACAACAGCATCCCCATCTAAAGCTCAGAATATCTCTTACTTACATGCATATACTGTACCCTGGTCAAAATCAGATATGTAGGACATTGTAATTTTATTTTCTATCAATGAATATAACTTGTTATAAAAAAAACTGATACAGAAAAAAACATGCTTACTAATGCATTCAAAACAAGCACAAGATCAATTTGTTTGTTTGATGTAAAAGTTCCCAGCATTTTATTTTGTACAATATTAAGAAAATCTTAGAAGTGTCTTAAGATTATATGTTGTTCTTTACATGCTTGCGCATAAACATTCTAAGAAAAGAGATTTATTTATTCTTTATGTAAAGTATAGCAGAAGCTCAAAAATGAATTCCTGAAATGTATTTCAATGATACAGTAGGTATAAGAATTTATCACAGAAGTAATTGTAAAGTTTAGAAGAAAGAAGGTTTTGAACTCAAGATCCCACAGCTTAAAATGGGAGAACTTTTGAAAGAAAGTGCAGCACAAAGTATACATGAACTTACAAGAAAAGAAGAGAAGTAAATTGATTAACTTGTTTGAATAATGCATTGCAAGAAGCCTTTTTCTAGGCAAGGTAGTTTTTGGGGGATGTTTCTGCCATGAAAATGGGTATTCTCCCTCTGCAAATGTACTGCAGTAAGTATGAAGCAAAATTAAGGACTTCTTTCATATAAGGGTGAGGGTGTATTCTTCAAATCAGTCATCTGTAAATTATCATTTGTTTCATTTTGTGTAATATTCCTTGCTTGAAAGTCGGTTCCAACAATTTCAAGATATTGAAAATTTCCTCAAATCACAACCAAAATTGATTTATAATTTAATACACAATTTATCTAAAAAGTAACATCATTGAATAGCAAGAAAAATAATTTAGTAACTGAATAGTGAATTTAAATAAAAAAAGATTTTATCAAAAAATTTTGAAAACAAAATGGAAGGAAAATAAGAAAGAGCAAAAGTGAATGAAAGAAAATATTTTTTAACATTATTTTTTCTAAAATTTTATAAGCTCTTTAGAAAGAAACAGCCTATTGATTAACATGGAGAAAAGAATCAGCAAACAGGGTTCAAACTCTGGCTGGGACAGTTTTTTTTCACTTTACATTAATACTCTTGGGAAAGGCATGAATCCATTTCTCCTTACAGCTATAGATAAATAATAATGCAGTTGGAGTTCTTTAGCTCTGTAAGGGAATCCATCTTAGACATCAGAATAACAATCTGATCTTGTAAAAATTCACATGATATGGAAACTTCAGCAGTATTATTTAATATACTTGTGGCATTATGCACCAGAGGAAGTCTGCAAGAATAAACAAACAGTTTTGGAAACAAATTTCAGTAGAATTACTTCCACTAACAGAAGCTATTTTAGTTAAGCTGATGTAACAATTCACCAAATTGCATTGTTCCTCTAATAATACATAATTGTCCTATTTCAGCAAGTCGTGGGCTGTTTCTAAGAAAACTGGCATCATTAGAAATTTGTCTTGGCTGGAGAATTTCTTCTTGATACAATATAGATTTATTGATTTATATAAACTTTTGTTTTTATTTATCTTTCAGGGCTATTTGACATTTTCAAAAGCTGGTAAAGATATCCTTACCATGTCTACATTAAAAAATTTTCTCAAGGCCTTTAATATTTCTATGAATGAAAATGAATTCAACATTTTGTGGAGGCAGTAAGTTAACTATTTCAATTCTAGACACAAAGTTCAGTTGTAAAATGTTGATCCTTATTTTGACTTTACTGTGGTCAAATTGTACACTTGTAAAAAAAAAATATGGAAAATGTTTGGGGGAATAATTTCTTTAAGATTAATATTCTTTAGTCCACAGCATTTGTCAGAAATAAAAAATATTGAGTTTTTATCATTTTAAACAGCAGTAGTGTTCATAATATAAATACAGTGTAAAACTGATCCCTGACATTTTTTTTTTGTTTTTTAGATAAATAATTATTATCTTCCTATTTTTGTGCAAGTGCTTTGAAAAGAAAAAAAATTTTAAGTTTAAAAAATTTCAAATATTTGTAAAACATTTACTTAAAGATAAAGAAAATCCTGATTTGGGAAAAAGGACAACATAAATAAAAATACAGATAACTCTTTAAAAATCAGGAATTGATTTGACACCATACTAATATTATAAAGAGGGGCCATTTTTAAAATGATAAAAAAAAAAAATCAATATTTTTCAA